>CM075201.1:9657500-10257500 GCA_037577475.1 Chaunax sp. Z400 | reverse complement strand
TCACATAGAACCTCTCCCATTGCCCCCCCTCCCATCTCTTCTCCATTTTCTCTTCCCTTGTTACCTTGTCTCCCCCTCTCCTGTGTTCCCCTCCTTCTGTTGCTCCCCTTTCTGTGTGAGTGTGTCTAGGTCCTGCTGGAGAGGCTTTGTCTGTGAACACTGGAGCCTGGACCGACCCACGGGGGCCAGATCCATGAATACCCACACTGTGAGAGCCGCTCTTTCTCTTTACGCTGCTTTTTCTACTGGAATGCCTGAGCAGTGAGGTAAGAAACACAGGCACACACACACACGCACACAAGTATACAGTACGAGCACATACGCACACATTCTCTCACTTTCTCTGCCTTACACACATGCACACACATCCACACATACACCACACTTTACACACAAACTGAGTGACTCATGCAGTGATGAAAAGCCAGTGTTTTGTGTGTGAACTCTCTCATCCTGGACTCACATCCTGAGAGCTTTTCTCCTTCATCAGTCCCTGCCAAGCTCTCCCTCTAATTAAAGACCATTGGGTCCAATAGCATTGGCCCAGCTTCCCCCCCCCAACCATGCCCCATCCCCAGCTCATAGAGATCCTGAGCAGAGTAGAGTCTATGTGGAATGTGAATGACTGTGGTGATTAACAACTTCTCAGGGTTTCTAATTCCCCAGTTAATGGTGCACTTGGCTACAAGACTCACGCCAGCTTTATAGAGACACTGGAATAACATATAGATTTCAGCTGACAAGACATAAGCCAGGTTTTCATTCGAATCACACATTTTAACCGTTGTTCGAGAAAATCTGCAAAGGGAAATACTTTGAGCGGCAATTCTCCTGTTGAGTGTGATTATCCCATTATGCCATTCCAGCAAATGAGGACGCAACTAGATGACGCAATTGAAAGGGCGCCAGTCGAACATCAAACTGTGAAAAGCACTGTTTTAGTCTGCTGCTATTTTTCATCTCTTCAGTGGACGTTTGAGCCTCATGTTTATGTACATCATTATGTTTCCATGAGTCTTTCTCCACACATATTTTATTTGTTTTTTTTTCCCACAGAAATAATAGTTGTTGTTTTTTTCAAAATGCTGCCGTTTTCACTCAAGTCTGTTAATGTGCAAATTGAAAATGAGCATAAAAATGAATCGATGGAAACACGTGTAGTCTGCCAAAGCGTGTCAAATGATGCTTAAGTTGTTTATTGTTGTTTTTTCAATCAACAATATTGCTGCATAGAATGATCAGATTTTAAACCAGAACACCATACAAAAAAAGGACATTTTCATTTTGCTCTCAAGCCCAGTTTAACAAACATTATTATGCCATAATTTAAGCCCAATCATGTAATAACACCATAGACACACCTATGTCCAATAAGCATTGAAAAGAAGATGTAATGCTGAATTCCTTAATACTGTGTGCAGCTCTGTGAGTTATTGAAGTACAAGTAATTATTTTTAGAGGGTGCAGGTCATTCAAAAGGCTGAGCAGTTTGCTCCATTTGGCTATGATTATTGCCCCAAGACCTCTGCGGGCAAAGCAGCCAACAAGATGAGGGATAGGCCCGTTCATCTGTGTATGAAGTATGCTTCAACTGCCATTTCCTTTGGAATGGTGCAGCTCAAGTATTACACTGCTCTAAAAAAATGAAGGCAACACTTAATCATTACAGTATAACACCAAGTCAGTTAAACTGCAGGGATATCAATCACACAGCACAAGTGATCGTGGATCAATTTCACCTGCCTTGGTGCAAATGAAAGTGACAACAGGTGCAATGAAGGAAAATCATCTTTTTGTTGATGATAAACACACGATTCCAAATGAACAGTTTTCCAGGCTCAATCAATTTGGTGGAACTACTTGATTTGGCAAATCCGAGTAAAGCGACATCATCATGGGAAAATCAGTGTGTGATATGCCCTGGGAGCAATGATACAACAATTGATGATCTCTTCATGGTGACATAAAATGGAAAGCATTCCATTTTGCATTACACACACACACACCACTGTATATGGTATCAGCAGTCAGCCCAAAGCAGTGGACCAGGGTACCCCAAGTTTTCGAGCGTCTTGACTGACAGGCGTCTCGGCCTCTCACAGTCAGTCGTGGTAGTTTTACTCCTGCTTGTTACAGTAGGCTGCCTCCCCCCTTGCCTCAATCAAATCCAGGCTTAAAAACCCTCCCCTCAAAGGCCTGTGGGTGATGTCACACACACTGCATCCTTGTAGCGTATACAGACTGTGGTCACACCTTCCACGTCTGACAAATGACCTCTTTTCCATTTTGGACATCACTCTCTGGAAGTTGCGTCACTGAGTCATTTTAATAAACAAGTAGCAGACCACTTTGGTTTGGAAAATGCCAAACATTACAGAGACATTGCCAGACTGTTACACATGTCTGCTGTAGAGGAGGAATGAACAGCCTCTGATCTGAATCTATGAGATGGCAAACGATTGTGCAGAATGAATGTCGACGTTAGTTTTATACAACAAAATAATGGCAACTAACTTTTGTAGCTAGGTTTTTTTTTCAGAAACTAAAAGTTAAACTCAAGCAAGAATGTGACTTTAGCTACCGACATCAATACCAATCATTAGCAGATCATCCATTATCATTAGTGATATCACAATCCTTGGTTTATGTTGTGTTATCATAGATGTGAATTAGATCTACTTGCATTATAAAGTAGGTGGAATAGAATGATTATGCAGATATATTTACAGATAATATAGTTTCCAGTTTTAGCAGTTTAGGACCTTTTGTGTTTGCTGGGCGCAATGCAGCCTGGCGGAGACATGTGACAGTAGAGCATATGTGTGTGTGTGAGTTCATATGTAAAGAGAGGCTGGACTAATATGTACACTTCAGCTAACAAGACAAGTGTCCAACAGCATCTCAAAAGAGAGGTGACAGGTCTTGTTAATTATCAACTTTTGCCTCTGCAGGTGAGTATTGCTCCTGGATGATTATACCTGGAGCCAAGGTGGTGTCTGCAGCAGAAGTCATCTTCCTCCTTTTCCATTCAGCCATACCTGTTCATGTTCTGCCTGTAATTTCTAAGATGTACTCTCCTCCCTGCTGTTGGCTCTTCTTTCTTGAGCCTGTATGGGCATGCTGCCATTTTTGATAGCTCTGTCAAGGAGGTGATGATTAGGTGGAAAGGTGTACCCATAAATCTTGTAACCGTCTCTGAATTATGGTGCAGATTATCAAATTGTTTTACTTTTGCAGAGTGAAATTTCCTTTACAGACTGGCCCCTCCACCTGGTTCCTGAGGGTAACGATGGGCGAGTGAGCTACACAGTGAGTGAAGAGAGGGAGCAGCGTCAAGTACAACAAAGCGGCAAATCAGAAAAATAAAAATGTACTTTCTGATTATTTCACAGCGGTTCCATTCTAAAGCACAAACAAACATGGCCACACCTCCACATAACCCTGCAGGAAGGTCCACATGGCTGGATTTTGTGTGAATTCGGAAGAAGCGTATGTTAAACACACACACCTTCAGCTATGTCGACACTTGTGACACAGACCGAGCAGAGGAGAGAGGAAGAGACAGCGATGTAACCTGGTAACAAGGTTTTCAGCCAACAGTCCTCGCCTCACACCCTACACATCCTTATTGGCTGGGGGCTGCAAGCCCACTACCCAAAGGCTGATGCACATAAACATCCTCAAGACAGCAAAATAATCAGAATAACAAGAAGAAAATACAGATGCATGCAGGGGTCTGTGCAGATACCACCAGAGGTGATGCTGATGCTTCAGCTACACAAACATATTTGACTTAATCACCATAGACAAGTCGATCATTGGCCTCGGCTGTGGTATGCACTCTGTGAGTGACCACTGAGTTTTACATCAGTCTGGTTCATTTGCTTTTGGATTGTTTACAAACACTGGATGAGTCCATAATTGCTCTAACAAAGCTACGGGATTAGTCTTTTTGGCTCCGAGTATTCTCTAACATATACAAGATGTATTTAAACACTGTAGAATCGAAATGTTCTATTAGCCTGCAAAAGTTTTTGACCACAGAAAAAAACTGTCACCACTCCAAGGTACAAGATATATGACCATAAATACTAACATGAAATATGCATTATCCTCTGCAACGGGTGCATTTAAATGAAGAAAGAAAGACGTTCTTGAAGTTGTCACTGTTAATTGCAATTCCTGTTAATTGTATATCTGTGAAAAAGTTCAATTTTCAAAAATAAAAAAGCTTAAAATGTCAAAGTATTGATGATAAAAGTTCCGAAATAGCAAAAGGCACCACTTCAGTAATTGGTTATTTTGTCTGGAAACGATATGTGACTGACAGACCATTTCCTGTATGCCCCTCCTCACTTTATTGGTGGAGAAAAATTGTGATCACAAACATTTTGCACTTCATTCCACAAATGTTCAGTATGTGGTTCTGTAAAAACAAGAGTTTACACAGAACAGGTCAAATTTATATATACACCACAAAATCACTGTGTTTTTAGCAGTTATCCAACGAGCACTGCACACATACAATCTCATATTGACATCATTAATAAAAATTAAAAAAGATTTGGGTTGTTATGAAATGAAAGATTTATGTTTTAAAAAACAGAAACAAAGAAAAACTGTTCTAGTATGTGACTGCTGTTTTAATACAGGAAGTTTCACTTATAATATGAGCAAATACTCCAAATTCACCTTATTCTACTGGAATGATTTCCTTTGCACTCTTCTTCAATTGTATGTCAGTAGATCAGATCAATGACTCAACACCGCCTGTGTCTTTTTACAGAACATGCTTTTGTCTCCACACACAATAAATCAGGCAACTTTGTTGGGTGTGTCTTTCCAGCACCATATGAGGCACGCTTCAGAACAGTGACGTCATTGTGAGGAAGAAAAATGTCAAAATTTCAGCAGTCAAGTATTTTAACTGTGACTGTGTGTGTGTGTGTTTACAGCATCAGGGTGTGTAGACACTGCTGTGGTTTCCTGTGATATTGTGTGTCTGTGTTTGCCTGATGACTCACTTCAACTTTCACTGGTGGTGAGGACATGAACAAACTGGTCATTCAACCACATTTCCACCAACAAGACTCACCCTGAATCATATTCTTGATCACACACACACACACACACACACATACATACATACAAAGGTCAGAGCGACTATGTGTGTCTCTCCTCAATGCAACTCAAACATAAAGTTTCATTACTATACTGATAAATGTTTCACTGTACATTCACCACAATAAACTGGCAGCCGCTTCGCCTTCAAACTACTGTAGTTTTTACAGCTTCTTATTGTATTTTAGAATTAAAGTATATTACTAGAAATATTGAAATATAAAATGGTAAATGGACTTTTCTTATATTGCCCCTTTCTAGTCTGACGGGCCACTCATAGTGCTTTATAACACAAGTCACCATTTACCCATTCATACACAGAGGCTACCATGCAAGGCAGGGCACCACCTGCTCATCAGAAGCAATAAAACCTTTTTATTCTATTATTATTATTTCACACATATCAATGCAAAAAGGTAAAAAGAAAAGTATGTGTATGAATGTCGTAGAAGCCTGTAAAGGCTTTTACAAAAAGCAAGGCCAAGAGTAGAAAAAGTTGAAAAGTGACTATTTAAATAAGCAATACCTTTCAATAATGGTATACAGAAAATACAGCATTGAAATAAATGTTTATAAAGAAAATGTAGAGACGCAAGAGTACATAACAGGTTAAGTCGCTAATAACAAGCATTATTGAGTCAAATCAAACACTCACACACCAATAGAGCTTGTAGATTGCAGGAACCAGGGATCCAACCAGTGGATGACCACCCTACCTCCTGAGCCACAGTCGAGCTTGTAAAATGACTAAACTAATAATAATAATAATATAAAAATAAAATAAATTACTCGAAATTACTAGTACAGTTTGACAAGGACAATTGCTTTTCATTTCCTATCATTAACACACTTTGAGGGGAAATAAAAATGGCGTCTTACATCACTCACTGGAGGTTGTCTTATCAACGCAGCTCTGGACATCCGTGCCAAAAGGCTGAGCAGGTTGCAGTGTGTCTGTTTCATTTCAAATTTTACTTCCCATGCTTTTCTTTCACCTTCCCATGATGCTCTGCTGTTTACAGTTAAGTTTACAGTAAATTCCTGTAAATGATGGCATTCTCTTAGAGTTATTTCTCTCAAATTGCACTGCGGTTCACATCATGTCACTGTGTGACATTAATGCAGCAGAATACTGTTCGGATGTCAATGCATTTACATCAATTTGCATCAAACTTTTACAGTGTCATCACATTCCTGAAAACCTCATTACACACCAGCCTGTATAAGGAAGCAGTCAGCCATCAGACTTGTTGTGTAAAGTGAGTCTATCCCAGTGTGCACAAGATATACTAGCATTGCACACCGAAAAGTGCCTCATGCTATAATGGTGTATAATGGTGTAGTTAAGTGTAGCTGGCCAGATAAGCGTAATAGTTAGTGACACAGTGTCACAGAAGACATGAAAAAGACAACAATAAGAAATAAAAACAAAATCCCTGTTCACATGCAGCATTGCTGCAGCGACTTTCTGCATTCTTCACTAGTATACCATACCATGGTTAAATCTGTAGTAACACTGAGCTAGAAACCATAGTGAGACTAAAATGTGAGGATCCACCAAAAATTGCACAACACTTACTGACCTTAATAAGTTGTTTTTCCATAGCAGGGGATGGCTCAACTCAAATCAACTCAACTCAATAACTTGCATGCTGCCACAGTGCACAGATGCAAAAAGTCAACCAACTTATGTGTTGTAGTGCTGACAGCTTGTATTGAGGTAGACCTGTTTCAGCGATCTGCCAGTGGCGACCACCTACGTAGATTTTTATATGCATTTGGTGAATGGAGAGGGCTAATTTTGGATCCTGGTAAGCGATTTTGTTATTGCACAAAGACGCTGCCTCCCTCTGCAACAAATAGACCAGCTCCTCTTCTTGCTTGCAGTCCCAAAGAAATGAGAGAGCAGTCATGAAGGGGCATTATTTTAATGGACTATACCGTTAATAATGTCCTGAGGTTTTACATGACTGTCTTTCAACATTCAATGTCTTGCACTATTTATAGGTTTACTTTTACTTACTGATCAATGTATGGTTGTTTGTCACCTTAGGTCTCTTCTTTTCCGATACACGCTGCATTTATTGTGTATCCAAACCACTGTGGTTGATTACACAACAGCTTTAAGAGGCAACCACAGACAGCCAAGTGTGTTTTCCTGGGGTATTAGTGATGTTTGCATTAGGCATGTTTGTCGCCACCTTGTTCACACTGGCTGCTGGTGATTCAATTTAAAGCCTTCATTTGCTGTTTAGGGACATCAAGGACCTTTTTTAACAGGCAGCTGTATGATACACTAAAGATGTGTATACATCGTTCATATATTGGATTTGTTCTCTCACTCTCTTTGGGCCTGGATGGTTGTTTTTTATTTTGTTGTGTCCTTTTCCTTCACTTACCCTGTTGGAATGTGTATACAGTACATTGCAGCACTTGAGATATCACCTGGATATAAAGCCTCTTCACTAAAGAAAGCACCTGTAGAGTTTCACGATAATGTGTTGACTGCTGTGTGCAGTAATGTCATGCTTTGGGGCCTTGTTGTGTTTTCTTTACCTTAGAATGCACCTTGTATCTACAGAGGGAGTGGCTCCTCTACCACAGAGGCTACCATGTTGCACCCTCATGTTTCTACAGTAGCCCCAGTCATACTTAATACTGGCTCTAGAGATGCCCTTTGCATGTTGTTAGCAACCACCATATGGGAGGGTGAGATGAGGGGTGTTCAGTTGGTTGCAATAATGCAACCACATGGCTAGATGCCACTGAATCCTACACATATTTTAAAATAATATACCAGGTTAGAGGGTTCTGTACATAAATAAATGCACTCGTTCTCTGCGGATTTATATCCAAATTAAAGTGGTGTTTTAGCTGATAATACTCCAAACCCAATCGATATGTAATTAAACTGAAACCTGAATCAAATTGGAGCCTTGCGAATCAAATCAATGCAGGAAATCAGTTTAATACCCAGCTCTGTTAATGAGTTAGGCCTATTACAAGAATGTGTCTACCCTAGAAAGACAGACACCAGCACTTACAACCCAATATCCTACTGTGTCTACCATGTACATTGTTATCTAATCAAACAAAAAATGCTAAAACACAACCATTACATCATTATTTAAGAGCCATCACTCACCCCTACGCTTACAGGGAGGTAAGACGAGAGGGTCCTCTTCTAGCTGACCACTGCTCTGACATGTCTGCAGCCCTCAGGACAGTATCTCCACACTGTGTTAGATGAGGTAATGGGCTTTTACTTTGACGTGACTGATGGACAGACACTGAAGCTGACGGGCACATCCTGGGTTGATTGTTTAAGGATTCGCAGAACTCATGTCTGATACTCCTGAAATTTGGATTTGAACAAGTAGGCAGAGTCTGCAAATTTGAAAACATAACCATCACCAAATGCGTGCGTACCAAGTAACAAACCCCCATTGTGACAGGAGTTAGCAACAACACAGTCCAAATTACCTCAAAAAATAAACTTAGTCTTACCAAAATGGTTAATTTGTTCCTGGATGAGCCCCATATTTGTCACAACCCGGCTCAAAGTTGGACGAAGGAGGGGAGAACACCTATGAGTTGTAACTAAAAGTACGTTTATTTTACATAAATAAAAGCAACTTGAAAATAATAACAACAAAGACAGCGTGGAACTGACTGCCATCAGTTTATACAGCTGTGAAACAAGACCAGGTGAGCTGAATCACCCTAACGACCCAGGAGAGAGAGAGAGAGGCCTGCTCACGTTTGTCGTCACAGTACTGGTTGCTGCTCCATTGACCTTGTATGAGCAAATGGCTGCCATCCATATTTATCACGTCACACAATCATACGATTCTGTTCCTGAGCTGAGGTGAAATTCAGTGGAGGTAATCAGTGAAGGATAAATTCCTGATATGCAGACTCAGACCAAAAAGCTCCTCTCATTTTTGGTCCTCCTTTGTCTTTTTCTCCACAGTGAACAGAAGGACACACTAGACTAGACTACACCCCATTAGCTGTAATGGTGTGGTCAGAAAGTGGTGGGTGAGACTGCTGACTATAAACCGTCCTGTATGTACAGTATGTGTAATTTTGACAGCTCTACTATAAGTCACAATGTAGACTTTGAAGATCTACAGGTACCAAATTTTAAATGCGGTAGTAACCATTAATCATTTTCATGCAGCTAAAATTAGAGCATAGGATTTTTTTCCGCTGAACGACATTGTAATTCTGTCATCTCTGTCACATACAGGAGGCTGTGACTTGCAAAATGTGCCTAAGTACAGCAGAGTAAGGACGCTTTGAATAAATTCTCGCAGCATTTACGACTGCTGCCCTCTTTGCTGCAGTGCTTTGTGATTGGTTCAATACATGTGTCAAGTCACTTCAATGCTGTCAGGATAAGGAGTGTCATTGGCTGATGCTCCATCACCCCTCCATCCCCACCGACCAACCACCTCCCAAAGCTGTGGTGTAGCTGAATGGGCATGTCGATGTGTGCATCAGGTGGGGCTGCATTCCTGATGAGGAGGAGGAGGAGGAGGAGGTGCTCATGGCCACATCAGGTAACAAAGCACCGGAGAGGAGACAGTGGAGCACAGTGGATGCTTTTCTTCATCCAGCTGTTTCATTCACAGAGTGGTGAGTGTAGGATGCGGTGGAGTGATAATGCAGCTGTACTTTATTCATTTACAGTTCTATTTACACTGAGAGTTAAATTCAAACCATCCCAACAAGCAGTATCAAAATGATAAAAAAAAAAAAAAATGGTCATATAGGAATAAAATATTCTTAGGAAAATAGTACCTGAAAAAATCTTTTCATTTGGGCTCACATTAACGTTACATTGGGTTAAGATCCCAGGCCTCCTACAGAGTGAGTATCGGGATATAAGAATGGCTTCCGTCTGTCCATCCTTCTGTCTGTCATCTTTTTTTTCCGGAGCATAAATCAAAACCTATTGAATAATGAAACTTTCTACTCACAACAACAAAGTACTGAAGTGGTGCTTTTTTGCTGTTTAGAAACTTTGATCATTTGTACCTTTTCATTGATTGTAAGGTGAATTTAGGCTCATCCTAGGAGTGGGATCTCTTTCAGATGAGGGAACTCTTCAAAATTTTTGGATAGGTACCTTTTGATTCTTTGGGAATTTTAGATGTGTTTTTTTTTTTATTTTGAATTTGAACTTTTTCTCTGATATGCAATGAACAAGAAATTGTGATTAACAGGGACAACTTAAATAACTTTGTTCCGTCTTTTTTAAGTAAGTATTTCATGCCTGTTTGTCTTTTTTTTTTATTATAATCACAAATAAGAAGTCAGGCCACTCCTTAGGAGGTCAGGAGGTACGTTAATTTCAATCTATTATCCACCTTTTTCAGATAAATCAAAGTTATGTCCTCTCAAGCCTCCTTCGACCCTCTGAGCTCCAAGCCGACTTCAGGACCGCACATCAATGCTCAACAGCATTGGTGAAGCTGGCTGGCATTGCACATAGATCTCACAGTGACACTGGTTAAACAGAAATTAGGTCAGGCCAGTGTTATGAGTCACATCATGTGGTCTTCTGCCATTCACCAACACACCACAGACAAAACAAAAACATAGATTAACACACAGATTGTCACTCACACAGTGTGTCACTGAGGTGAGGGGGCATCAACAAACTGTCGCTTTGTCACATCACACCAAACTTGGCAGATAAGACTGGTGAAATTGGAGTGGAGCTTTTTTTTTTCCATGCAGTAGTGAAGGTGTTCATATTATACGATGTGTGGAGCACACATCAGTGGGTGTGACTTCCACCTGCAGGCCAGCCCAGGAAGTGAGACTCAGTAAAGACTCAACTTACCTTTTGGAAATCCTTTCCAACGTCTGCAGAAGTTCATTCAACCACCTAAGGATGAGAAAAACAATGATGAATAGATCATAATAATAGTAGCTGTCTAGATCATCAGACATTGCCTAACAACATCCGAGTGTAATTTTTAATTATTTTTTTTTTGTCAGAGCAAGAGTGGCTGTTAAGCAGATTGGGGTCAGGATTTAGCTTGGAGTGTTATGTAACCCAGTATATGGGCCAGAATAATAATATTACATGAGAATGAAGTTCAAACTGGAGTCACGGCGGCGAAAGGCAGGCTCATATACTGACTGCGGCAGTTTTTGTGTTTTCAGGCTGCGGCTCGGTCTCATAACAGACAGACATGCCCCAGAGACCAGTCTAAGTCTTTTCTTCTTCCCCCATTTAATTTCTCCCACCTCATCAGTTTGTGTTCTCCCCTTTTCTCACCCACGCTCTGCTATTCTGTTTCTTACATTTCATTTTATCACGTCCAGATAGACAGATAGATAGATAGATAGATAGATAGATAGATAGATAGATAGATAGATAGATGATGGATGGATGAATGGATGGATAGATAGATGGATGGATAGATAGATAGATAGATAGATGATGGATGGATGGATGGATGGATAGATAGTCTCACACTAGCTCTGTATCTAGCATCTCATTAGGGTCTTGTCAGTCTGTCTGTCTGCCACTTTTTTTTTTTTTGTCTTGCTCGAGAAGGGTGGGATATCCGCATTGGTTGCTATGGCACCAGACAGCTCCTTGTTTCCTCAGACAACAACTAACTGTGATTGCGCGTCTGTGTGTGCATTTTGTCTGCGCCTGTGTGTGTGCGCATCCACATGTGCACTTGCGTGAGTAATGCACACAAGTGTAAGGCCCTGTGTGTTTTATGTAATGATGTGCAGCAAAGCGATAATCAGCAGTGTCTGGTTTACTGTGCTTTCAGCGCAATCAGTGTTCTAAATCTTCCAGCTGATGACTTATTCCTGAGATGTGACACATCTGGCATGCAACTCTTTGAACAGTTCAAGATTTCAGTGTGTGCATGTGTCGCGGTATGTTATTAAATGCTTGTGAATTCACAAACCCACTTCTTAAGGCATCTTCTACCCCTGACCTGCTGTTTCTCCTCTGTTTGCACTCCAGCAGAGGGCAGTGTCAGCTCGACCCTACGGTGTGCCTCTCCCAAACTTCACTGCATGTATATTTTTGGCCTCATGTGCTTGCATTTTGTGCCCACAATCAGGCTAAATACATCAGAATATCAACAACTTAGCAAATATCAAATACTGACCAACAAGAGAAAAATGTGACATAGCAAAGCAGCCTTTTACCACCACACGCAAGTTCAGGATGGACCGAAACTCACAAAATTATTTCTTCAGCTACAATTTGAACAATCCTCATCCCGTGTCAATACTCAACTAGATTAGATGAATGAGGAAAGGCGACAGCAAGAAGTTGATACTACAAAAAGTGGCTGCAGTGACAGCTGGGGCGGTGGAGAAGCAGAGCTGTCAGCCTGTCTTTCTGAATGTTTGTGTGTGCATGTGTACGAGTGTGTGAGGAGGCTCTGGTGCCGGGTGATCGAGGTGTGTTTTTTTTCCACCCTGTGGGGCCTCAGGCTGGGGTAGGGTGAGGCGGAGCTTTGGGGAGGCGCAGCATGGGGCGGGCTGTTTCAGCTGAACTCAGTGCACTGTAACAGCACTCGGGGCGGGAGGTCACTGAGTCCAGCATTCCTCTAGAGTGCTGTCTGTTTACATGACTGCCGTTGTGCTGGGGGGAGGTGGCAGCTCTTCATAATTACACCATCAGATAACACTCATTGCTTGTATTTATGTTCATTATCCACCAGGGAGACAAGAATTCTTTATTCATTGTTTCAAATGTTCAAAACTATTTTACTTCATTTAACCCCTACACAGGACTGGGTATCGTCTAAAAAATCACAATATCCGTACCAATACAAATTTCCGTAAAGCGATACTGACACCAAGAGTAACTAATTAGATTTTTTTTTTCTAATTTATTAAATACCCATCAATGCACTCCACATTGTCAGCTGTGTATCTGGGGCGACTAGAACAGGGTTGCTAAATAAGGTAAAGACAGAAGGGATAACAGATTGTGAAACCTAGCATACAAACCGGCCTACATGAGCCCGCCCAAAGTGGTTTTCGCTTCAATGACATCCAAGCTCAGTTTAAAGACACAATCTTCAAATTTTTTTCCTTGCAACCATTTCTTACCTGAAGTAATCAACAGTTGCAGCATGTCCTCCAAAAGAATCCTTCCGCAGTTTTGGAATTTCTACTACACAGAGAAGTTTTGGTGGCATGTCTGCATGCTAAACTTCCAACTTCAACACCTCAAACGTATCGAGTACCAATAAGCAGCCCTAACTCTAACAGCATGTGCATCCAAACCTGCAGCAGACTTAACCAAACAAAAAGGAATCTTGCCTGTGTGTATCCAGTCAACCCTTTGTTTGTTCAAGAAATGCAGTCAAAGTGATAAACTGCATGCTTCCTCCTTTCACCTTTGTGTTTTGCATGCACAGAGACACTGAGGAAACACATGAACTGTATGAACTCGGTTAAACCTAAATATAGCAGACGGCACCTGAAATGTACACAGTGTGTTCTGTATGTCTCACTTGTCAATATGTCGTGTTTTTGCAGGTGAAAAACTGTTACTTTTATGAAAATGGTGGCATTTTATGTTCTTTTGTTAAGGTGCTAAGAAAAGATATTGCTTGTGTACACACGAGTACAGTATATGCAATATTCAAAGTGTGCACAATTATGATTCACACTTAGTCAAATAAAACTGCTTAGTTGCTGCTCAAACATTATTGTAATGACATAACTTCCCTTACTGGCACATAAACCTATTTAATTATCTAACCAGTCCATCACAGTAATTCACACTCTTGTGATAGATCATAATTCAGACATCAATTTATATTGTTGTAAATTGTATTAACAACAATTCCACTTCAAACAGATCAGCCACGTCAAAATCAAACATATCCCTGGGCAGAATCAAGGGGCTAGAGCAGAACTGAGATTATCTGAGGTGTGTCAGACTAAAAAAGGACCAGCTCAACCTCTTCTCAAATGGCAATATTATCAGGGTGTTTCTGCAGGAATAGCTTGGACTTGACTGGGATGAGTTGCTCCCCTTTCTGCTGGGCTAATCTGGGCTGAACTTTGACTGTAGCTCCTCTGTGCTGCTGTTCTCACATCCCAGAGCCCAGAAGCCAGCTGGCCAGCTCAGGGGGAGCACAACAGAGATGGGGAGTGACACCCAAGCCCTAGAGAGACAGTGCTCTGACTGTAACGTGGACTAGGGAGGGGTGTATGGCTGTCAAAGGCTCCATTGTTTGACAGGCCAGCATGGTTTCACGTGCAGCACATGATTCTCACTGCGGGTCTGAACTATAGCCCAGTCTGACCTAAACTGTCCAGGAGGATGTAGCTGTGGCCTCCCTGTGCAGGTTAAAGTGTAACCGTGTCCGTGTTTTCTCAGGAAAGTGTGTTTATCTAGAGGACCAACACGGAGGCCCTTTGTTTAACTAAGTAGCAAGGCTCGCCCTAAAAGTAAAGCTCTCTGTAACACACAGGAACCAGGTGGCCCTTCTCTATTCCATTTACTGCCAGTTAGGTACAGTTTGCATGAACATGTGTGTTCTCCAGTGTTTGTTTACATGTGTGGGAAAAAGCAGAATGCAGATACACAGGGTAGGTACATGTCTGTAGAGGGTACTTGAAAACATAAACGTGTCATATTTTCCATCCAGCACAATACAAACAGCACACAATGAACGTGCACGCAAATCCAGAAAACAAGAGGCACCTTCCTTCTGTGGTGGTTAGTGAAACAGCTGTAGCCAATTAAAGGCAAATTATCAGGCACAATGCGCACTGTCAAATAGAAAATCTGGTACTGTAGCCCTCAGCGTGCATCGTTTTGTCATAACTGTGCCTATTGGGATTATAGGTCATACTACCTTTACACTTGCCAACTGCATTGTAGAGACACAACTTATTAACTCATAAACAAACTAACCAACCTATGTCCTTACATAATTTAAAGCTAAGGAAATTCAGGAAGACTAGGTACAACGCCTAGTTATTCAGTGAACTATCAGTGGGAAGTCACTTAAACCGGATGGTCAACAAGATTCACACAGAGAGGAGCTTAACTAAAATGGAAGAGAAAAAACAAAGAATAAGGGCAGAGGTACATATGCAACAAGAGGACATGACTGTGCAAAATGCTCATGTTAGTATGTTTACATACCCATAATGACAATATTGATGTCTAGCATATGTAATGTTCACCATCTTTGATGCAAAGTACAGCTGAGATTGATGGGAATGTCAGTAGTTTGGCAAGTGTTTGTTCATAAAAATAAAAATAAATAAAAAAAAACTATACAAAGACATTTTGAGCTGATGAGAAGGGTAAATGAAAAGTTATGTGTTCACCAAATTTATATATATCCGTCCTCCGGGGTCCACAAATATCTACAGAAAATTCCATCCCCGTCTATTAAATGTATATTTAGAGTTTGGAGGAAATCAGTGGACTGTCAGACTCACACCGCAATCCAACAAGCTAAAAATGCTAAAAACTCACTTTCAAATGATTAGTGTGTTGGCTTAACGATGAGTGGTCTTTTCTCAGCAACAACATTTTTAACAATACCTCTGCTAACAAAACATGTCAGTGGCTTGTCAGCCACAGTTCCCGTTAAAAGTTTGTTTTCTTTGTTTCTCTGTGCCCCTGTCAGGGTTCAGCATGCCAGCTGCTGTCACTCAAACACACACAACACAGCACTCCAGTGCTTTCCTACTTTTGATAATAAAAACTCCAAATTCAAAAATAATGTTGATGATGTAGACAGCAAAAAGTAGAGGTAACAACAAACAACAAACTTGATGCTCATGTTGTGGCATATCCTTAATCTGCATGTGATATTCCTTTAAGTTGGAAGTGTGTCAGAAGTACTAAAGATGGTGATGCTTTCAATCTTAAGTACTATAGACCTATTTCCATTATTAAGAGTACAGCAAAAGAGCCTGAAAAGTTCATATTTAATGATCTGCCTTAATATTTTAATATTTATAAATGTCATATATTGGACAACATGCAGATGACACTGTCATCTGCTAAAACTGGTTGATTTTGATGCCTTTCAAAAGTTATTTTCTTCAAACAAAATTTCAACTCAATAAGAGGTGGCAACCCTTTATGGTAAGGGTACATAAATTATCATGAATTAATGCATTTAAAAGCATGAATTAATTTATGCAGTGCTTCATGAACTACTTAACATGAATTAATAGTATCTCATGCCTAACTGAATGCACGGACAATACGTTAATTAATGCATCAACCAAGGCATTTCAATTATCATTTCTGGCTTATTAATGATGTTCATGTTCATTTGTTGGTAATTTTCGCATTGAAGGGTCAAGCCAAGAACACTGAGCAGTCACAGCAGTGCACATTCTGTTGAATTCCAAGTGTTGTTATGATCAATGAAGCATTACTTTTGCATGACTTCATCTTGTTTGAGGCCCTTTAAATAAAATGGTGCCCTGGTCTGATTTTGACAGCTTCAACGACTTAATTGCAATTATTTAAGAAAAAATACTTTGTGTATCTTAAAGCTCATAAACCATTAGTCATTCATAACATTGACAAAAATTGAAGGGTTGAAGTTGTGATTAACTTAACATTACTTTCTCATTGAACATTGTTTATTTAGGATCCCCATTAGTTATTACCATGGTAACAACTTTTCTTCCTAGGGATCACACAAAAGACAATAAAAAAGACAAAAACATCCGAACATCACAGTACAACACTGAATGAAGATGTACATAAATACAATTAGGAAAACCACTTCTGTCGTGTCTATATGTCATCATTAATAATTTCATGACCTCATCATGTTCGTAACCCTAAAACAAAGTGGTGGCTTGGTCCTGCTTTAACACTGATGAACAACAAGATTATTGTTATTATTGGCAGAAAATCAAATATGTTAAGCAGTAATGGACAGATTTAGACAGAATTTACGCAATGACATCCTCATAAGTTCTATCACACATAAAAGTCTGATCTGGATCCAAGTAGTATTCCAGATCTGTTGATACAGAATGTTTAAATTTATAGGGTTCATGTAAAATTCACTACTGTGAGATAACATAATAATGATATCAAACTAATAATGATATCAAACTAATAATGAAACCAATGTGATTCAATTCTAGGGGCAGGTTTTCATTGTTAAAGAGTCATATTATGAAGGTCAAACTATCATGGCACTATTGCTTTTAGGTGTAATGACATAATGGGAATACTGACCTCTGTTTGTTCAAGGTATTCAAACAAGTAAGCTAAAGGTTTGTGGATATGGTTTGTATATATAGTCTACTATGAATCAGTTATGGTTTGTGAGCTTTAAGATATACTGTGTGTATGATACATATTTTTTTTCCTGACTAAATAATTATCAATTGTAAAAGTCCAAAAAGATCATCTAATTTGTGTTTGTAAATGTTTCCATATTTGTATATATGATACTGAAATAGTCAGAAGGGCTGATTTTATTTTAAGGGTCACATGAATGAGTGATGAATAAGCAGGAAATGGTCGGTAGCTCAGAAATCATGATTACTGACTTACCTTAGTTGTTACAGTAATTAACGTAACATTAGCACTACATGAATTAATGCATGCTTTTTCATGCATGAAGTCATGCATGAATTCATCATAACTCATGTGCCCTGACATAAAGCACATACAGAAGAAGTCTTATTGTACGTTGCTTTGCATTAAATCTAACTTGTTGCTTCAAATCAATAATTGTTTGATTAATTTCTTAGATGGGACATGGCTTCCAAAAAAGGAAGAATTCACATGGGTCTCTGACTTGAGTCTCAACTTTCTTTAAAGCCTCATTTTGCCTCAATGATAATAAGATGAAATGCAATCTAAAAATATCATATCTTTATATTATAAATATTAGATTATTCAGATCTCAGAATACCTCAGAAATAAATGATTAACTCATGACAATAGTATTTTTTACAAGGGAAATTATACTTTTATTCCACACCTTTCTAAACAGTATGTATTATTTAAAAAATAAAGTCTTAATAAAAAAAATAGTCAATAACACTTTAAAAACAATTTCTGATACCATGTAGGACATCTTATAATCAAAGACAAACCGAGTATCCTTTATTTCTTCACATCTAGAATTTCTAAAGAAATTGTGTGAATTTAAAGGTCCATCTGGTTTGAACAACCTGATCTTTATCCTCTATTTAAGGAATCCTAAACTTATCTTCAATCAACCTACTCTTGCATGTAATTACGACCCTCCAGGATCTACGGATGCAGCACCTTTACTCAATGTTTCTATTAATATCATATAGTGCAGAAATATGGTTCAACATTTTCTCAAACTACAGATTCATTTTCCAGTAGGAGGCAAGAAGGAAAGTGAGACACGTCGTCTGTTTCTCACAATGCGTAATTGGTACATTTGTGTGTCAGTTTATTTTTTGTGTGAAATGAACCAATGGTCAGGGAGGAAATCACTAAGGACCCACCCATCACATTAGATACTGCAGTTTTCATTCATATTTTCATTCAGAGAGGCTTGAAAAAATGGCCAATGAGTTTAATGCAGATATAATTAGTTGTGTGAGGAGGATATGGAGGAAGAAAGGAGAAAGGGAGGGAGAATTTTCTTTCGATCAATTTAATAACAATACAAATCCATTAATATTTTTTTCCAGAGAGGATTCACAGCTGCCACAGGCATGGACACCACAAGCACCATCTTTTACCAGCCCCCCACTTTTTTATCTGCCTGCCATCAGGTCGAAATTAACCTCAAACATGCACATTGTGTAAATATTGCAAATAGTATGTTTTGTTTGTTTTGTTTTGTTTTTTGTAGGCTTTTCATATATTGTGAAAATCTGGTTAAAAAAAAGACTGTTGCTGCTCATTTTTCATTTGCACAAATACCATTAAGCTCAATTATTTTGTGGCGGCATGCTACATTATCAACATTACCCAACACATATTAATGTAACATTTTTGGAGCTCTGCACCCCTTCTCTCTCTCTCTCTCCCTCACAAACACATCGTGTGTTTTTCCACACAAAGACAATAGTATAGAGGGCCACCCACATAAATTTACACCCACAAAAGTATATTTGCTAACACATTTTAGTGGTTTTTATATTTAATTTTTTCATCCACCAGAGAGAACAACACCATCCATGATTGTATAACTTGTGGACAATCTCCCGTTGCTCTACCCATTCCATCTACAGAAAATTGCACATGCTCTGCAGAGAAATACAGAGAGTGGAACGTTCTCTAGCAACACATCATTTACATAAATGCACCAATTGTGATACAACCTCCTCTGTGTAATGCAGGCCTTCTTGTTTTAAATTTATAAGTGCACCTGGTTGTTGCCAATGTTGTCCAGTATCACATTGGTTTCATTTAAGCCTCCTTATGCCTCCTTCACTCACCTGCTGAAATCATCCAAAATATGAGTTGTGTTTTTTTCTTTAAAAACCATGATTACCCTCATCATCATCCTCATCAATAGAGCAGACATGACAGAGCGAGAAAGAGAGAGAGAAAGAGAGACAGGGCAAGCCGGTGTGTGCACAGACCAGAAGTGTAGGTATCTGCGTGAGTAGGGAAAATAGCATGAGCAGCTTAAAATGGTTCGTGAAATAACTCTAAAATATGTCAAATATGGAGGAAATTTAAATAGAAATTACATGTTGATATGGAAATAAACCAAATATTAGAAACCAGGTAATGTATTATTTCCGATATTTTCAATAGACAAATATAACCAGCAACACCAGCATGAAAGAAGAGTGACAGACAACATTTATACTCAAAAAAAAGACATGACAAAATGTAATTTTAGGCCCCTGCAATACATGCACTATTTTATTCAAAATTTCCCTCCCTCTGTGATCCTAAGACTTTAATAAACCTATTTCAAACACTAAAACAGTTTGTCCACACAAGTAAAGGTATGTTTACACAAGATTCAAAAATTGGACTCCAACTTTTCAACTTTTGGACTGAATCGTGTCTTCACACGTTGCTCTGGTCCTTTTCAGAGAAAGCCGAGATTGTGCTGTATTATAAAGCAGCTGTTTATCATGTTGTGTGCATTTACATTGAAAAGGTTCATTTAATATATGTATGTATGTTTCTGTCAGGGTTTTGACTTGGGAGAAGTCAAATTTTTTTTTTCCAGAATAAAATCCAAAGTGCGTCTTTTGTATTTTTGTTTTTTTTTGTTTTAGTTTTCAATTTCAGTTGAATGGTAGAATTGTTTGTTTTTGTTTTTTTCACTTTTAGACTTTTAGGTAAAATGTGCTCATCGCCTTATTGGCCGAAATATTCATGAAAAAATTTCCGAGTTGGGTGTTGCAATGCCTTGTTCCAGTTGTACACTTTCATGTCGCAATAATCGGTGATGCACAAGAACTCTAAAGCAATATGGTCTACCTCATCAGAGGTCATTGATAGGGCTGTGTGATATGATGATATATATCTTTAGAAGATCTATCATTTCATGTTATGCTCTATCATTTATTTAGTTGTGTCAGAGGACACACTATGTATGTAAGTGCACTCCAGGGAAAAAAATTAGGCAAACATGATTTATCATATTTTCTATAATCACTCTTTTTATTTTAACAAATACAAGTGAAATAAGCGACAGTTCCACGCTATATTGTATGTATTGTCTGTATGCAAGGTAGGTTTTAGTATTGGGTAGCTTTTCCCTTGTTTTTCCTTTAACAACAACAATAATTATATGTTTTAATCTCCTGGATCCAGATCATAATCCAGATCTGGAGTATAATCCAGATCTGTGGTGGAACGTCATGAATTATCTATGACTGTGGTGTTTTTTATTTTCATTGGTGTGTGATTTTTATATTGTTGTGCAAACAAAGCTTCAGAAAGTGAAAAACAAACATACAAAGAAACATAGTTGATCACATAACCTCCAACTCTTGTTGACAGAGGTAACGTACTGCAGACTGGACTTTCTGCTAACAATTAACATGTGACCAAAGTCATATGTCATCACAGGTTAAAGGTGTATTCAGTAAATCTGACTCATAGATCCACTGTATGATGTATTAGTGACCTTGAATGCAATCAGATACTGGAGGTGTGATGTTCAGAGATCATGTTTGAGCTGACTTATGACCATCACAGCGAATAAGCACACAAATATAAGTATATGAGTAAAGATAAGTGCATATTCTCTACGTTCATTTTCACTCACTGATTTATGCCGCGCTTCAGTTGAGCAGCAAATAAAAATGAAGCTACATTTTTAATAAATGAGAAAATGGAGCGTAAATCTGGCCATATGTGCGATCTCTCAAATATCTCAACTTCAGCCTTTTTCCTTCCAAGAAAATGGACATGCAATTTATCCATGGACAGTAGTTTCACACACATCTGCTCTTAAGACTGCAGGATGACGCTGTAGTAAGAGTGCATGAACAGGGACTTTTATTTGTCCTCTGTGACAGTGAACATAATACACAGCTTTTAAGTAACTATTATGAATGTTGTATATCATGCATGATAGTCATTATCTTTTATAGCATGAACACTTCTGTGAATTTGCGCTTCTCTCACACACCCGCAGAGACTCAGTGTTCCCACAAGAAACCCGCAAGACTTGGTTACCCACGAGGCCATCCTCAGCCGGTAACACTTAAGTGTAATTAGTACGGTGGCTGACAAGAGCAAATGGCCCAAAACTCGTCCATGCGAAGGAACATACTGCAGCTTCAGAAATGATGCCAATTCAAAAAGACATATATGGAAATCCAAACCCTGAAAATAAAAGTAACAGAAAAACATTCAACAGAATGGAAGTTCGGTCGCCTGCCACCCGCAATACATAGACAGGGATCTCGGACATCCGGAGGGAGCTCAGAGTAAGGCCACTGCCCCCTCGCGTCAAAAGGAGCAAGTTGAAGTGGTTCAGGCATCTGATTAGGATGCCTCCTGGGTGCCTCCCTTTGGAGGTTTTCCAGGCATGTCCATCTGGGAGGGGACCCCGGGGTAGACCCAGAACTCGAGGGATTACATATCTCTTCAAGCCTGGGAATACCTCGGAATGCCCCAGGAGGAGTTGGAAAGTGTTTCAGAGGAGGGGCAGATCTGGAATACCCTGCTTAGCTGCTACCACCCTGAGCCGACCCCAGATAAGCGGAAGAAAGTGGATGGATGGATGGATGGATGGATGGAACACAGATGTTCTCCAGGCCTCTAGAGGGAGTGCTAAGTGGAACAGCTTCATTTTCAAACAGGTAGAAACAGACAAGAGTGTGAAATTGTTTTTAGTCACCATTACCCAGAGCCTCAAGTGACACCTTCACAATGCCTTTTTTCTTCCAACCAATAGTACAGCTGTTTCACCTGTAAGACCCAGATTTGAATTTCTTTGTCATCATTGATTTGAGAATATCAGTTTGCACACAGTCAAAACGTGTAAAAGTGTGCATCATCCAGCTCATAGTTAAGTTTATACAGCATAGTACACACACAAACACACACACACACACACACACACACACACACACGCACATATATTTGTGAATATAACCATAATTGCAGTCATGTGGCATCAAACACAAGCTTAACACGACATTCTGCTTAATTTCCCTGGGACCTACTCAAATGACCACCTGTGGCTTCCAGGGTTTCACCACATCAAATCACTCAATATGCATCCTTTATCCTTTGCATAGCAACTATCGTATTCATCAATATTCTATTTCACCCAAACACTTTCAAACATGTTAATCTTTTCCTCATGAGCACACTGCAAACATCTTTTGATCTAAGCAGGCAAACAGTCATGTGAGTTTTAACTATGTATACTTGGCTTGGACCTGTGTTCTGAGGCACTGCTAGACATGCCTCACGCGAGTGAACTTTGTTGTTCCTGTGTATTATCTCCGGATACACAATGACTGGGACCAGTTTGGGTTAGGATGAGATAAACCAGAAAATGTAACTCTAAGATAATGGTGCTTAAAATGAAAGAAACATGTAATTGACCTCGTTCTACACCTCCTTTGTCTCTCTCATGTTTAATTCTTACCCATCTCAATTACATGGAAATGTCTGATTCGCAAACATTTTTATATTCTGCCATCATAACTTTTGAAACTAGTCACATCACCAAGAGCAAGTACAAGTGAAAAGCACAAAGAGGAAATGAGGCATGGTTGAAGGGATAATTGAATGCAGCCATCCTTATGGGAGGATGGTGAGCAAAAGGAAATGCAGGGTTACCCTAAACCCGGTGTTTGCTGTCTGTACTCACATATGGTCATCCTTCATGCACTGATATAACTGTTTCCATATTATACATTTTTATCCAGCCACATGAGTTACAGGATGGAGCTACAGTAATATATCAGATGGTCCTGTATTTATTATGTATAGAGTTTCTAGTTTTTCCTGGCAGATTTCAATGTCCCAAACAAACAGGAGGAATTCTGGTCAAAAACTACACTTGGAAGCAAAATTATTCAACCTCCATTGTTTACAAAACTTATTGGCAAACTATGCTATTTATCAGCTGTTTGCGATAACCAAATCAAACAGCAACAGTTTAAATAGCTCAATGCTCATACAAACAAGTGTTTTCCCAAATATTACACAAAATGCTGTTTTTATTGACCACTGCAGTTTCAAAATGATTCAACCCTTAATGACAAGCATCTCTAGTACTTTGTACAGCACCCCTTTGCTGCTATGATCTGCTGCGAACGTGATGCGTATCCAGACACCAGCTTGCCTACATCACACCACAGCTCTGTGCTGCAGACAGGTTGAGAAACGAGAGTGAAGATAATCCACTTTTTTTAATCCTAAATGTTTAAAAACACGAACTCTGAGCTCTCCTCCCAATAGTACATGGATCAGGTTCAGAGCAGAATCAGTTTATAAAAACGTTTAAAATGCGCTACAGCATGATTCAGTTCTTCCTTTGGCTTGTTTCCACTTGCAAATGATTGCAAGTGACGGTCGGTTTGGATCAGCATTGCAGAGCGAGCTTGACCCTAAAGAATTAACAGGCGTCTTGTTTTCACCACTTACAGGCTCATAATGTTATTAAGTGTCTGACAACATGGAATGGATCCATAGAGAGATACACATGTGTCTGTTTCCTTCAATAGCTGTAAAGAAACTGTAGAAAATGACTGTTTCTCTATAGTTTGACCAATTTAGATTGTTTTAGCCCCTCAAGTCGTACAGTATGGCTGTTTTTTGTTGAACGCTCACACGTTCATGTAAATACATGACAGAAAAACCGATAAATCCTGCTTTTGATTTGGATTTCAAACTATTACTTTACCCACATTATACACACTGCAGTTAGAAAATGAGTTGGACTGGGCAAATTAAACCTGGACACATAATTCCTCACCTAACCACAGATTAATTAGAGGGATGTGCTTGAATAACCTCACTTAATGCTGCAATGTGGGGTTGTGTTGGAGACAGTTGCAGTCTTAGATCATTTTCTGAGCTCTGAACCCAGTCTCACGCAAGTTATTGCAAAAAGGACATCAATGTCTTAACAGTGCGATTTGCAATTCAGAATGCTCAGCGTGCAAGACAATCTTGAAATGTAGCAGCACTTTCTGTCTGAACTCAATTCTCACTGTCCCATTTATCTCTGCCGTCTGGTAATTGTGCAGCTACCGCAAGTCTGAGTTTGTTTGCGAACACAAAATCGTGCAGTGATGGGAACACTTGAGTGTCGAGCTTGTTGACACAGTCAGACCAGAGTTCAAGCTTTTTAATCATGGCCTCGGTTTTGCCTCAGTCCGAGATTCAGGTTATTCAGGCGAGTAAAAATATCTCCCAAGCAGGCCAACTTTGCGAGCATCATGCACCTTATCAGACAAATGAAATGGGTGGTCAATGAATAACATTTAAGTTTGTCTTTGAACCCAAAACACTGTGTCAAAACTTTTTACCTCGATAGCCACCACACTTCAGTGTGGGTGTTAAATCATTACTGCCAGTTTCATTGCATAAGACAGGAAAAAGAGATAAGTTCATGGACCTTGCTTTAACAAAGTTCACCATTTTCACTGTATCATTCAGTACAGTGAGGTTGTCAGACATTGCCATGGCAGCACCGTGTGTGTGTGTCACACAGTGTAACACCAAAGGCGGTAACAGAGAGAGAGCGAAGAGATAGTGAGAGCGCATGAGCCAAAGCAAGAGAATACTTCCATTACAATATTTTTAATCATTCTCTGTGGCAAATAGAAAGAAAAAAGCAACTTAAATTTAGCAATTCAAGGTTACAGTTGTGCTTTTTGCACCTGCATGCACTCACTCGACAAAATGATAATAAAAATGAGAAATTTATCTATATCTATATCTCATACCTCCTTGATCAAATCCCCCAGTTTGACAATCAATGTTGTAGAGAAACAGAGACAGAGCGAGAGATGTTCTCTGGTGTTACGTCTCTCCTGTAAATGCACGGACTGTGTTGCGACCTCTCCTATTTAATGTAGTCGAGGAGTGAACGCTATGCATCATCTGCAATGACATCTTAATGGTTGTTCAAACAATGTGCGAGCTGACATTATCAAGTATGTCTCTCACTTTGCAAAAAAAAAAAAGGAAAGATCAAAAACACATGTTGTGAGTCCATGCATTTATCTCCTCGTGTATCCTTGCAGGATAGCATACTGCGTGTGTGCATTCAGAGAGCCTTGCTGTCCATGTCGTTAAACTTAGTTGGATGACAGTGATCATCCTCGATTGCATGGCGGTGTTTGGGTAAAAAAAAAAAAAAAGCCCCCTTTCCACTGCATAGTAGCGGCTCGACTCAACTCGACTCGACTCGCCTTGGTATCAGGTACTTTTCTGTGGGGTAGTGCCGTTGGTGGTGACCATTGATTTGTGCCGTGCACGATATTGCGTGCGTGTCGGGCATGGACCAATCAATGGTCTGTAACATTTCATGTGACCTTTTAGCACCTGCTCGGCTCGCTTGGAACCGCAAAAGAGGAGGTACTAAAAAAGCAGTACCAGCTACCAGGTACTTTTTACCTATCGGAAATGCAAAAAAGGCGCCGTTAAAGACCACTCCATCTCCGAACAATCCAGCGCTCAGAATATGATGGATATATGAAAAGACAAGCCTACACCAGCCAAGGTACTACACAAAAACACACTTGGCACACTTTTGCTGAATCATTTGGCAGAAATGTGCGTTAAGCAACAGACGGCGAGACATAAGAAAGGCTGGCCCCAAGTACCTTGCAAAAGACATGCATCTACTTGAATACTACTCTAATTATCCTTGCCGACGAAATCAGAAAAAGTACATCCCTAATATAGCCCTACTTATTTTGTTGTTTTGTAAATATGCACCTGGTTAATGCAATGTCATTTGGTATCTCGTTGGTTTCCATCATTTTCATAAGGTAGTCTCACGTCATGAATCCTCCTGCACATCCAGTTCACCTGCTGTTGTGATAATGGAATCGATATATTGGTCCAAAATAAATAAATACAAAATACAAAAAGTGTGTTTTTTTAGGTGACTTTATACTGCCGTGGAAGAAAGTTAATAGAGATGACACAGGGACGGAGAGGAAACAGAAAAAGGTCAATCTGGTATGAGACCTTTGGTGGAAAGCAGAAAAGCAGATTCAATTTAATAATAATAATTTTGTAAAAATAAATTTAAAAATTAGAAATGTGTGCATAAACATTAAATTACATTGCAGAATCAAAATAGTGAAATATGAAATAACCCACTAGAAATAGGTTCAGAAATACACAAAAATCAATCAATCACAGCTCCATCTGTGTGTTTTCATTCTTTTCCTCAAAGTGAAAGCAGAAAACAATGATTTCAAAGATTAAATAATGTGTGAAGATGATCAAGTGACTTCTACTTAATAACCTTTCTTTAGCCTCTTACTCCTCCATACTGTGAGACCCTCTGTGCATCTAGCAGCTTGGTCACACCAGCTGAACAAAAAAAGCTATAATGTTGACTCAGAGGGGGCTCTCCATGAGCCACTCTCTGCTCCTCTGCAGACTGGAGCTCTGTCACATGTGTTACCTGGAGAGGATCAGCAAAGCAACATCTGGATATGCTCTGAGGGCTGTAACTTTAGAAGCTCTCTTAATCCCTTCACAGTATGTTGTTGATTTTAGGTCCTATTCTCTGGTCAATAGATTTCTTAGAATCAACCACCAAGTTACAGGGACTGACACAGTGAGATCCTGCCAAGCCGCTGATATGGAACCACTTATCAAGCACAGTGAGCACGGCTATCTTTCCCATAAAAATGATAACAACCACTCATTGGCCATATTTGTCAAGGCAATTTATGTCCGCTTCAAGCAACATCATGGACACTAATTTTTGTCTGCGAGGTTGTTTTGTTTGAATTCTAAGAAAAGCTCTTGAGCAATCTGTCAGTTTTCCTTGTGAAACGTGGATGTCGTCAAGACCTCATTAAAGATTACCGTCACAGAAATATATTCAACCCCTTGGTTTTACAGGCTTCAATAAAGTGGAAACAAGTGTACTGAAAGCAGGAAGAGAGGCATCTTCTATGAAGATGGGCAGAAATGGAGATCACCAAAGGTCATTATAGAATGAATTAAAAATGTGATCGCGTTCAAACTGTAACCTTTCATTTAATCATATTTGGTGGAGGGTTTTCGACTTTGCTATACAACTGTTGACTCTATTTGCGAACTTTGTCATGGAATAAACCATTGAATGCATTATTAAACACATCACTGCAAGGGTGCAGCACCACATTACTTATTTAATGTTTCAAGTTATTATTCCCCCCGCCAAGAACAGAAGGACAAGGGAGATTTAGGAATTGGTTCTGTCCATTCCAGCCAGACATCTGTTTGTCTGTCAGGTTTCGTTTCCAGAGCATAACTCAAAAACTGTTTCTTGAAACCTGCTACACAAAACAACCAAGTACTGATGTGGTGCCTTTTGCTATTTAGGGATTTCTGTCACTTAAATTTGTTGTTTCTATGGCCATAAATTGGATTTAAGCTCATTCTGGTGGTTGGTTTTGTTTCTGGACAAGATCTCAAATACTATTTAATATTATTCAGTACAACTTTCCACACACAACAACCATTTACTGAGGTGATGCCTTTTGCTATTGGTCTATTGTGGTCTGAGCCATGGGTTCAAGTTTTAGATTGATCCCTGCTCTCATAGTTCAATAAAAAAGTAAGTTCCAATTTCAGTTCATGCAAGGTAAGGTATGGATCTTCTCAAACTCCCCCTGTATTCAACTAATGGCAGCTAAGAGTAACAACCGCATGCTAAAAACAGAAAAGGGGAAGAGAGTGAAACAGCCCACAGCAAAATTAGGCGAGTTGTGAGACAGGCCTTAAGGAACAGACAGAAAAGGAAGTAAAATCGAAAGATAAGAGGTTAAAGAGATGAGGAGGGGTCAAAAGGGCAGAGAGTGAGGAGACAAATGGCAAAAAAGCATGGCCATATTTTACAGGTGACAGCGAGCGTGTGGTCTGGCAAGCACACCAGGAGTTACTTTATTAGAGTCGTTTCTTTTACGAGGGGCTGTCTGACCCAAAGGAAAAAAATGAGCAGGTTCAGACCAGTCATCTTTGCACACTGTCTTTACTCAGGACTCCATTAAGAGTATTCTCATCGCATTAATCCTGATAAATGTAACATAAAAGCTGCCAGACACCTGTACGAGAAGTGTCTGGTTACACGTATACGTCTGGATGTCAAGACACTGTGAGCGAGCAATCCACACCAATGTGTCTCTATAAGTCTACAATCTGTCTTCAGATTACAAACAATTAAGCTATAAAGAAGTTGAAAGAAGATTTTAGCACCATATAATCCAACGTGTTGATTATTTTTCTGAGCTCTATTTATTTTCTTCTTAAACATTTCACAACTCAATTATATAAAATGATCAGACAGAAGCCGTTTCCAAGCTGAAGAGGATTTTCATAAGCTTATACTGCTACAGTGGGATGGTAACATAAAGTCAGCTTGTCTAAGCTTATGTGTGGCAAATAACTGAATTCATTTCTATAATGGATCATGGGGTCATAATAAATTTATTATTTAGTTAAGTTTTAATTTATGTTTATGCAAAATTAAGATAAGCATTAACATTTGACATTATGCTTGTTACTTGTCTTCTGATAATTTTGTCCTCCAACGTTTTTGAAACATGCAAGAGGAGAAAAGCTATAAACTACCACAAAAATGTCAGATGCGATGTCACTGCAATTCTTTAGAAAATGTACACTTTACATTGTGTTATTAGGAGACACAACAAGCCATCTTTGATAGGGGTTATTTTAAAAATGTCCACAATAATATATATATATATATATATATCAACTGACATAAATATAGATTTAAGCTTAAATGTCCACTATAAAAAAGCATTGCCTTTGAAGAATCTCGTATAAATGTGACATTTTATAGATAAAAACATCTAAAAAATATTAAAATGCATACACACAAAGGATACACATTCACAAAATGATGCTACTATTTGAGCTGAGTCATGTGGGTTCCACATCATGACGGCGTGTAGACACAAAAACGTTCCATCAGAGAACAACGCGGTTATTTTTACTAAGAGATATTTAATATGCAATCAGACAAGCAGAGGTTTTCATCGCCCGTATCATCTGGCCTTTGGTGCGTGTGGGGATGACTCTCAATGTTTGGTCAAATGGAGTGTGACCAGTGCAATGATAGCATCTTACTGCAGCAAAACCGTTTTTAACAGCCTTTAAGCCTGCTTAAGCTTAATTTTAATCCTTTAAGAGTGACCTCAACCCTTCAGTTTTGATTCTCCCAATACTGCTGACACATCCCAATCAAACATATAGAAATATGTCTGTAATGAATGCCTTCTTCATTCTCTAAGATACCCCTGAATAGACCACATATCAGTAAACAGCTCTGGGCTCCTCTGTAGAGCTGTTGCTACCAAAGCACAATAAATGTTTTTTTTTTAAAAAGGACAATTAAAAGGGAACCTTGAAGGCTAAAGCTGAGCAGTCTAGAAAGAATAATGTTAGCTTCATAATCAAATGTCCACATCATTTATCCTGCATCTGTTTTTTGTTTTTTTTATGTTGTTATCGTCAATGTGGAATAACAGCACCTCCCCTGATAGATTATATATTTACAGAGCAGATCAATATGAGGCTTCCAAGCCTTAAGTTTGGTACCAATAACGATCCAATCTCAGCCGCCAGCCACGACAGTGTGACCTTCAAGCCCGGCTGTTGTTATTTTCCATAGAGGTCAGCAGCTAAGAATGTGAAGCATGCAGAGCCTCAAACATGCCTTTCTCTTCGCAAACAACCCCCACCACTTTAAAAAAAAATATTTTTGCTGTTACTCATATACAGTACCTCCATTTCAACGTTGAAAATGACTGTACATTTTAAAGCATATTCCGCATTAACTGTATCGCCAGTGTGTCCCTGCTTAGTCTTTTGCCATCCCTGCCCCTCACTTATAACCTTCATGGGTTTGTAGCCTACAGCATTGGGAACAGGATCACTAAATACGTCACCATAATGACACTGGTCAGTGTTTCCAAGAGCAGTAATCATGAGGAAAAATAGGAGCTATTTTAATCTGTTTCCCCACAGGATATCCTTGGACGGCGTGTAGATTTTTTAAACCCGAACAAAACCATAACCGGAGTTGATGGTCAGCTTTATGGCTAACCTTGTGGCAAGTTGCTTTGTTAACCACAGTATGAAACAAAGGATGCAGTTAGACAAGATACAGAATTCATTATTCATTCAGTCATCTTGATGATAATTTAATTTTTCTGATAAATAAACTTTTAAGCAGCTACTTTAAGATATATTCCATAGATACCTTCATGCTCCATCGCAAACGCTCACACTCCACCTAAGCCGGCTTAGTACAGAAAACGAAAATGCTGCAACGCCATCCAATGAACACAATATTTGCTGGACAATCTTTCTGTGCACAAAAAATAAAGATATTTTAGTCAAGGTTTTATTTTCAAACTACATTTTAGTCTTGTTGATATTGTTGATTTAGTCTCAGTTGGCGTTTAATGACGGCATGAAAAAAAGGTCGTTGATGACCATTTTTTGTCATAATTTTCATTTAAGGAATCATCACTAGTTCTGTACCATACAGCAGATAGAAAGTCTCTGCCACAAAAAGAAGAAAAAAACAACATGTGCATGGCTTAAGACCCAGATAATGTTTTCAGGAGTTTTCTGGAGACACCAACAAGTAAAAAAGTCGTGAATATTGGTTGAAGGTCGATTCAGAAGCAACTGGACTTCTTTTCTTAGCTTGGTTTTGCACTCATTAAAACACGTGACTCCAAATGACTGCTGGTCTTTTTCCATGTCTGCTGGATGTGTAAAAACTGTTTGCTAATATGTTCCAAATTTAAGTCATATGGCTTGTTTTGGATTCTGCTGCCCATTAGTGTCTAAAAATGATTTATAGGTTATAAAAGGTTTTTTTATTTACCTCACCTCTTTACATCATCGATGAATAATGTAACTCAAATGATTAACAGAGGGCTTAAGATGACTAATTGTGAGTTAAAGATATATTTTTTGTACACTTCGATATTAAAAAGTCATTGTCTTAGATTATCCCATGTTTTCAACAGTGTTCAGCAATATTCCTTAATCTTATTCAAGCTAATGCTGCATTTCATTCTGTCACCTGACGCTATAACTTCCAAGAGAGAGTCAGAGTATTGATGTATATTTCTGCCTAAGCCACATAGGCTAGATTTTCATCTGCAATGGTGGTTGTTTGACAAAGAAGACAATTCCAGTGATCCCACGCCACTTACAACTTTTTCTGTGTTTTAACTGAAAGACCCCTTTTGCGTCAGAAATAACAAAGCATGTGTTTGAATTCCTTTTTTAAAATGCTCCTGCTGTAATGTCAAGCCAAGGTCTTCACAGTTCTATGTGCCTTGAAGCTGAGTACAAATTATTTTCAAACAGCTGAGGTGAGGTATGGGTTTTATTCTTTAGCTGTGGGTTGAAGGTTTCTAATCACGTGGTGTATATTACTCATGACGTATTTGTTTGTTTTTTGGTATTATCCAGGCAAATGCACTGTGAAGTCCTGCGGCCAAAGCTCTCTCCATATTCAGTCTGCTCAGGTTGCCCTTGTTTTGGTTTGCATGTAACTATCCTCAGGCCAGCTTCAGCCTCAACTGTTGTAGGCCAGAGTTGCATGGTCAGATTTAAACATTGGCATATTCTTATTTACAAGGCTATTCTTGGTCTGTTTCCATCATATTTCCTGTTTTGCATCCTTCAAAAAACATAGGAAGTTATTGTCTTCACTCTCACGACTTATTCCTGCAGTCTGTCCCCAAAGTCAGTACTCAATTCAGAAAAAAAGGGCCTTAGGTGTGCTGCTCCCGCTGCTTGCAACCAGTTGCAAAATTACTTGAATCTCAGAGAGCTGTTATGATTAGATGTATTTAAAGCTATCTTAAATGACAAGGTGTAAATCTTTTGTTTGACTCACATAGCCCCTGCTTGATCCCTGATGTTGAGGACTTGTGAAGAAAATTAATGAATGTTTTTGGATATTTTATGTTTATTGTAATTTATTCTTCATGTAAATTGTTATTTGTTTGTGTGTAACCCTTGTTTATTTGTGCTGCTGTCTGTCTACAGGACGCTAAAAGACATTTTAAATCTCAATGACATGTTAGCCAGCTTAAATCAAGGCTAAGTGAATAGAAATGAACATTGGTCTGACTGTCCTCAGGTCTTTTTTGGATTAGTCTCCTTTGTTGAAAATTAATTTATGCACATCAGGTTTGGATGAGTTGTTTTGTTTTGTTTTTTGTAAAAATGTCGCTATGTCTGGATGACATTTTGTATAGCTGTTTATTCATACAGTAAAAATTTCCATGAGGCTCGTTCAACTTAAAAATGCTGCCATCTTCTTTGGTCATTACTGCCAGAGTGATCAATCCTTGTCTTTCACCCTCCATTTAGGCTGCTAGCAATAGGGATGCAATATTTCATGAATCTGGGGGGTTTCTGCGTTTTTTGTTTGTTTGGGTTTTTTTGGCCAAATAGGCTGTTTCTGTGAAAAGTCTAAATCCAATACAAAAATTTGGAGATGGGTGGTAGAGGCCAGTATCTTAGTTTTATTACATGTATGGTTCCTGCAGCCTTATATGAAATGGTGCAGGTGACAAAACAAAGGAAGTGGTGTGAACTAGATTGCTGCTATTGGTCCATTATCAGTGACACATTCCACTATAGGGTATGCACTCCTGTCACTCTTCCACTGAGACACGCCCCCTCAGTTCAACTGAGTGCAATCCTAAAACTTGGTGAACATGAAAAACAAGGGAAGCAGGAGTAAAACAATCTATTATCTATTTCAAATGAAAGGAACTCAACAATTTTTAATGTTGTTTCTATTTACAAATGTCGCCCGGCGAGCATGTTGTGTGTGCTTGGCGAAAAACACCTTGTGTATTTACTGCAAGGAGTTGTAACGCTTTGACTGAACATGTCATGAAAGTTAAGAAACGCTCAAAACAAATCGCTCTCTTGGATCTGCATTATGTACCCTACCATCGACAGATCAAACGGTTATACTTTCAAACTGAATGACATAAATCATTGAGGATCATTGAGGTCTCTATGGAAGCCCTCCAGGTCATTCCTTTCATCCCTGTTGACGACTGACAGGTTTACTCCGAGGTATGTAAACAGTATGAACAGTATGAACAGTATGAACGTTTTCTACAATGTTCTGAAGAATGGTCCTAATGTCAGTCACCCTGTCAACAGGAGCAATTCACCATACCAGTATGGTCGCATTAAGTTACGAAGAAATTATTGGTTGTGTTTGTTTTTGGCAGATTTTTTTAATAATTCAAAAAATGATAATAATGTGTTGCTGTAATTTCTGCTCAATAAAACATCGTATTGATTAGAAGTTCAGTGCAGTATTAGAAGAATTGATTTATTCTTTGATGGTAACTGCTTTGGAGGGAAATTATTCAGACACAATTTTAGTTTATTACTCATTTTTGTCCTCTTCTTGTCGCCATCTCTTTTCTACGACTTACTGTGCTGGGTACACGTTATATTTCCTGACCTCCTCTTGCTAAACTTTGTGTATGGTAATGTAATACATAACATAATATTTTATTGAATAGATTATATAATAGATTTTATCATTCTCTTTGTACAAGAAAAGACTCCATCTTCCCTCTATTGGCTGGTTTTCACATGGAGACGTTTAATCTGTTGTCATCCCTGCAACAATGTTTAACACTACTACTCTTAAACAAGGAGCCTCATGATTAGTAACAGTTAGCAGAACATCCCTGTTGCATTCACCGTGCATAGCGAGATGCATACAAGCATCCATCACTCCTATACATCCTTACACACATTTGAATTTTGCACTTAAAAATAGCAGCTCCAATCACAAACAACGGAAAAACAGCACATAAAAACAAAACAAACTCACCCATGACATTGACCTACCTAGAATCAGAGATAATCCGCCACCAACACTCCACACTGAATGAGTTGTTTATGTTATAATTAGAATAAGGGTCCTGCAGATGATTGGTTTACAAGTAGACTGCTGTTATATGAACCAGCAGGAGTAAATCCTGACTGCTCTGTGGTGAGAACATCACACTGTCCTGTTGCTTCCTGTGTGTGTGTGTGTGTTTATTTCTGGACATGTGAGATGCCTGAACAAATGAGCAAGAGAAAACAAGACATGCAGCGAGACAACCAGAGACAACCAGAGCAGCGGAGTCTTATCCAAAGATGAACAACTAACACATCATTAAATTCAACAGACACATGCCCCCCCCCATTGTGTCCACACAAATACACAAAAAGATAAATAACAGCTCACGTAAGGAAACGACTGCATGAATGAACAGAATTGCACAGTTTACTGAATGGTATTATATTATATGGTATATATCATTCAATTGTTAAAACTTTTATATTGATCCAAGAACAGTGACTTCAACTTACCCTTCTCCACACAAGTCTGCTCGCTGTCAGTCGTTCATTCCAGCAAGGCAAGTTTGTCCCTCAGATTTCTTTCGTCTCAAGATGGAGGCAGAAACTCTCCAAACACAATTCCTTTGCCCAGAGTTTTTGTTATTTTGAGTCTGCCGGTTCCAGTTCTGCTTCCCTCCTACTGTTTTCTGCATGAACTGCTAACATGGCAGCTAAGTCAAACAACCAGGAAGGCTGACAGAGACCAGTGAGTGTTGAAATATACAGGTGCATGCTGACTCCCAGCATAGACAGCTCTGAGAAACACAGTATGAAACGGCTCTTTTGCCAGTGGTTCCCCTTATGTGGGAGTCCAACCTTACTCCACCTCCCCTCCCTCCTCCTTCTCCTCCTCCTCCTCCTCCTCCTCCCTGTGCCTCCCCTCCCTCACTCCCAAACAGCTCGAAGACAGAACAGACCAGATCTCAGAAGTTGCTGCAGCTTGAGCTTTTTCCTGTGAACAGCTGTAGGTATGATACAGAGCCCTTTTCTTTTTGCCTGCATAATTAACAGAAAAACATTTACAAGGAAGCTGAAATAGATCAAAGCAGTTTGACTTTTTCATGCAGAAATGAGACCGTAAAGCACATTCTTGTTGACAGAATGACCTGAAGTGACCAGAAGCACTGGTTTAAACTAGAAACCCATAACCAGAGCTTCAGATATTAACTATTTACCAATACCTTTGTAGAGACCAGTGTACAGAGACAAGAGGGGAGAAGAAATCACTGATGACTTGCATATTTGTATTTAATTTATACAGCATAATGCAAAAGATCGATGTTGTTCCTTTACACAAGCATTGCTTATCTGTTCCTATGTAGAGCATGTATTGTCAGTAAGAGCCAAACCTATACAGAGTTGGATCATCAGAGGCACCCTGAAATGCAAAATGTAGATGTGTGCAACAAACGTCACCGAACATGGCAGTGTCATATCATGTAAAATGAAAACATGACATTGACATTTCTTTTTATGAAAAGAGGCAAAGAGGGAGGCTTTAGGAGAAAATCACTTATGACCTCACTTGGGCAAAAGGGAGCTCTCTTTTTTCCCCTAGTGTTTATAAAGGTAAAAGCAGAACTTAAATGTTTTCCAGTATCAATAAAGTCAATAATTAATCTTTTAACTTATTTGCCAGTATTCTTAAATGAGTCAATCCAGACGTACGGAGTCAAACAGATGCCCAGACCACTGTTCCTGACTAGCTGGCACCTGAACAGCAGTATATTCAAATTTCCCAGTTACTCTGAAGTCAGCTAAGCCCATCCTGAGAATATAAAGTTGCCTCCCTAGCTTGTGACAGCTGGCCAGGATGACTAGCTCTCTTGTTCAAAGGCAAAAAGCTAACTGTGTAAAAAGTCCTTTAATATGAAGGTTTTTCAAGTTATCTCTCTCTCTCTCTCTCTCTCTATAATATATATATATATATATATATATATATATATATATATATATATATATATATACACAGAACTACAACCTTGTCCACCCAGTATAGCCTAATCCTACATATGTAGTGAAATTGCAGATCATTAAATTTGAGAATGTTTATTTGTGTCGCTGCCTCGCTTCAGTGACGAGCTAGCAGGGCCTTTGTTGTTACGGTTGCACTGTTGCACATGAGGTGTAGCATAAGCAGCAGGAGCAGCTTCAGTGTTTCATCTGTGTCTACACAGCATGCGTTCAGGCACAGCAGTGAGAGCAGGTCACCGATGTTCAAGCAGCGCTCAAGACGAACAACAAACAATCGTCGTCGTTATGGGCATAAAATGGACAAAAATAGAATGAAGTTTTTAAATGGTTATGACAAACTGCTGAGAAAAAAAGAGAACAAATTGTATAGGGGCAAGCAAAAAATGACTTTGGGCAAGTAGATTTCTTACCTACTTGCCTGACCAGGCAAATGACAAAAGAAACATTGAGGCTTAACCCTGCCAACAGCCAAGTTCCACCTGACGCCAAATAACTCAAACGCCACAGGGCGTTCCCTCTTTGTCTTTATGGAAGGGCTGTTAATTAGCTAACTGGATAATCAGAGAGCTAGAACATATATCCTGTATATGGTGGCGTCCAAAACATGGCTAGATGGATGTTGAATATCTGACTTTAATTTATCACATGTCACCATCACTGTACACCTACATCACCCACCATAATATAAAATAGAAGGTAAAAGAATAAACTTCAACTATGATTGCTCAGTTTCAGAATTATAAAAAGGTTCCTAGGTTTGAGAATTCCCCCACTGTGGGACTAATAAAGGAACATCTTATCTTATCTTACAGTCTGAAAATACCTAATGTGTGTTTTTTGTCTCATACTGCACAACAGTCACATGACTTGAGAGAGCCATGTTCCTGAACCAGTTTCCAGTGAACAAGTTTCCAGTTTCTCTGAACAAGTATCTAAAGCTGATAAAGTAACAAGCCAGATTTTCAAAACACAAAATCCTAACTGTAGTAAAACAAGAACAAGTATTGGGAAATCTCTGACCGAAACATAAAATCACAGGACAAAGACGTAATAATAATGCTGCAAGAACTCAGATGATAGAGCTGCATGAGAAAATGACCAACCCGAAACAGAGACGGAGAATGATGGATGACATTAGTTCATTAGAGCTGAAGAATATCTGATAAAAACATTTGTAAATATCCATTTATTCTTCTTAAACTAAAACATTTCAACTTAGCAATTACAATTACAGCTAACTACAGTTTAATTAATGATTTAATAAAGTGAGATTTGAGTTTTATGAAGTCATTGATCATCATCACTATCCCTATGGAATGACTGGATCCTGCTCACACCATCGAGAATTAACAATAAACTGTTTTTAAAAAATGTATCAAATTAAAAAATATCAGTTCATTAATATACAGTACTAAAGGAAAATGGAAATTATCTGCAAATCACTAGAGCTTCTACTCTTTTTTTTTCATATTTCCTAATTTTCATGGTTCCTGGAAAACAGTGGTGTCAAATGTGCAAAAATTATTTTACAATATAGTATGTTTGGTATCAGTTGTTTGATTGGGATTAGTCAGAAGTAATCAGTCTTTTGATTCGGGCATCGGGTTTTTGTGGGACTGATCTCAAAAAGAATTATTTACACACATCTTTGAATTCATCATTAGTAAAACAATAATAATTTTTTGATGATTTATCCTCACAAATATGCTGTACCTACCACGCAGTTATTTTTTTAAAGAGCGCCCAAACCTCAGAGTAATCTCAAACATCATCCTTATCAGTTTGAATGAAGAACCGAATCACAGGGTCTTTAATTCATACCTGCAGGTATTCTTTCTAGTTCAATATTTAAACCTCTAGTGATATTGGTCATCAAATAGCTCCATCTAGTGTTTGTCTCACTACATGTGTGAGCCTGTATCATACTGTATGTGTTAGTTAAATTATTTAACTTAAATAATTCATGTTGTAGTTATGCCTTGTACTATGGCAAAATACTTTAATATTAATTACTTTTTCATATTTTTTACACCATAAGTAGTCAGCAACTGTATGGGAATGTTCAAAATATTATGAATATCATAGATATGTATGAAAGCGTTGAAATAGGGTCACAAATTGTGTCGCTTATTAGTCAAAGGAAAAGTATAAATAGCATTACTTGCTTTAAAGTCTTTTACTTTAGTCTTTTTACTTTAGCCAAAAGACCAAAAACCTGAATACATTAGATGAAGTTGGATGAATATATTAGGACAGTGTTTCCCTGCCATAAAACCTATAAAACAGCTCTTCCATATGTATAAATGAATATTGTGTAAACTGTTCAAGTAAGATTTCCATTTCTTAATCACAATATTATGAATTACTCCAAAGGTACCCCATGTAATTATAAGCATGTGCAAAGACAGCATCTGTAACAGAGCGGTGGTTCTAATGTGGTCTATCACCTTCTTTGTCCATGTGTATCTCCAGTTGCGTATTAGCTAGAAATGCTCAGTGGCCATACTGCTGACACAACGGCATAACTGTGGCATCTAAAACTCCTGGTTTCTTAAAAGGATGACTCTCTGCATGTCATTGCATGTCTAGTTGAAATTAGCCTGTTAGTCCAACGCCTACCTTGCCTGGTGAAGTCCATCCCTGGGTAGTTCTACTAGGACTAGTATACTAATAAATGTATATTAACATCCTATGTACTAATATTAAATACTACCAATTCATTATTTGACTGATAGTGCTATCTTTTAGTGGTATACTAACATAATAATCCTAATTCTAATACCAATTACTAGGTTGAGGATAATCCTGCTGTTGTTTTTCACAAGGCCAAAAGAGGCCTTAGACCAATTCTTCCATTTTCACCCCCAGGAAAAGGCAGACAAGTCTGTCGTCTAGAGCTTCTGCGATGATAAACAAAAAAAAGTGTACATTTCATAAGCTTGAGTATTTGAGTTCTGATTTGTGTACTGGTCATTTTACCTATATTTTGGTGCAGATAGAAATTATTGATCATATCTTTTCACATACAATTTTTATTGAAATGGCCTATAGAGTGTTGTTATTGACAACCCATTTTAATGGCTCATTTCTTGATGTACTGCATAACATTCTCAAGATTGCAGAAATAAAGGTCACGAAGACTCAGATCCCCTGACAAATACTGTGTCCTTAGTGGGCTGACCAGAGACAGATTCACAGCCAGGCCTCCCCTGAATGTGGGTATGAAAGCCTCAGAGAAGAATCTCTGTCTGACCGGCATGGATCCTTTTAGTTGGACTGGTTTAATGGGCTAATTGTTATGCCATAACTGGCAAAATTGTTTAATGGCAGGGCCATACTTTTACTGTGAAAAGTTTTGTTACATTATCACTAAGACGTTTTTCTAACCGGCTCAGATCTAGAGGCGCAATCACCTGCCAGCCTCTGGTATTTTCTATTGACATCAGCATCATTTAAGTTGCTCCTATACTTTCCTAACCTGTGATGAGGCGTTTGCCCCAGACGTACATGGTCAGGTCCCACAGTTTATGATTTTCATCCTGTCTGTGGACGGCTTGACACCACATACTTTTTTTTTAAACTATCATTTGCTATTTTGGGGAAGTGGAGGAAATCTTAAAGTGTGTTTTTAATTGTTTGTTTGTATGTTGCTGCTAGTTATTTTTAATTTGGCCCAAGTGCTTTTACTGGCTTGCTTTCCTCCTAAAGTAAATGTGGTCATGATGTATGCCTGCTCTGTAGGTGGACACAAACAAAACCTTCAAACACTTGTGTGCGAATTATTTTAGAAGTGGAGTCTGCCTCTATGAAATCCACATTTTCAATTCCATAATTTATTTTGAAATTATTTATTTGTGGGACAACTTCATGTTTTTCAGAGGTTGGGGGATACGTCCCCTCGCCCAATGCTACTGTGTCACGAATGTAACGGCACAGTCAAAACCAGAGGAGCTGATGTACTGTTGCCAATCCTCTATTAAAAGAAATAAAAATACCACAAGGCTTGGCAGTCTTTCTGGGATTGTTTTAAAACTGTCCCCTTTGCCACTGTGACTGAATAAACCCTTTGTTCTCCTAACCCGCTCTATCCTGTTCCCTTCCTCATTTCCAGTTATTAGGGGTTATTTTGTGTCCCTGCCAAAAGGGGAATGTAAGGTTACCCTTGTCTGTAGTTTATCCACATCTCCAAATAGAGTTGATACAAATTGAGTTTTTCCAGTAGTGAGGGCAAAGTCATCTTTTTATTGTCGTTAGTGTGTTTGTCTTTTTGTTAGTTAGCAGGATTGCACAAAAACTACTCGACGGATTTCAATGACATGAGGTGGTAAGATGGGGAGGAAGGAAGAACACATTGAGTTTTGGTGCATATCTGGATAAAGGGACGCATCACGAAATTTTTTCCACCTTCTTTTAATATTTGGTGATAGGGCATGTGTCAAATAATAATAATAATAATAATAATAATAATAATAATAATAATATACAAACAGTCTGTTGACGTTAGATTTTTGTAACATCTCTACATTTAAACTGTGATACTAATATAAATGTATATTTTCAGTCACTCTAATGTCCTCATAATTGTCACTGTTCATGATTTGTACATGTATGCATAAGAAAAAAAAACTTAAGATCAGATCTTGTGTTTTTTCTTGGGTTAGAAGGTACACTGAGATAGAATGATTATGTAGACATACATGCTAATAAAGCTTGTGGTTTTAGCTGTTGTGGCCCTTTTGTGTTTGCTTGGCACAAAGCAGCCTTGGCAGCGGTATGAACATCTAGTTAGATGTAGAGTGACCAGTTGTTTAGTTCAATACACTTTCCAGGTAGCTTGTCCAACACTGGCTTTATTGTTGAATGAAAGTATTGTCGGAGACTCAGCTTTAGCCCATGGAAAGCTGTTTGCCAGCCTCTGGTATTTTCTATTGACATTTTATAGGAAAACACTCTGGAAGGTGATGTACAATACAATGATCCATCTGAAATGAAGAGCTGTTGTAGTTTTGATCTTGATCTAACTCCAGCACCAAACAGGAAGCAGAAACACACACACACACACACACACACACACACACACACACACACACACACACACATACAGTACCAGTCAATAGTTTGGACACAGTTTCCCATCCACTTGAATGGGAAACTGTGTCCAAATTTTTGACTGGTAGTGTACACACAAGGGCTGGGACCAAAAGCTGCCTCCTTTTCTGCTCCTTTGTTCCACTGTTTGTTTGTTTTTCTTTCTGTACATTTTTCACCGTCAGCATGATGGGGAAATAATCTCCAAAGAAATCTACTTGTAGTGTGGAAATTAGTGAACCAAATCTTTATAAAATCATATTGTGTGTGACTAAAAACACTGTGACCTATGACAAATTGTCTTTAGATGTGAGTATGTGTAAAGCTTGAGTCTTTTAAAAGTCAGACTTCATCTTTTCAAAGTCTTTTCAAAGTCCTCTAGTGTACGGCAGGTATTAGTGCTCACTGATTTACACTGATTATGAGGCAGAGTGTCATGTATGCTGTCTCCTGTTACTTTCAAGAACGAATATCTGTTCACTCAGTGACAATAATAAAATAATGTAATATATAACAATAAAATCAACACTGTCTGTGGCTGTTTTTTGCTCAAATGGTTATTGGAAATTCTATCAAGAGCTTTGAGAACCAAGAACACATGATGAGAATTCTCCGTTATTCCCATCTCTCTAGGATGTCACAGCAGTGAACATATTGCTGTGATTCTGCTTCCATAGAAACGCCTCATTCACATCTAACCACCTGACCTGAGTACAGTCTCTGTGACTGCACTTAAGATATATGTACATAAAAAATTCAGCTTGAGTTACAACGTGAACAACTTGAAACTACATGCACTGTTTCCAGTTGCTCCCTTCGCTGTCGCTCCTTTTTATCCTCACTGTGCTGTGATTTTTCTCAGTTGACCTCATCAGCACTGTGAAACTCTAGCCCAGCCTACCTTCTTCAGTCATGTCACCATATTTTCTACAAAGATCCAATAAAGGCTATAAAATATTTGAATAGAGAGCAGATTAAACGCCTTCATTGCATGTATCCAGAACAGCAGGGAGGAACAAAGGCACACCAGTCCTGCCGTTAAGAGTGCAACTTAACATATAAGTATGGTGGAGGTATGCAAAAATACAGTTTTCTCTGGGAATCTTTCCTTTGAGTGTGTTTGTGACACTTTTTTTGTGTAAAAATTTGTCTTAACGCCCTAGAAGAGCTCAGATTGACTCTGATATCGGTTTTTCTTTGATATGACAGGGAGGCAATATTCCATATATTACCTCCCTGTCTATACTTTTGTGCACTTAAGGTTCTGGACTGCTTTAATTCCAAATCTTCCTTCTTTAAAATAAAGTTACATACTCATCAAAAAAAGAAATGCAAAAAAATAACAAAGCAGCATCTGGGAAGCACAGATAATGTCATTTCCAATCCCTAAAACAATGCCATTGCTTAATGGGAAATAAATACAGCAATTCACATAGCCAAAGTAAAAACGGGCACCACATGAAAAATGTATCATCTGTGCATGTGAGCAATATGCACATGGAACATTACAGGTTCATTACAGGTACAGGTCTTATAGGTTACAGGCCTATAAGACCGTGGGGTTCTTGGTTGAGTGAACATTATCTGATAGCAGCCATTCCACACACAAGTCATGCCATGCCTGAAAGAAGCACAGAATAACAACATTATTGCAAGACTTGAGGCAGGGGAATCACAGTCAGCTGTATCCAAAGTACTAACTGTGTCTATCTGTGTCCCAAAGCACTATCTCCTGATCATTACCAACTGCGTGAAACCACAGCTGATTGATCCACATCCGCTAGACCACATGTAACGATCCCCTCCCAGGACCGATTCACACGGCTACGGCCCTTTCTGCAGCAGATTCAAAACAGCAACATCTACTGCATCAACAATACCAGGCTTGCATCAAATCGTGGGTCAGACAGTTAGGAAATCACCTATATGCATTTCTTTTTGGCTGAGTGTATTTTACAAAGCAGTGTAACTTCTTCAGTGTACTTTGTAGCAACAGTGTGTGGAAGGGCCTATTCTTTTTCATTATGACATTATTTGTCCACATACAGTAGGCTATGCTTATATTTGGTGAAATGACATGAGCCCCAATAATTTAATGATCGTATATGATTCATTCTCACAGATTATGGGGAGAATTTAGAGTAACTCTTTCGAAAACTATGTAATGATACACTAAGAAACCAGTGAATGAAGAGGGGAAGGAAAAAGAAAAGACAGGGCTGCAAACTGACAACCAACAGGGGAATCCTGCTGCATCCAACCCCCTACCTATACCTTACCCATGTTCACATCCTACCCTTCCGTATTTCCTCCTACACCTCTCCTAACCTACTGTATACCCTCCCTCCTAACCCCATCCCATGCCTTGTCCCCAAAAGAAAGCGTCCATCCCCCAACCCCTTCTCCCACCTATTGCTCCTTGTGTATATTAATTAACGTGAACATGTTTAAAGTAATCACATCTGCTTGCCTATGCTCTAAGATATCATTTTAAGATGTTATTAAATAATACAGGCTCTATGGTTCCAATCAAGTACTGTACTACAGTATATCTTTGAACAGATTAGACATGATATGGGTCTCTTTCAATCTTTAATAATGCCACTTGTTTTAGGCTTCAAGTATACAACTTAACATATTTTTACCAAACAGGGTTAGGGTTGCAATACATTTTGTTTTACAATTCTGAAAATAAAGTCAGATTTCTCACAGAATTCTGACTTCATTTGCAGAATTCTGACTTTAATTTCAAAATTCTGACTTTAATCTCAAAATTTAGTCAGAATTCTAAAAAAAAGTTTTCATGCGGCCCTAATCCTCTCCCGTATTACGGACATATAATGGAGGTATGAAAACACAGTTTTCTCAGGGCATCCTTTGAGTGTGCTTGTGAGTCATTCGATGTTAACATTAGTCTTCACACCCTAAAAGAGCTTGGATTGGCTCTGACTTTATTCGACAACATGGGGGCCATATAACATTTACTGTACGTCCCTGTCTAGAGTTTTGTCACACACGTCAACCTCATCGGATGCTCACCTGTAAGACTTGTATTGAAAATCCTCAAGATATTTCCCAAAATCGGTAAGAAAAAAATAAAACATGCGGAAAAGTTCTAATTAAATTTTAAAAGTAGCAAAAAAATCCATTAAATCAGTACAGAGAAACAGTGTTATCAGAAGACTCGAGGCAGGGGAATCACAGTCTGCATATCCAAACCACTATTTGTCTCTATCTGTGTCCCAAAGTACTTTCTCCAGACGATGGTGTCGTTAACAACAACATGGAACCATGGCTGATCAGCCCACATCCACGAGACCACATGTAACGATCCCCGCCCAGGGCCGTTTCATATGGCTGCAACAAAAACAGCAACATCTACTCCATCTGCAATTCCTGGTTTTGCATCAAATCATTGGTCAGTCGGGAATCGTCTACTTGAGGCAGGTCTGCAGGCCATTCACATAGCTTTAAATCTCCTATAGGTGTCTTTTTTATGCTAAGTATATTTTACAAAGCAGTAGACTTTTTCAGTATACTTTGTGGCCACATTGTGTGGAAGGACCTATCCAGTTCATTATCATAATGCTTCATTGCATAAAGTCAGGTTCATAAAGAAATGTTTTCCTCAGTTTATTGAGAAAGAACTAGACTGTCTTGCACATAAAATGTGCGAATGGTTTTGGAATGAGATGTTTAACAATTAAGAAAGGGTGTAATGTTCAGTTGTCCACATATATTTATATTTGGTGTACCATCACATGTATATACTGCATATATACTGAATATAACTGCAAAAAAAACCAAATGACGCTGTGCTGTGTGTGTGTCTTTGTGCCCGGCAGAGGATAAGCACTGGTTCAAAGAGGGTCAAGAGCACTGACACGTTGCTGCTGTTTTTGCCAGATATAGTTTGTGAAGACATCAAATATCAAGTCAAACAGGTCAGAATGCGAGCAAATATTGAAGAATTTGTGGTGGCTCTTTATATTCATGTCTCCCCATCCAAACAGCTGAGCTGCTTCGCAGATTCAGGACATAATAATAATAAAGGCTCAAGTCATTCTTATTGCTTCAAGCAATAAGCAACATTGATATGTATTTGTGTCTTTTTTTAAATATTTTCTACAAAATTTATTTTTTGTTGTTTCCATGAAAACATGATTTTTTAGGGAGTCAGAAGGGTGGTCATTTTGTCCAGAGCATATCTCACAAACACATTTGTGTTTATTCTTCTTTATTTGCAGATGAATTAACTATGGTAAATAGTGGTGCCTTTATATTTATTTTGATTTCTCTACAAAAGTTATTTTTGAGTTTTTCCATGGAAAGATGATTTTCAGATAACCTTAAAGGTTGGACAGCCAGTTGACTAGCTAGTTAGGTAGCTACCCATACAGGCAATGTGGAGCCACTCAACTCTGAAAACATTGGAGCAGTGGCACAAATATGGGTTAAATTCAGGGGGTGAAAACTTTTTCACACTGGTGATTTAGGTATTAGATAACCCTTTTGCCTTATTAAATGAAATTATCATTTGAAACTTTAAAACTGTGTTTTCTTAGGTTGCCATTGTTTTGTTTTATTGTATTTGAAGATCTGACACAAGTCTGACACACAGGTGTCACACAGAAATAGAAGAAACCAGGAGCGTGTGGGGGGGGGGGCATTACTTTTTCACAGCATTGTGTGTCTATAAGTGTAAGTGTATGTAAAAAAGCTGTTAAAAAGGCCAGTTATTTTTCATGATGAGACTAATTATGTTTAGGCTGTTGCATAGTGCCCCTTCGTGGCCATTTGCGGTTAGGCAGACTTGTGGTCACCTAATTACATAGCCGTAATGTAGTGATGTAGTGTGTTGCTGTGTCAAGTGCCTTGTCAGCAGGATTATGCAAAAACTGCGCGACAGATTTCCATGAAACTTGGTAGGAAGACAGTTCTTGGACCAGAATAGACCCCATTATATTTTGGTGTGGATTCAGACATAGGGGCGGATAGAAGAATTTGTTTTTTTCCAGTTTATGTAACATTGCCTGTTTTTCCAACAGGGCTATGGATCTGATTGTGGATGACGCTCGCTTGTTTGAATAAAAAGGGGACAGCCTTGGCAGAGGTTTTCTAGTTATAGCATTATAACGCTGGGCAAAGAGGTTATGTTGTCACTCGTGTCACTTGGTTGGTTGACTTGTTTGTTATTTGGATTGCACACAAACTAATGGATGTAATTCCATGAAAGTTGGTGAAAGGATGATGCAGCAGAGGCCAGGAAATATCCCATGGAATTTTGGTGTGGATCTGGATAAAAGGGCAGATCAAGTAATTTTTCTTTATAACTTTCCTTTATATTGTGAGATTTTCAGCATTTTCCCTACCTGTGCAAAAACTACCACAACGATTTCTGCAAAACTTTGTGGAGGGTTGGGGCACGTGCCAGGAAAGGTTAACGAACATATTACTATGCCTTGAAAAACCATTTACATTCTTGTTAGGACACCAATTATAATCTTGTACTGTGCAACATATGACTTTACTAGGTGCTATGCATCTAGCACCTAGTAAAGTAAATTCTTATAGTCAATATCACATTTTCTCACTTAAGGTGAGTGAATACTGTAAATAGCAGGAAAAAGTCATGTTTTTACATAACACTAGACACAGGCTCATATCTATGAGCCTTCAGAACTCCACAATTTTGCTTTAATTATTTTTGAGAGGATGAATAGATTTTCTGAGTTATACAAACAAATAACTGGCATAGACAGGAAGCAATTGAATCATGTTACATTTAAAAAAAAAAAAAAATGTTTGATAAGCTGTGTGGTTATCAGGCTTGCAGACAGTGTCAGGCATAACTAAGTCAATGCGCCTGGACAAAATTAAAAAGAGCAGTCTGTATTTCATTATATTAATTTTCTTTAGTCATACTGGCTTCGTTGTTCCTGTGGTAATAATCTAAACTGAATTATAGGAAGGTTAAATGATTCACATGGGCATATACATGTTAACTTAAACGAATCACTTAATGATATGACATTTACAGGAATAAAACTAGTATGATATATTCCCAAACTCAGCACCAAAAACAATGAGGATCAGTTCTATCCTGTCTGATTGTCAACATTTCTCTTGTGCTTTTTTCACAGGAGGGTCATAGACACAAGCTGAATAATATGTTTTGATACATGAAGAAATATTTATGTGGTACAAGTCTCTCTCATCTAATTTTTGTCACAGTTTGTGAGCAAGCAGCAGAACGCAGTCTTCAATGGCCCTCCTGAGGAGGAGCCATAGATGGAGCTTAATAACACTTTCTCATGGCAAAAAACCTGATTCATCAGCAACCGTCAGGAAATAGATTTCCAGATTTCTTGTAGTACCTCCACATTTAGGGCAAAGAGGAACACTGAGGGAAACGTAACAAAGTGTCGCCCAATCTGCATCTCATTTATTTTTTTCACACAAAACATGTTTTCTCATTCCTGAGCAGTGTGTCTGAATACAGTTGTTTTGCATGTTGCCCTTAATGGAAGTTAGACGTGAGTTTATTTTCTTTTTCTTTTCTTTTTCTTTTTTTTTTGGGGGGGGGGGTACTTCATAACAGTATGGGTTAAAAATAAATATTTTTAGCAGTTCTAGACTGCTAAAAGATAGAGAGCCTAACAGCATGTCCTTCAGTCTTGCATTAGCATTTCCCTCCAGCTGAAACTGTGATTGGGTCCATGTGTTAGAGGCAAGATGGGTGGGTCGACCAGCTGCCACACCCCAGTCTCTCCCATTTCTTCACAAGCACAAAAACCCAAGTAAGGAATCTGCACATAGAGGACACAGATGTTGCATGTTATATAAGAAAAACACATGAAGACAGGATGGAAATAAAAGGAACGTTGCAGCTGAAGCAACCAATCTGACCTTTCGGACAACTTGAACAAAGTCCTTTGAGTTTTGGGGGGTGAGGCCTTGTATCTGGCGAGTGCAAGCCTCCAGGGAGGAAGCATGGGCCACAATAAGGACCGTGTTTCCTGTGTGTAAGAGGAAGAGAACTGAGAACCACATTCCACAGATACCATTAGCTTTATTTACTGTTTATAGACAAAGAGCAGAAGAAAAAGTTCCACGTTACCCAGGTTCTTGCACTCTGCCAGGATCTCACGGGTTACTTGGAAGCTCCTGCTGATGTAGGTGTCATAAGACTCTGACACCGCCAACTTACTTATGGGAATTTGAGGTCTAGGGTCAAAACGATAGAAAAGGTTATGGTGAACTGCAGCGATGTAGACATGAGCTTATTGGCATTGCTGTATACCTGTATGTTGTGTCCACACTGAATTTAGCAGCGGCCAGGTCCGATGGGGGGATCCAGGTGGGCAAACATGTGCCTGAAACCCATTTGGTCCATTCAAACAATCCAGGCTCCACACGGATTTTTGTCTTTCCCTCCTGCTGGAGACCTGAGACAAAATGAAGCGAGAGAGAAACCATCAGAAAGTGATACTCAGGTCACATCATATATCTTCCTATGAAATGGAAGACTTGGTGCTTTCAGAGTAATAAGTCAATAACATGGCAGTACTTTGAATTTTACAGGGTTTGACAAAGAAATATTTCTAAAAAGAAAAAAGGAGTCACTAGGTGAAGAAGAATACGACCCTCTCTTTCTTTTCCTATCCATTTACTCTCCTTATTATGTGTCACAGTACCTCAGGTTTTGTTGTAGTTCATTAAAGCTTTACATAACTAGACAAATCCCCTTGAGATCTGACCCAAACTGGAGGTTTCAGAGCTAAAACTAACACTGAAAATCTAACATTATCATGCAGCAGCTGAACAGACATTTGAAGATGATACATCCCCCTGAACCCTGCAAAGAAATTATACAACAAATGCATCAGTATATGACATATCCATCCTTTTAGTGAGCCTTGAGTAGGGTATATTATTTTGGATAAATGCGATAGAGAAGCTGGCCAACCTTCAAAGTCACCTTAAAAGCATCTCTCCATGGAAGATAAGATAGAAATAATTAAAAGGCACAACTACTTATCATGGTTAATTTATGTGTAAAGTTTGGTGAAGCTAGTTTGGGAGGATAAAAACCCGCATGGTTATGTAACCTGTCTGTGGCTGTGGTCAGAGTATCAATCAGGCAATGAAGATGTGATCCTACCCTGCAAAATGTGCTGAGCAGTCTGGACACAGCGAAGAGAAGGAGAGCAGTAAACAAAGTCTATTGACTCATGGCTTTCCAACAGAGCTTCACCTGAGATGCACCAAAACACAGAATGTCAGGCATTTTAAGTGGTATAACATTTGTGAAACAATGTCTACTGTTTTTAAAAGACTAAATTCTTTGTGTTGGTAGATGTCACTGTTGACCTCTTTTACTCATGCATCACTTCAAGCATCAGAATAAACTGTATAGAAAACGTACTGACCCACAAGACGGGCCTGGGTGGAGCCGAACACAGTAACTGGACAATCCTTATCAAAGTCCCGGTGACCTCCACTTCTAGCTGGCAGACTAGATGGCATGTTGAGATTAGAGCGAATGTATCGGCCTACACAGACACAAATGAGAGTCTAATGGAGAAGGAGACACTACAGTCCAAAGGGTCTAATATAAGCCAAGAGGATAAAAAATGTGTCAATCTATGCTAGTGTGCTAACCTTTGGAGTCAAAGCACTGAGTGACCCAGTGTTTTCCAAACACCACATCCATCCTCTCACCATGGCGACAAACAAAAAGCCTCATCTTGGACAGGGAGGACTGAGTAGTTGGCCTCGATACCTGAAGTGAAGATTTTAAAATGTGAAGCAACAGATGAGGGGAACAGCTTTAATCTTGAACTCCAGCCAGGAGCATTCACTAATACTCACAATAAAACACTCTGATTTGGATGTATGACAGAATGCTGTACCTGCATAGGAGGACAGAGAGCAGTAAGGCTGGGAGGATCCGTAAGACTGTCGAGTAGACTGTCATCCAGCCTGCCATCAAGTAATAACCCACCCACAGCGGTGCCAGAGTTAGATGGAGAGGCACAGTTGAGAATGGAGTGAGAACTGAGGATTGCACAAACACAACACCTTTATATAGCACGTAAAACATGATTCAGTTTATCCAATGTGCTGAGAAAGACACAAAACACGTACACACAAACAGTACACAATATATGACTTTTTAAGAACATTAAAAGGTAGTGATGAGGCATAAAGGCGGTAAAACCTGGTAGAGGAGTGTAGGGATGTGACAGAAGCAGCCCGGGCTAAGTTTATCGAGATGTAGACAAAAGTGACCCATTTTCCTTCCTTTATCCTGAATCTTTCCAGCCAGACCAGAAACTTTCCATTACCTCCGCCAACAAGTTGGACGAGGTTATGCAATACAAGTTTGTTTGTTTGTTTGTTTGTTTGTCTTCCTCTGCACAAGATATCTCGGAAAGTTGTCAATGGATTCTGATTTTTTTTAAATTTGCAGAGGTGGAGTTTGGGCCAAGGAGCAGCTGAGTAAACTTAGAGCAGATCAATCAAAATAAAAATACAGAGGCATAGACAACACATGATGTTCCACCACTATGTGTCATCGTATTTAGATCTGGATCATAATCAAAATCAGGGAGATTAAAATCTATATTTGGAGGGGGTCAATATTGGAGTCAGTTTGTAATGTATTGCAGATTCAGAGTCACATTATTTTCTGATTGTTCAGGTTTTAGTGACATTGGCGTTGGCGGAGTGCTTTCTAGTTTATTTGCAGGTGCTTAAACAATGAACAATGAAAGGAACGTCATTGGAAAAAGAAAGAAAAAAAAAGACTTTGAGGGACAATCAGTGATAATCTGCTACAGCTGTGAGTGCTTCTACTGTACTGTGTGTTCACTTTGTTAGTCTAATCTGATCTCAGGACCTCCCAGCATCGCTTCCTTATGAATCAAATGACGACGGACTTGGGCTCAGTATCTTGTCCTCCATCCTTACCCATGGACGACCCAGGTGTCAGACTCATCAGCACGGTTGACATAGTTCTCAGGCAGCATGCCCGATAGCCCTGTGCTCAGAGACGTGCCATACACCCACCCCTCGCTCGCACTGCTCTGTTCCACGGGAGACATGAAGATAAAGTCTCCCGGCAGCAGCTCAAGCTCATCATCATTCTGAGGCACATACGGGTACATGACTTGCAGTGTCTACAGGGGGCAGATAGTTATTGTTAGACAGACATACTGCACAATAAACACACAGATTTCGTATCTACTCACTATTATTTGAACAAAATAGCTATCACTTGATGTCCAAAACATTTCACTGAGCAGACAATTGCGAAATGGGTTGAGAGGGTGAACTAATTTCCAAAGCTAATTTACCTCGTGGTTGGCAAACCGAATATCCCTGGAGAAGAGCACAGCCAGCCAGTCACAGCCTGAAGATACATCCACGCTTTTGGCCAGCTTTTCCAAAATTGGAAGGTGGCTTGCTTGGAAGTGGTATGCCAAAGTGACATGAAGTTGTTTTTTATGGGGTTCCACATGCACATCTGGACAAAAGAAGAAAAGAAATGTGCACACCATATGAATTCTCACAACAATGGTGTAGTGTTTAGCGCCTCCCTACTGACAGAAAGATTTAAATGCACTGAAAATGCATCATCTAGTGATACTGCTCAGCTCATGCACAGTGCGATTAGATGATTATGATCGATTTAAGTATCAAATGTGAAAATGCAATCCTACGATTTCCATCAAAGTGACAAAGATGCGCAAACCTGCTTTAGCAGCTGCTTCAGTGGCAAAGTCAGCAGCGAAACCCTTCAGCACCTCTGCCACCTGCTCCTCCACAAAGAGTCCGATGAAGGTTGAAGAGGTGTAGAGCTCCAGTGGGAGGGGCATGGGTATACGAGCCTTCCACTTGGCCACGGCGGCCTGGAGAGCATCGGACATAGCCTCCACCTTCCCATCGGCACACTGAGCACAGGGGCAACAAATAGGAAAAAGTATAACCCCAATAAACTGGAAGACAGCGGGACAATTCAAGAGTTAAGGAATGACACCCAGCTTCCTCTCCATGAATATTTACACTCACCACAAAGAACTGGCAGAGGGTGATGTGGGGGAAGATGTTGTGTGCCTTATTCTTGCCACAGGAGATGCGGGACTGCTGCCAGAAATGCGACAGCTGCTGAAGCAGCGGTCCACTGGGTCGCAGATATAACACGTATTCTCTGGGCAGAGGGTCATCTAGGAACGGGTCATCCACGTGGGAGAAGAGCCTGGAGATAGACGCATAGAAGTGATAGCAGTGGGAGAGAGGAACAATGTCCAGCAGGGGGAAGCACTGTTGTAACACCACAGTGACACGTCAATACAACGTTGAGGAGCTATACTAGTAGATGTTATGTTCATCATTACAAGAAGCATTCCAGTTGTGCATTAACAACTTGTGTGAGAGAGCATGAGAGTCAAATTTCGTGTTGCTCTCACCAGTCACAAGCTGCCTGGACGTTTTTCCCTCCTGTCGAAACCAGAGCTTTCAAGCTGCAAGGAGAAAGAACAGGAGATGAAAGCACAGTCACAAATCAATAGTTCTCTCTTCGGGCCATGTTTTATTAAGAGGAGACTGCAGTGCTTCCATATGACAATGAACAAAGACAAAGCATCTCCGGAGAGAACTTGAATGACAAGAGGCCCATGAAAATGTATAACCCGAGTTCATTACTCATACCAGGAGTAATACCAGAACACTGATGTCAAAAAGCTGTATTCTCTGCTGTGATTCAAATTGAAAAATATCAATATTGTGTCTTCAGCACACTGAGTAAATGCAGACCTACTGGTGCTAAATGCTAGTGATCGAGTCAGTGATTAAATAACGACCCCTGTATTAATGAGGAGAAGGTTTCTGCCAGCTTGGTTAACAATTCATTCCTGCAGCAGCCAAACGCCATAATATGAAGACCTCCAAAAAGTGTCAGCAACATTGATCAAACTGTAATTCATGCCTCGTGGTTCCGTATAAAGGACATTAAAAAGAAAAGAGAGGTGGTGTCTGCCTCTCCCCCCCCAGCGTGATACTTCTGTGTCGTTTCATGAACTTCTCTCCTGAAACGAGAGAGAGTTTGTTGCATGATTACTCTTGAGTGCTCAGAATCTGATCAGGGTCGTCTTATGAAGGCTCTGGCTTTGCGGGCCACGTCTGAAGAGATTCACTGATCCAGGCAGCTCTCTTAGGCTTTGAGAGCACTGACGTATACCTAGATGTGACCGTTATTCTGAGAGCCCACGGCCACTCTTTCAGCTAATCAATCACATCGGTGACATACTTCATGTAACGCACTGGACTATAAGAGCCTTGTTTGCAAAAGCGTGGCCCACGTTAGCGCAAATGTACCACATATTATTCCTAAATTAGAGAATATTGTACATGATTATGAGGAAAGTTGGGGGTAACTGAAAGTGCATGTTTTTCAAGCGTCTCTGTGCAAAGTAGATAGATACACTTGGATAACTGCCTCGGTGCACCAAAGGGGTTTAAGGTTTGGTTCGATTTTCCCAGAAATGACAGAAGATGTTTCGATGTATGAGAACACAGCTCGTTTCGCTACTAAGCAACAAGAAATGCGTTCCGAGTACGGTGACTGCACATTGTCACCACAGCAATTTAACCTTTAAGACTCGACCACAACACATGCAGTGCCGTCTCAGCTCAGCAGTTCTTTGTGCACTGTGCGAAAATAAAAAGCAGCCCCAAGCCCATGAGAATTAATCACCCACTCACTCCATTAGATAACCAGAAACAAAACCTCCATAATGACACCGTGTCTCTCCGGGCAGCACTGCTTGTCACTGCTCTGACTAGCCATTCTAATGAGCAGACAATAACAAAGGACCACTGGTATTAAAGCAGGAAGTGCTGTTTTCTGCACCACAGCCAGAGCCACTGTTTGAGAAAGATAAAGTCACGTTGCCATGTCTCCGTGTGTGTCGACGTCAACAGCGTCCATTGTGCCGTTCCATCTTTCAAAGTCAGTGAGCTATTTTTAAATTTGTCCCACTGAGAGGGTCCCAGATACGGCAGAGTCCTCAAACCCTGCAGGCAACGCGTCCTGATGGAGCGCAGCTAGCACAGGGGGAACGCTGAGGATCAAGTATTATAACAGATGGCTCACACAGACATACAACATGCATACACACACAAACACGCACAAATATAAGCAGGGTGAACCTTGATTAAGTACAAGCTACAAAGCCAGAGAGACACAATCCAAACCTGGATTATAGTCTATAGGCTACATTTTTTTTTATTCCAACAGTATAAAACACTAGTGCATGTAGAAGGTGTATGAAAGAGTCCATGTTCAGAGGTTCCACCTGGTGCTGTAGACGGAGGGGGAAAAGAAGGAGATTCTCTCTGCGAAGGCATGATGGGATTACAGACAGATGTGACGGAGACATCGCAATCCAGGCTCGGACATCGGATTGCTTGCTTCTTATCTCTTGAGGTATTTAATGAGAGCGAACATGAACCTCGTGACATGAAATAATAGACAACGTCTTGGGCTCACAGAGAGGCTTTACTTGAATTTAATCTGCCATTTTTAGGCTGCTGTGATGACTAGAACGTGACCAACGACAGGACAAGAAAAGCATTTGAATTGTTTTAAAAGAGACCACCTTGGCGTTTCCATGTGATTTTCAAGTCTACATGTAACCCTATCCAAAGAGCACCATCAGCAAAATCAATGTGAGCCCAGGAGGCGCTCCTACCCCGGCATCTTTTTAACTAGAACCCCTGTTCCAGGTATAAATAATAGAAATACAGTATGACGCAGCAGATATAGGATGGTACTGCTTGTCATTTTTATTCAGTGATGTGGAATATTGTATTTCTGCAGTGATGTCTGGGACAAAGATCCTTAGAAAAATAGGGCTCAAGGCTAAAGCTTTAGATTAAGGGCTGTAAAATGCACAAAAATGACATCACACCATCTGTGTCAACACTTAAAACTTATCAAAACTTTAATGATGATAGCTGCTCCCAGCCGATTCTAGTTTGTTCCAATATTTATTTTTATTGTATTTTAGTACAGTTTCTAAATAAAACACAGCTACAACATGCTTCTTTTTTTTTTCCTTTTTCTCGAGTTCCCTACAGTGTCAACGTACTCAGACTGGAAGTCGGACAATCTTTCTTTAAACAATCCCAAAAAAAAGGTCAGGTCATGGGAAGATTTTAAGTAAAAAGCAGGACTCAAAATCCATCACATGAGAGGTGCACAGATGAGGCCGGCTGTAAGATCAGCCACTATTTTCTTGGGGTTCCTGCAAACCATCTGCCTGTCGAGACTCATTGCACTCCACATCATCTGGCAGAGTGTAGCAGATCCTGGATCAGCCAATTTCCTGTTTCACTTGTACTGCTCACACTGATTGATTGCCTTGTTGTTTTAATCCAAAAAAGCTCATAACAATAATCTTTGTAACCGTTGGGCAAATTATGCACACACTGAGCCTTTGGCACAGTTTTATAAATTGTTACAATGATTTGTTTCAATTAACCGTCAGACGCCATTTAAGATGATGAATACTTCCATCCTTTTGACAATCCCAAGAGGAAGCTCTCCGACTTAATAGAAGACAGACAAGGCGATGTGTTGGAAGACAGCACCTCCTGCGCCACAGTGCTGTGTATTAGCATCTGCTGTTTCACACTTTTTGTTTTTGTTGAACTGAACACTGAAGTTTTAAATTTGCTTTCGAACAGTTCCTCCATTGTCGACACAGTCAGAGGCAAACCCTCCTCGGTGACTGCATCTAAGTGAGAGAGTTATTTAGAAACTGCAATTCCTGTTCGCAGCTAGACAAAGATAAACAGATTAGAGTGCCATGGAGGAACGAGATGTAGTGTTAGCATGACAGGGACCATTATCAGATGAAGGCTTTTGCCTCATTTAGACGTGCGCCACCACTGCAGCAGATATTGAAAACAGCCTTTAAATGATTTCACCCACATACGGAACGTGTTTTCACTTCCTGTGTCCACATTTAACCCTACAGCACAAATGCTCTGACAGCACTGGCATGTATGCAAGCATTTTTGGCACTGCTTGAGAGCTGACCCTTTTTACTATCACTGGCCATCTTCCAGGCCGTTAGAGGAAAATGATCCGTTTATTTCAAGCGGTCTGTGCACATTTCCAAGTATCCTATGAGTGTGATCACTTCCTGCAAACATTCGGTTTGAACCGTTGTGACAAACCTCTACCACATTCACATCATGACTTTCGTGGCTACACTTTCCGCAAAAGAAATCATAAATTAAAGCTAAATGTAACAAGCATCTCGACATAATGTCAACAAGACAATGTCAGTGTTTCAACGTAGACACACAAATAAGTGCGCACACACTCTACACTTGCGGCTACGTTCTCCCCAGGGCCCCTCCCTGACTCAGCCCTATGGGTGAAACAACATTTCCTGTTTACAAGTCGATATCCAACACTAACCACTTATCACTCTAGCAATGCTCGGAGTCCTGCTGCTCCCCAACAGCAGAACGCACCCAAAGGAGAGTCCTGTCAGCAGAGGAAATGTGCCTCCCTTCATCCAGTCTGGTCAACTCTGCTCGGGCCTCATGAGCACATGCACAGACAACCACAAGTAGTTACGGCCTCTTGGTCAGCATTTTATGAATTGACTGCCCAGTCAGAGTGAATAGTATCCAAAAAAAAAATTTTTTTTTAAATAGATTATAGCTGACAGATAATGGCTCCTTCTTTACAGTCTACAGTACAACAGATCTGTTAAAACCATACCAAAACATGGCATAAAATGTGTGTGACAGTATGTTATAGCCTATACAAAGCATTAACACTTGCCGACTGATATTTTAATTATCATACTTCTTCAAATTGTTGATCAGGGCCGCCATTAAGAAGTGTCACATTGATTCCACCTATATGTCTGGGTGTTAACCAGCCAGACCTTTGGATTAGTAACTCAGTGTAGCATGAAGACTGGAAGCAGCTAGTCTGGCTTACTAAAGCTGCAAAACAAAATCCACCTGCTCATCCACCTAAAGCTCACTAAAAGGGTTGTTTACATGTTACATGCTCATCTCGACTCGACTCGACTTTTTGGGTTTTCCGTTGGGTAAAAATGTGGTATCTGGTACCTAATTTTTTGGTATCACCTCCATCAAGCTTTAAAAAAAAGGAGAACAGGTGCTAAAATCATCATTGTGCAGCACGCAGCGAACTTCCTGCACACCACAAATCTACGTCTGCCATATTTAAACAGCCAAGCTACTAAAGCGGCCGCAATTTTTTTTTTATTCAGTGGACACGATTACAGAAAATGAAGAATCGAGAACACTATCCCATCGATATCGTCCATTGTTTCTGTGTGTGTGTGTGTGTGTGTGTGTGTGTGTTGCATTGAAAACAACATTTTGCTCAGACATCATCAACTCTTATAGACTCATAAAGCTCTTGTTTCAAACTGACAAGGCAACATTTCAGCCTGGACCATCTCTAACAGAGCTAGCTGTGTCCAGCCAGTGTCTGGAAACGTTCCTTCTCTTCTCACTTCATTACTTCTGGGGAAGAAAGACGAGGGCAGACAGAGAAAGACAGAGCTTGACACCATAAAATGAACTGTGACTGGGCCTTTGTGTGGCTTAAGGGTGTTAATGTTCTTTGCTAGGGTTTTATGCCCATCAAGATGATCAGTTTGAACAAATGCTTACCAATGCCAGGTACTGTTTTAGCATGAGTTTGATTTGTAGTGCTACCGGACATCAGTGAAACCAGTCAAAGTCAAAATTGCGACCTATCGCACAGCAACTCCTCAAAGCATCGGGATGTGTTTTAAGAAGCAAATAGTTACAGTTAAGCTTGGTAGGCATGGTATCTTAACAGCCAAGTAAATACCTCCTCATTTTAGTCCATACAAATCTGTCAAAATCTCAAGGGATCACAGAGCCTCATCAGGGAGAGGACTACTAAACATTTAATCTGTCCAGTTAGTCATTGTGACCAAGGTTTGCAATCTTCAGGCCTTCTTTCACAAGAAAAATGTAATCTCTGTCAGTACACCAAAACGTGTCCCATTTGCAAGTGACATGTGAATCCCCTATTTGAGCCACCATCAAACCACAGTCTCCACAGACTGAGCGCTTCTTAAAGGTCACAAGCCACTTCCGGAAATGGGTGACTTCCTCTTGGCTCTCTTGCATACAAGTTTAGAGTTTGTTCTTGCATGTTGCAGCTTCTCAATTTGCATTTTGGCATACGGTAACAGTGAGGTTGTACATGTGGCTGTTGTAATCAAGACAGGAGTTAGGAAACTGACGTAGGTGGAGAACAGGCTCACACCGACTTCCTCTTAAACACAAAAGGCTTAGTAGGTGAAAAGAAATATAAATTTAGCATAAATAATCCTATCTCAGCCAGATGTGTTACAGCTCAGTAAGCGCAGGGGCCTAGAAGTCCTCTTAAGAATCACAAAAGTAAAAAAAATCCCAGACCTTCTTCATGTTTTGCCATTACTTTATACACTGCAACTCACTATGAGTTGTTCTGGGTCTACCCCGGGGTCTCCTCCCAGTTGGACGTACCCGGAAAACCTCCAAAAGGAGGCGCCTTGGAGGCATCCTAATCAGATGCCCGAACTAACTCAACTGACTCCTTTTGACGCGAAGGAGCAGGGACTCTACTTCGAGCTCCCTCCGGATGTCTGAGCTCCTCACCCTATCTCTAAGGCTGAGCCCAGACACCCTACGGAGGAAACCCATTTCAGCCACTTGTATCCGTGATCTTATTCTTTCGGTCACCACCCAAAGCTCATGACCATAGGTGAGGGTTGGAACATTGATCGGCTGGTAAATCTGGAGCTTTCCCTTATGGCTCAACTCTCTCTTCACCACAAGGTTCGATACAGTGCCAGCAATGTTGCTGATGCTGCACCAAATTATTTATTTTTTTTCCTCCAAATTGGGCTCCAAATCAACACATGCTCTCTGACCAAAGTCTTCCTGTCGAATTTTCAACACACCAGCGTCACTGTGCGAACATCTGTGACTGGTCTGAAACGTCACATGACATTGCTGCATTGCCTTACAGAGAACTTCTGGTTCAATGCGTCCACCTATATATCTTGTTAGCACCAGTTTGAGTGGAGAGGCTTCAAGTCTTTACTTTCCCTCACCTGTCACAGTCACTGCAGCCTCTGTTCTCTCGTTTCCCTGTGCTCACATTTTCCACATTATTACTCAGTGTTACTGAACATAACAGTTCTGCAGTGGGTGAAGCCACCAAAGTCTGTATCCTGCATCGCATTCAAATGTGTTTCTGTTTCAGGCAAATTTTTCTACACAGCTGCTTAGAGCTAGGTCCATGCGTCATGCATGGCTGACGCAAAGACATGCCGTCTGATGTTATAAAGTTTTTCATATTTCTCATAATCATTCACCATCACATTTGCATAAAACCAAAATTGAGCTCTCCACTTCTTTAAAATCACTACTCCTGTATTCAGGCAACCAGCACAAACAGGAACCCTACAGTGTGACACACGTCGTCTCCAGTTCTCGAGTGTGTAACTCTTTTGGCCCGTTATTTTGGCCACAAGCATGACTTTTAAAGGTCATGGAGGACTTTAGATAATCAAGGTAAAAGAGGAATGAAAAAGTAAGTACACAGTGTGACTGGCCAAGGACTTAACAAATATTAAGGAAAGTAAACTACAACAGAAAATTAATATTTAACAAACAGGGCACTCAGAAAGTACATACCCCTCCCACTAAGGCCAACAGTCCACTATGCTATGAAATTCATTCTGCAAGTGCAACCACTACATGTCTGGACATATGTCAAAGGATATTTACATTATGTCAAAATATGTACATAGATAAAGGGTCAATATCATCTCCATCATCACTTTTGACCCACTAGACGTGTGTGGTGGTATCTGCATAGTCCCTGCATGTGATGGTATTTTCTTCCTGTTATTATTACCTTGGAGGATCAATGGTTTGTCTGTCTGTCTGTGAGTAAGACTAGAATAAAACTACTTGACGGTTTTTCATTAAACCCGGTGGGAGGGTTGGGCATATGATATAAGAACCCATTAAATGTATGGAGGGATTAGGAATTTTGTTTCACTTCCTTTAACATTGCAAAATAGGGCTTTTTTTAAAATTTATTTTTAATTTGTTTTACATTTCCATCTATTACAGATAAGCTACCAGACAGATTTTGATGAACCTTGGTGGGAGGATTGGACATATACCAAGGAAGAAAGCATCAAATTATGGCGCTAAATACAACAGTAGTGAAATATTGTTTTTCTTGAATAACTATCAAACTAGCAGTGATACCAATGGGATTTTAATGTGAATTTAATGGTCATGGGGAAGTGAACAAACTGTATTGGTTTACATACTGAAGCTAAAATTGGTTATCGATCATTAAACAGGAGCAGGTTTCCAGGGGTGAAAGGTACTATAAACAATGCCATGACATCACCACAGTGACTGACCATCCTCAGAATTTTCAGAGGGCATTTGTTTGTCTCATAATAGCTCAGTGGACCTTAAGAGAGATAATATAATTAGTTTCTAGGAATGTCTGGGATTTAGCAACCTTGAGGAGAGTTTACGTTCAACAATTTGAAAATTACCTGGTGGGTGTACTTTTTGTAAAGACTCTCTATCAACTATATTTGCAATGGATTACATTGAGGCCAATAAAATAAACAAACAAAGGAATCAGTATTGCTCCACCACTTAAAAAACTGCTGATCTTATAGCGTGTGTGTGTGTGTGTGTGTGTGTGTGCAGTATTTCTATATTACAGCTGCCGAAACTGAAGGAAAAGGAGCAACATTAAGCTATGAAACAAGCCTGATCGGTTTCCAAAGGTACGTCCAATCAGGAGACACCCTCCTATCTTATTACGTTAGTCAATTCCTGAGTGACTAATGAATGACAAGCAGAAAATTCACCCACAGGGGCCTTTGTCTGTATATTTGTGTACTTGCACTTGCTACAAATTGAGGACTGAAACAAGTTTTCAAACCAACAGTGTGAGGACATTTTTGGAAAGTGAGGGCATTTTGGCCGGTCCTCACAGCTTCAAAGGGCTGTTTGCAGGTTAAGACTTGGTTGTAAAGGTTAGGTCAGAATTAAGTTTAGGGGGCTCAAGAATGCAATTTGTTAAGAAGGGTCCTTACAAAGGTAGAAGCATACGTATGTGGAAATGTGTGTGTGTGTGTGTGTGTATGTGTGCATGATTCACAAAAAAAACATAGAATTAAACTGTTGTTCCCTGACTGATAACTGCTATTCCTTTTATTATTATTCCTCTCCCACCAAGGAAAAAAAAAGGAAAGAAGAATATCAGATCAAATCCAAATTTGCAAATCAGATGTCTATTTTAATAGCTTACAGCGATGTTTCTGGAATGGTGGTTGAAGCCAAGTAGCAGAACGAGACTGTGTGCGTAGGCGGAGATGTTCCACAAATTGGATGAGGCCCAAAGCGTATAGTCTAAAGTGTTTTACAGTAATGATTCCTGGGTGTTAAATACTTTTTAAGCACCAGCTAAAAATATGTCAGGCGACAGAAGTGGAAGATGGCGTCGAACACCTGGCTTGGTGAGAAAGAGAAAAAAAGTCAGAAAAAAATGTAAGTAGATGAAGTAGATGAAACTCAAACTGTGGAGTTCTCTGTGGGTTCGTCATGTGAGCAATCTCTTAAAGCATTATACACACTCATTTGTTTTCCACAGTTGAAATTTAAAAAAATCATCATTACAGCTTTAGGTAAATGAGATGTGCTTATATTCCTTAAAGTAAAGTCTTCAAATTTATCTGTTTTGGTATAAAAATGAAAACCTGCGGAAACAATGTTCAACTTTACCAATACTTTTTCACTTAATTGTGACAGCTTTTGTGCCCAGGGATTAAATGGGTATTTATTATGTGATGGGGCTCACTGGTCAAGGACAGTGGTAAATGAAGAAATCTCCTGACCAAAACATGTTAACAGTAAATCAGGCTGATTTTTAATAGAACTTTTTTAATCTGCCTATATAGAAATAAATGGAATATTGGAATGCTATTTAACATCTCAACAAATGAACGAAAAGGATAAAATATAAACTGTCCCCTTTTAAACAAGATTTCTGAGTTTACAGGGTGCACTTGAATGTATCATTAAGTTCCTGTTGGCACCCAGGAGCTTTGCAGTACAGAATATTGAAGATTTCAGCATTTTCGAAGTGCACCTGAATACACCATGAATTCCCAGCAGAGAGGGCAGAGGCAGCATTAAGTGTGGCAAATAGCCATATTTAAATCGATTTAATTTTAATTTCTGTCCTAGGTGGTGCATAACCGTAGTCAGCAGTTGATGTGCCAAACCAACACCCCATGTACACCAAACATGATCATGCTGCAGCTTAACATATAATGATTTCAGGCCATTCACATATACAGTATATATATATTTCTTCGTAACATTAACATCTGTATTTTTTCCTGTCATTGCTGTTATGTCTCCACTGGCATCAGGACAGACAGACCTAAAAGGTAATGATGCTAAATTAGTCCACTTCATTATTAATTTATATCCTCTAATCAAAATCAAAGTGTATTAGTGTGTCATTTATAATAGATGTGAGTCTGCAAATATAACCCAACCCAGTCACTCATTTTGTCTGCAGTGGTTCATTAGGCAGGACGAAGTGAAAGATGCAGTCTGGAATGATTAAAGTCTAGATGGCCTCAGCTTGTTTGGAAGAGGATAGAACGGCTTTATTTTAGAGATACTTTATCTGTCTGGTTAAAAGAGGAAATGCTGCTCAACACTTTTGACCCAGATAGCAAAACAGATAAATGTCAAATGTTATTCCTCCATGTTTGCCTCGCGTTCTGCTTACAGAGACATTTTTCTATCCTGAAATTGAGATGCTGAATCAATTCATAGATCTGGGAGTTAATCGCGTTGCTCTGCTGACAAAGACTCCAAGTGAACTATTTCAGATTTCTTTTGTAACCCGAGACACATTTATGAGGCACGCTGCACATACAATACAGAAAGGAATTTGCGTGAGGTGAGGCTGCTTAATGTCGGAGTCACTTATAACCCGAACAATGAGAAGCCACATTATGAATATGTGATTAGATATTAGGAGTTCATACAGTGAGATGTAAAACCTGAGTCAAGCAGAATTGAAATCGAAATCTGAAACCTATTCTGTGTCCGTCAAAGGCTGTATTTAGGTGTAAAAGGATTTTAAGTTGCATTTGAAAAAGTAGCTAAATATTATAGTCTTTGGACTCTAAAAAAATGTATCTGGAAAAGTAGATTATTATGTAAACAGGTTTCATTATCTTGGATTAAAAAAAGGTGAAAATGAGCTTTATAAAGGCCTCCTTTATATTATAGACATGACATTCTGTCTGTCCATGAAGTCCCTCCCATTCACAGACAATTCAGCACCTCTATATTTAACTCTTTTTTTTGTGGTTTCTGGCTTTAAAATACTTCTGATGATTTGTAGTCTCCGATTTAGAGACTTCATTCCAAACACATAAATCTACTCTTGGCTTTAGACCTATGTAAAACAAATACTGAAGCATATGTTCAATAATTATGGACTGTTTATGTTATGTTTGAGTCCACAAACTGTAGTAATCAGTGAATGACATTATTTGTTAGACTGCACACGGTCACTTTTTAAAGTAATTACATAATGTATGCAGAGCCAGAACTGCTTGTTTCCTAGTAACTTCCTTCTCTCAAGAATGAATGAGAAGAAGAACCGAGGAGCCTGCAGAAATGCCGACAGGATCAATTTGGATGACAGTTGGCGAGTGAAATGTATGACTGAGAAAGCAATGAGCATTCCTTGTTGCATTTTCATTTTGGAGCGAATATAAAGAAAATTTTGTAAAGAAATTTACAAAAAAATATTTTTAAAAATTCCTGGATCCATCCCTTTATCTGGATCAACTCACAAAATTTTTTAACAGGCTCTTCCCTGCCACATGCCCAACTCTCATGAAACCCGTAGTATATGTGTGATCCTGCTAAAAGGCAAACAAACCGAAATGATCAAACCTCCTTGATGGAGATAATTATATCCAATACATAAAGCTGAAAATACAAACCCAAACTGCTTTCATTGACATGGTGAGAGCAGTACTGACACACTTTAATACAGTAGGTGGTAGTATGTTCCTCAAGTTGGCTGTGTCGGCCATTGAATAATGTTCCAGGACTTCTTCTGAAACCAAGTCTTGGTGGACTCTGAGGTATGCGTGGAATCATTGTCCTTTTGGAATGTCCAATGACATCCAAGCGTCAGCTTCAAGCTTCAGCTTCAGCTTCCTCACAGATGGCGAAACCTTTTCTTACAGGACTTACTGATACTTGATTGAATCCATCTTACTTATCTTAATCAGTTTCTGAGGAAGCGAAGCAGCCCCAGAGCATCACCGAGCCACCGCCATGCCTCACTGTAGATAGGCAGTTCTTTCAGCATCAATTTATAGGCCCAAAAAATTTGTTCTGTTTCATCATTCTACAAAACAGCATCTCAAAACTCCATGGCTAATGTAGATGGTTCTAAGTGTACTGGAGCTACTTTTCTTCAGGGTCAGCAGAGGTGTATGTCTTTAAGTTCGGGCATGGAGTCCATATGTAAACGTAGGCCTCAACAGAGGAAACTTTGGGGCTCTAATGATAAAGTAAATCTATGAAGGCTGACACAGTGTTTCAACATCGGATTTGCAAATGTTTACTCTTATGAGGAATGCCATTTGGGGGGGTGTAAGTTTGAGACAGCAGTGGGCAGTAAAAGCAGAATTTTGTGTTGAATGTGGAAAAAAGAAACATAGAAATCTGTTGCATTCATCTATTCAGACTGTTCTTGTTTCATCTGGTTACTGCAAACAGCTGATAAAGACTATATTTTACCGATAAAGCTCTTACAGAATGGGGGCTGAATAGACTAAATGCTGCAGAGATGCTTCAACTCACGCAAAGTCACAGATGAGGACCGAAAAACTTTGACTAGAGAGAGTCTGAGGGATGCTGCTGGTAATTGAACCAAGTCATAACACTGTAGTGTGTGTGTGTGTGTGTGTGTGTGTGTGTGTGTGTGTGTGTTGGCCCAGTGCAGCTGCGTACTCACGCCCTGGTCTTGGGGAAGCCCATGGACAGCAGCACGTCCAGAGTGGACCCATGTTTGATGGTGCTTGGCCGTGTCTGGCGCTGCCTCCGTGGGGTCACTTTGGCGTACAGGTCCTCTTTAGCTGCCATAACTCACTGGTCCATCGGTATGCCAGCTCCTGTGCTCCTCTGGTGTGCTTTCATCTATTAATAACAGAAGGAGGTTGGGAGCGGTAGACTAGTTAAACCAGGGCTAATAGTGTTAAGCGGAAGCACGTAGAAAGGTCCAAATCCTCAGAGGAATCGAGCATTTTCTGCGCTGAGCTGGATCAAGCTGCCTCCTGACGGCTCGCACATGAAGTCAAAACCATCAGCAGGGGGGTCAGCCATAGGAAGTCATTACTGCTATCACAACCACGTCCCAGCTCACAGACTCCGACCGAGGTGAACATGTCTGGTCCCTGTTCACCCCTCGCATCCGGTCCGATGAATCAAAAATCAGATGAGACTGTACAAGCTTCCTGTCCGCACGATGTTTTATTTATGAATGGGTCCTGAGTGAGCGGAGGTTCAGCCTGTGAAAGGTTCCAAATGAGCGAGTTAAAGGGACAGTACACCGTTTGTGAGAGGACGGGAAATCTGTGCCGAATAAAATGACAGAAATACACACTGTTCTCGTTCAGAAGTACAGCGGTTGCGCTTGTGAACTAAAATCAATCCCTTTAGCAGAGGACAATAAAATGGGAAGTGTCGAGGTGGAGCTTGATTGTGGAAAAAGTTGGTCACACTTCCTGTCTCCGAAAGTGGGTGTCGACACTCAGCACATGCGCAGTGCAGAGCAAAGGGAAAAGCACGCATCATCAGTTGCCATAGCAACTTAAGGGCGGCAATGTTTTTTTTCTAAATATAGTTTTTAAGAGCTTCTTAATTTCATAACCTAGTTTTTGTTTTCGTTTCACTCATACATATAAGTGTATGCATTTTATTTTGAAAATATTCTCTTGGTGATCGGCTTACTGGCAGAACTTGTGTCAGAAATATCTTGACACACCTTCACACACAAAATAAAAGACAGTAGCACAGATTGGCAATTTATAATGTAGCTTAACTGTTCATACAAACAAACAAACTATTACAGTGTTGAAACATGACAGTAGACTTAATTTAACATTTTATTAAAAAATACATACAGCAAAGTTACAACATCTGTTTATTCATCAGCTCTAAAACTTCCTACAAAGGAAAGGTCAAACAATGTGGAAACTTTCCCAATTTAAATATAGTACCTGATAGATGCAATACACTCATGGTATGTGTTGATGTCTGACTTCAAACTGCATTAACATATGACCTGAGAAATTCTGGATGTCACTTTAGTGTTTGGAGGTAGACGTCAGACCTAACATAAGGACCATCACATCAGACCATACTTGATAATCCGTGATTTTGATTAAGCTTAACATGATGCCTTCCAAACATGTTGGTAGTCAAAACTATTCATTAAGGACTGCGGGGTTCTATCCGCTGTTTGCTTCAACAGTTTCCTAAACTGTCAAGTCTACACGGTTTTTAAAAAAAAATCAACTCACTTCGTTACTGTAGTTCAAACATACACCCACGTCTCAGACATCACTACCAACACTACTTCAACAACAAATGATATATTAAAGAGAATGTGCACCAAAAATATTAATGCCATAAAAGCAGTAATAGTAGAGATGTTAGGATTCATGTTAGGAATCTCAGAAACAACTTTAAACAGATTTTGAAATTGTTCTAAATTTTAAATGTAAAAACTGTTAGGAAATTTACAAGGAAAATGAATGTTACAAACTATTAAATAATATTGTACAACTGTTTTGTGGTTTGTTAAAAGAAAAAGATAAAAACACCTTTAAGCAACACTTTCGACATTCTAGTTCTATCAACATTTCAGCTAGATGCACAGACTGACAGATAGTTGTGTTGGAATAAGTTTGGTGATAGCAAATCTATTAAAATATGATTGTAAAAAATGTTTAACCAGGATATTGCTTTTGTCTATCATACTCAAATCCATTCTGTTTCTGATAAATAAATACAGTTATATACCTGATTTGTCCTATTATGGGTACTAGGAGTATCTTTAATCCATTTGATTTGATACATTTACAAGCTGATGCATTATTTGACTGATAAAAAACAGTTATTAGGAGCAACAAAAATCAGAGACATGCAGAAACACACTAACTAACCATAGGTAGAAAACCTCTAAAAACAGGTCAGAAAAAAAAGAAAAAACTAGCAACGTACTGCTGGTCTGCAGTAAACCATTTCATTTAACCTTGGATACTTAAACGATCAGCATCTGAGACACTAGACAGTACAGATTAACTTAAATCATACTGGTTTAAAAACTGTAACTTTGGAGCCAATGAAAAGAGATCGCTAAAAACCTCAGGAATATCATAACTTGAGACATCTGAAACCAAGGTGTTGTCCGGTCATCACACATTTATTGTGGACTATACCACAAATGATGACTTCTGTTTGAATTCCCCCTGAAAACAAACACATCAAACATCAAATCAAACATTTTTCCTACAGCTCTCAGTCTATCAATCACAAAAACATTGTCCGTATCCAAGCAGAAATACCTGAGTTACAAAATCTCTTGGAATAACAACAATGCTTAAAAATGAAAACAGGTAGGTTCATACTTACATCTTCGTCTTCACCACCGTACAATGATGGGGGCTGGTAGACCACGTTGGGCTTTGATTTGCTACAGGGAGAAAGAAAGAAAATCATGTTGATCAAGTTTATACGTGTAATGTGAAGGAAACCTGTATTTCACTGAGAAACGTGTGTAAAATCAATTTGTAGCTGTAAACCAGTGAATGGATTATCCTACAGACAGTAGAGAAAAGAAAATCATCTTACCGTTCGCTTTTCTCTGTGAAGGGAAGAAAGGAAAGAACATCAGAAGGATGAAGTATCTGGTACATGTTACAAATATGCAACTAATATTCACCACTCTAGCAGTCCAAAGCTGAACTACTATAGACTTTCCGAGCATTTTGAATTTTGGACAGTCTCTTAAAAAGGTCCAGTGCATAAGATTTAGGTGGAATTTAGGGGCAGAAATTGAATATACTATTCTTTACCGTTTTGATTTGTGTATAATCAAATGAAGCTAAGAATTGCCATGGAACATGCCATGTTGCCCTGCCGTGTTTTTACAGTTGCCCAAAACAGATCAACAAAACACTGGTTCTAGAGGAGGTCTTTCGTGCTTTTGTGGGCCACAGTAAGGGAGGGCGAGATGAGGGGTGTTCTGTTGGTTGCACACACATATGACAAAATACCTTTCAAAGTAGCTGGACACCTAGACATCTTGAGAGCTGGATGAACAATAACAGAACTATCTTTCCCTTTCTCTTCAACCACAAAGGATGGAAATATTAATGGGTACAGGTTGTAGGACTGCACACATGAATACTGTACCTGTAGAAGAGGAGAACTAAAGTTTCCTATATAGTAGATTCAAATGGCTTTTATTAGTAGAAACTGAATTATGAGTATTACTCAATTTGATATTCATATTACGGAGACGATTTCAAGTTTGGATAATTAAATTGAACAGGTTGTTGTCTCATATGCAGTAGAAATGTCCCGTTTAAACTTCTTGGCGGGTAATATTACTTTATTTGTGTGCCCATCTAATCTTTCCTATTTTCAGGTTTAAATTACATACAGTTTCTTTAGAAAAATAGGTAGACTATTTTTTTTAATTTACTTTTTAAGTTTGTGATTTATCTGATTTTTTTTTTCATAGTTGCAGTAAGTAGCTAAGAGCATAAAGATGTTGTCCCAGTGAGATTAATGTATCCCTGGCCAAACTATCACTTTTTTAATAAACCTTGTGCTGACTGTGTGCAAGTTGACATTTTTTTTAACTTGTTAAGAAAGAAAAACACCCGCCTGCTAGCTGCACCCTTGCTACTGTAGAAATATCAGTTTCTATTACTGTTGCCTGGGCTTTAACTATGCTCTGAAAGTAGATTTTCAGTTTAATTTTAATTAATTAGGGTTAACAAGGTGACTATTCAGAAGTCCAGGTTTTCTAGAAATGTCAACACTAAAAAGCAGTTTATTCATGATTTTTAGACAATGTAGAAAACTCACTGGGCAGGTATCCTTTCTTGTAGGCATACCAAATGCCAAATCCCAGTAAGGCCAGTAGCAGGAGAGCCACTATCACACCAGCAACAATTCCTCCAGTATTTAGGTCACCTTGAAAAAATACGCCATTATGAGATTCATTAGCTGAACTACAGTAAAGCATCATGGTGTGGTAAACTAGTACATTTTCATTAGAATTAAACATTGACAAAAAATAACTCAAAAACCCAAATGATTAAATGAAAAAGAAGGTTGCATCTTAAAGGTATACTCCCACTCAGTATTTTCCTGCTCAAGGCGTGTGAAGAATTTTTAAAGTAACCGCGATATTTTTATTCAGTAGGACGAATGCTATTCTACAGCCCGATATAACGGTCATATTTTTAGCACAGCGGAATACAGAGAACAAATCTGATTTTAAGCTGGTGAAGGGCGAAAAATATGAAGTAAGCAAAGGGCCATTTTGAAATTCAGTGACGTCACACAGAAGTATGTCTTCCCCAAGGGCTTCCCCAGATTTCCAGGCCACTCAAGGCCCCACGCGCTGGCGCGGAAGTTTCAAATCTACAAGAACATGGAGAACAGAAAGCGTGGACGACCAAAAATAACAGAAAGAGACGGAGAGCAAAACTGGTAAATACTGGAGAGCAGAAGGATCAATGGGAGCTACTGAAATCGAAATCTGGACACGCACGGCTGACGGGAAGCTGCAGGGAAATGGTGGCCAGGTAGGGGAAATCAAAACAAATCTACCCACGAATTCCCTTTCGTTAGGCATGTTTTCATTTAAATTATGCATTGAAACTTGACCAAATAATAAAATGATATTTATCAATTCATATGCTGCACTTTGGGTGGAATGCATTTTGTACACCTAGTGGGAGTATACCTTTAATGATAAGTCTCAGTTTTTATTTAGAATTTGCCTTTGATGCAGCCAAACCAGTTTAGTGTTCTTGAAGTGGTGGCATGCAGCATAATCCACTGGCTGAAACTGGTTTTAAGAGTGCAGTCTCTTGTAAGCTCAGACTGAAACGCCCTCGTGAAATGATAGAGAACTTACGAACTTCCATTTTCATGGCTTTACAGCTCTGGGGAGGGCCAGCATCGTTGACAGCCTGACAGTAATATTGACCTGAGTCAGTCTTGATTAGACGAGGAAACTCCTGAGGAAACAGGAAGGAGACCGTTTTAATTTTTAAGGCCATGGGGACAACTGCAACAAACACGGTGCAAAGTAAGAGCTTGTAGCTGACCAGGTTGCCATTCATTGTATTTAGCCTGTAGGTTGCATTCTTGAAGGTAGAAATCTTGGAAGGTTCAGGGGGCAGAAGGGTGCCATCTTTGTACCACCTGTACGTGGGTGGAGGCGAGCCAACGTCATCATAGCAGGACAGCAAGGCACTTTTGCCTGTCGTCACCTTGGAGGGAATCCTGCACAAGGGCGGAGATGGAGGCACTGCAAGATAAAACATTCAGTTCTCAGCAGGTCTCCTCATTTACAGTGATAGTTTAGAACATTTAAGGATTTTGTTGTAGTGATGTGACTCTGGCTGAAATAGAAATGGAAATGTATGTTTGCAGGATGGAATCACAAAGGATTCTTACCGAGAACAGTCAACTTCACTCTGCTTTCTCCAAACTTGCCGCTGCCTGATACCTCACAGTCGTATACTCCATTATCCTTACGGGTGACACTGGCGAATCTCAGATTACTACCGAACATTTGCACTCGGTTGGAGTACGATGCTGTGGAAGAATTGAAGATTGTATAACAGACTTGAAAGCATTCAGAGACTACATATCCCCCTCTGAAATTGTTCTTCAAAAAAAATGTTTAAAAATGTTTGGAAACTTTGAATCTGCATCTCAAAACACACAACAATTTTTATGTTTTCTCATGTGGATAAAATACATTTTGCTGCAGTTTCTCTCGACAACAGTACATTGTTCAGCTTCCTACACTGGTAATAATGTCTGATTCTCCAAACTGGGGGCATACCAACCACCATCTACTGCAGGTAAGTAATTTTGAGATAGATGGAATCAAAAAGAGGAAAAATGAAAGTGTCAACATGCCACAAAAGACACAAAATGACGAAGCTACTTACATGTTGCTGCTCCATTAAATATCACATATGTCATTGAGCCTTTTAGGTCCTTAAATTTCCACTCAACTCTGGCATTTGAACCAAAGTCCGCTGAATATGTGCAGGTAAGGTCAGTCCCTGAAATAACACAATAAATCCAAAAAGAAAAAGTCAATTTTATTGCATAGTGTCAAATCACAACTAAGTTATCTCAAGTCACTTTCCAAGAACGGAAGGTCTAGCCTGTATTCTTTATTCTACAGAAACCCAACAATCCCCCATGAGCACTTGGAGACAGTGGCGAGAAAAAAAAATGCCTTTAACAGGCAGATTGATTGATTGATTGAGACATTTGCAGCATGATGTTATGTTTATTAATATATATATATATATATATATATATATATATCACATCACTATTCTCGCAATCTGAATTATTAAAATTATTTAAAAATTGCACAATTTAAACAAAGAGTTTATGTGTATGCAGTAGGCACCATGTAATTCTGTTTTACATTAGTGTTTGGAAAGTTACAATAAATCCTGTTTCCTTGTGCTGGATGTTAATGTGTGGTAGGAGGTAAAATATCAACAGACTCTATACTTGTGCTGTAGCTACACTGTAGCGAATGTGCACCAATTGTTACGTTACATGGGGTCTATGTGAAGCACAGCAAACATACAGTCTGTTGGGGAAAAAAAAAGCTCAGTTCTAATCTTTTTAGGAACACACATCCAGCAAAACCATTTCTACTATAAAATTGATGACTGTGAGTGTCACTCTCTATCACAGAGAGAATAGAAGACTGTAAGCAGGAATACCACTCTATGGTCTCCTATTGAGCTATGAGGCAAAGACGAACCTCCTTCTTTTGAACAGAGGGTGTTAAAGGATGGTAATTCAGTGTAAATAATTAGGGCACACAATGGTCTTATAATTTACATTCACACGTGACGGGCTGAACTCTGACACTGACCTCTACTTTCAGAACCATCCTGCAAGAACTGCAGACTTTCTATTGAATATTAGTAAGAGCAGATTCTCACCAAACATTTCACTGCTAAAATAGTTCTCATTTTCAGGTGTATCCCCTGTAATCAAATAGCAGTCAAGTAACCCCCATTTTACAGGTAAACAGGTATCATGATTGGGTGTGAAAGGGGCACCATCGAAAAGCTCCGTTGGTCACAAGAAAAGATGGGGAGAGGTTCAACACTTTGTGAAACACATCATAGTATAAATCATATTACATGGGCTTGGGAACACTTTGACAAAATTTTGACAGTTAACACATTTCATTTAGAAATTATTATTTTTATTTAAGTTTCATGTGCTTTTATCAAATCAGCGCTATATTATATATTTCCAGAACCCACCTTCATTCTCTTTCACTCGTACATCTGGCTTGTTGGATGTGACTGAAAAGCTACTTACACCTGGACACAGAGAGATTAGAAAAATTATAATGATATAACAAATCCCTGTACTTTAAGTGAACAGATATCACAGACGACTATACAAACGCAATAGAGACAAACAATGTACAGGAATAATAAGAACAGCATGACCTTTTACACGATGAAGGGTTAGTTATATGACTGATTCAGTCACTGACTGAGTTCGGTTCGGATGTGATGTAATGATGTCTACAGATTTAAGTGACATTCATGACCACAATTCTCAATAGGTGCCGAGTACACATTTGAACTTTGTTTAAGTATAGCTAGTCTTGTCCGTGGGTGCATGCAGCGGTGCGATGCCAAATTAGACTGCACACAGTCGTTTTGCAATGACTTCGCTCTCACTAATTTTGTCAAATCAACCATGTACAAAAATGGATAACATGATTTATAATCAATGAAATGTACCTCAATCAAAGACACGCGAGTGGGAAACTGAAATAAAAGGGACACGATCAAATGTGTACATTAGTAGTACACAAGTAAAGCAGAAAAGCATGTGAAACTGAACCACACCACTTGACACATACGCATGTGCATGCTTAAAGCCTTTTAAGGGAGTGGACAGAAAAAGCTTCCTAATTCCAGAGTGGTGAGGCAGAAAACTTCCGGTGAAACTGTCAACGCACTACCTGAAACTTTGTCTTTCCAGGCACATGAGTGAGCTACAAGCAGAAACACAGGCGACTAAATCATAAATTCATGCACCCACAGGCCTGTCTGTCTGACAATATACAGTATATACATCTATAGCACCACTGCGATGACTTGAAGTGTTGGAATTTACAGTATTTCACATCTACCTTGTTGTGTAATGAGTGTAATACCAAATAGTTTCATACAGGGAAGAGCAGCAGCCAGTTAATCATTAACTGTGTGCAAACCAAGTCATTCATTGTACACATCACCCAATTTACAAAATGAAAATGCACAAACAAGACTTTAATCAATGTGTATCAAATACACGTAAATTGTTAAACTAAAATGTACAAATGACATTTTTTATCGTGACCTTTAAACAACATTAAGACTTTGACACCCTACAAATATTCTCAGCTGAGATAAGACAGCACAGTTTTGGTTTGGTGGAAAGATAAGCATCAAGAGTAAAATGAAACCAGAGTACTGCATGACTACTTCTTTGTTTGCATACTTTGCAGGTTTCAGGGTTGTGGTGATAGGTAGTAAAGAAGCATACAGAGAGCCACAGTAAATTCCTCTGTCCTCTGTCTGCCAATACACTGCATTGTACTTGTAATTGAATTTAATGTAGTAAAATTATGTCAGTAGTGTTATTTAAACTGTGTATTTAAAATTGACTGTTGTCAATAACCAGGACATTTTTGAGGTTACTCATTGGACTTTATATTAAACCCTCCCACACAAAAAAAAAAAATCCCAAGACTTTACTCAGGAAGGCGGATTTCTCAGTTTCGATAAAGAATAATTCTAATTACACACAAATCTATAGAGCTCGTTTTATTGTGTGCTTGCTCTCTCAATTGAATGTATTTAATACAAGAAATTAAATCAAACAAAAACTTGGAAATCAACTACTTTCAGGACTTTCATCATGCTCAGTATTGTTGTAAATGTGGCCTCGCTGAACCTCATTCTCTTATCATCAGAGTAATAACATGAGTAGTTTACGTTTTAAAGCCACTGCAGCACTGCGAATGACCATGTGTTGTATTAGCAGACCAGTTTTAGTGGTGCATAGTCTTACACCTATGTCTATACAACAAAACAGGCCAACATTTTGTGTCCTGCACCAGGCCCGAGGTTCCCTTGGCTCATTTAATGAGTAACAATGCTTCATTTGGTGTTTATGGGCTGAATATCAACTTTTGTTGTAGTTGCTGTGTTAAACTGTTAAAAAGATAGACAACAAGCACCCTCAAACAAAACCAGTTTTTCCAAATCCACTCACCTGTCGCTGCGATAAACAACAAAGCCACCGAACCCAACCCGCTACTGACAAACATGTCGACCTTTGGGTCCTTATCTTGTTACACCACAGCGTCCCTTCTTAACAACACTCCAAATAAAATGCACAAAAGTTTTCCTCCCGTCGAAAAAATAAATTGGTGGGTATATTTCCCAATAGTTTGATAAAACCGTGTCGATGTTTCTGTCCGTAACTACTGGCCTCTTTCACCTGAACAGGACTCCGCCCAGGAGACAAGCTCCGGTGGCTGGCGGTAATAGGATCCTCGCAGGTGTGTGGGTGACGTCAGAGTGGAAAAACAGGTTTGACTACCAGACAATGTATGTATGTATGTACGTACATATGGATACATTACATATGGAGAGAAAACAGGGGCAGGTTGGTCGTTTATTAGCAGACAACATGCACGACATGGAGTTTTATGTTCATTACGTCATCACACTTAATGAGGGAGGCCGAGACTATATGTCATGGTCACATATCCTGAATTGCTTATCCTTAATGTTACAGCAGAAACTTGTCATGTGTGGGAGAAAATTCTTCATCCTAAAAAGATTCTGACTTTCACCACATTAATTAGTTCTTCAACAAAAACATAGTTCTTCTGAGTTTAATTATTTAGCTTTTGTTCCAGCAGCCAAGCCCATAAAAGCGAACTGGTTCAGCTGGTTTGATTTGAGAATAACACTTCTAGTTATACTGTCTTTGTACATACTCTCACATGCATTGTTATATTTTTGTAGAGGAAGTAGCAGAGCTTCATTATAATCGCAAATTGCACGGTGGTGCAGTGGGTAGCACTGTTACCCCACAGCTAGAAGGTTCTGTGTTCAAATCCACCTGAGGACCTGGGACTTTGTGTGGAGTTTGCATGTTGTCTGTGTGAAATATCCATCAATGCATCCATTTCTATACTTATCCTTTGCAGGGGCACAGGAGGGCTGGGACCTATCCCAGCTGACACTGGGCAGGGAACACACATAGAAAGGCAAATAACCATTCACATCAGTTCACCTATATAGCATGTTTTTGCACTGTGGGAGGAAGACAGAGCACCTGGATGGAACCCACACAAACACAGGAGAACATGCACACTCCACAGAGAGCGGCTCCAGGTCAGGATTCAAATTCAGAATCTTCTTGCTGTGAGGGAACAGTACTACCCACTCCAACACCCCAATGGAAACAGCAGCAAGTCATTACGTCTCTAGGGTGTCTGCTGCACCTATGGAAATATGTACTGTGGAATTTATATGAATCCTAATCGTTCATTTTGAGATACGGTGCAGCTGTTTTGAGTTAAAGTTTATTATAGTTGCAATACAAAACCCTAGAAATTGTTGATAAATGTATTTGAAACAGCGCTCATAGACACAAGAGATACTGTGGATTCATGCAAAGTACAACATTTCATGTCAAAGCTTTAATAAACTTTGGCTTGTGTGGGTTTACAATTCATTGAATCCCTGCTGAATAAAAAATATGCTGCCACACAGTCTGAATGCTGTATGATCTTATGAATCAGTTGCATTATGTTGCCTCCTCATTCCCTTTCACCACCTGAGGTCTTCATTTCAGTGTAATGTGTGTCTGTTACCTCCCGCTTCATAAGTTATGTCTTTGCACGTAAACAATATATTCCTCATCATGATATGTAGCTGGTGAATTAAGTCATCTTGACTGAAATTTCTTGTAGTATTATCACAAAGTAATCAATATACAGCAGCTATAGCTATACCTATATTTACAACATCAATTTAGGCTATTATCTTCTATGCATGGCAACAGCATTTATTTGATTGAAATAATAGCACCAATAATGTAGAAACAACCTGACCAGCTGTGATGTTCAGGATAAAGTCAATTGTACTCAATCATCTTGAAGACATAGAATAGTAACATTCAGGTAGTGGTTGCCTCAAAATGTATTACAGTATATATTACACAAGGGCTCCTATAAGTGCAGAATGGATTGGTATAAAGATGAAACACAGTGACTCAAGTCTGCAAGGACTTGTGAGTACATTGTGGAAGTATGTTTTCCTTTTATTGTATGTATATTTAAGATTGTCCTGCTTACTCATCCACACGACAAGTTATTTTCAGTGTCATTGTTGTAAATTTGTCTGTAGGTGTAAGATCACACTATGTGGCCAAAAGAAAATAGACAGACAGACCCATAATTTGGGATTTTTTTTGGGGTCTGGGACTGTTGCATGATTTTGCCAAAAAAATTTAAATCTTAATACTAGACATACATTTGTGGCCGCAGTTTGGGAAGGCCCTTTGCTGTTTTAATGTCCACACAGAAATGCTTTGCCCAGTTTTGTGAGAAACTTGACTGCTCTACACAGAACCCTTTACCACATTTAAACATATTATCACCTAACATCCTATGCTTAGTAGTGCTCTTTATGCTGAGTAGGAGGTTTCTAAATGTGGTGAAAAACCTTCCCATAAGTCTGCATACTGTTATAGCAGCATATTCATTTACTTTATTAAAATGTTAGACAATAACAAATGGTTGTAATGTTCAGGCATCTATCTACTTTATTTGATTGTCTACATGCTCACCAAGGTGTCTGGTAAACATATTTATATAAATGTGCAATGAAAAAACTTTGACCAAATGCACAGAAATTAAACACTCAGTCAGTTTGGGGTAAATAATATTATATCAGATATGGACAAATTGCTCTATCTATTTTTGGAGGATATTGATGGAATTCTCATTTAACAGAATCGTAATCCAGCCACTAAGGTGATTTCAGCATATTGTAACAACACAAACACATTATATTTACATGTAAATATGTGTGCAGTTAAAATACATGCTGTTAATCGTCAGACTACCTACTCAAACAAGATACGCTGCTCTGTATTTTTTTAAACTGTGGCGTTTCCTCATGACAGTGATGCTTGCAACAATTTCCTTCTTCTTTCTGACACTTCCATTTACAGCCCAAGTTGGCCCAGTGCTGCCTCCTACAGGGCATCAACAATGCCTACAGCAGAATGCACATTTATCCATTCCAGAGTTCATCATTACATGTACATGTAAATTGTGTATTAGTTCATTTAGTGAGCATTCAGCGCAATTAAACAATTGTGCTTTGGCTACACACTACCTATTCAACTACAGTATATACACAAGTAAAAAAAATCCTTTTACATTATCAGAGAAAACATTGAACCATATAAAGCATATTCAGTGTACATTTATAAATAGAATCATCAATGTGGATCTGTCACAACTTATAGCATAGACCTACTGACATAGTATTTGTGACAACAAGCCTCAGTGATCAGGATCATGTGTCTCAGTCACAAGTGAAAGGCAAATAAATGAAAAAAGAGTTGCTTTGTCACACTGGTTGAGGGACTTAATACGTCATCTCCTCAGAATAGAATAGAATAGAATAGAATAGAATAGAGACTTGATAGCTCATGCACCTACTAGTTTTCAGTCGAAAACAGATTTAGAATTTTTGTTTTTCTGCTTATCGTTGGATTAAATCCTTCCAAAGTTATATTTGTTGCCCTACCCAGAATCTGTGTGGCACAAGGTTGCCTCTCTCTCTGCCCTCATCCTTTGACAGCCAAGAGGATACATAGGGGACACATGACAGATTGCTTTCATTACAGAGTGAAGAAAATCTGGAATAATATCATGTCGTGGAGTGCAAAGTTGCATCACTTTTGAGCTGTGAAAATTTCTATCTGGAAATGGTTTAGCAAAAGCAGTTTTCATTCCTCTGTAAAATCTCTCCTTATCCCTTCCAAACGTGTTATTCAAACTTGAGGCTAAAAGCTTATCAGATTTTATTATATTGGATAAAATCACTAAATTTATTGAATATATATATATATATATATATATATATATGTGAAATATTACAGAATATAGACTAAGTTTTAGGACTAAGACACGTTCATGCTTTATACTCAACGCTCTGTTAGGCCAGTCAGACAGAAATCGACATGGATCCACTATATTCTGTTGTAGAGTATAAAGTATATATCTGACATATCAGATATATACTGTACATATATTCAGTTCGACTCATTGCACTTTGTGCATACACACAACTTCAGGAGTGTCCAAGAGCAGTCACCAGATGATTATGGGTGCAGTGTTAATGTATGCAGCACTTTGGCGCCTTGTTCACAGCCAGTGAATTTCTAGCAGCATGGGAAGTGTCATCAAGGTCAGCAGTAGGCCACTGCAGCTTTGTAACAGGACACTCCAAGTCGAACAAGGGAGGAGGAGCTCTGCAATGAGAAAAATAATGCATGTTCAGAAGGGGGAGCGGGTCTGGCAGTCTGTGTTTGTAAAACGAGAGGACATGCACAGCAGTGGTAAACAATGACCATGAGCATAATCAGCTTACTTTTCTCAACCACAGAGGTTTTGGATGCTGTGGCTGAGTTGGCATATTTGATGTTGCAGGTAAAGTTGGACTTGCCGTTGGGCAGGTTTTTAAACAGCAGACGACAGATGTTGCCTGGAAAGATGCGGGCTTTGGCGCGGTTCTTGAAGGGGGCATGCTGCTCCTCGTCTGGGTCGGTGGTGTCAAATAGTCTTTCACCATTTGTATACTTGCAAAATGGTTCTGGTGTCTCAGGGGGGAGTGCATATTTGCAATCCATCCTAAGGTGGTGCTCATCTATTGAGCAGTAGTTCAACTGAATCACCTTCTGCGCTGACGCAAAGCCTATGTGTGGTGTAACACAAAGAGATGACAAGATACTTACCAAACCAGTTTTTTAACATATGACAGGAACTCTAAGATGAGAAACACATTTATAAAGACAAGAAAAACATGCAAATATCTGGAATATTTTGTCCATTAATGTGATGTAAACCAGAATTAACCTTACCAAAAAGTAAAATTGTGACAGGGAAAAACATTGTCATAACTTTCCTGGAAAAAAAAACAGATATTGAATTAAACAAAGTCAGGCAATACTATTACTATTGAGTATACCGAAGTCAAATAGCTAGCCCTTTTTTTTTTTGCTTTTATGTCTTTACATCATTGAGTTTCAAATCAATTAAAGTTGACAATGCTGGGAAGGGTCTGATTGCTCAATGCAAACCCACAGAAGTTACTGTAGAAAAGTCATTGTACTATAATAGTACATCTGTGTACAAGACAGCCTCACTGTTTACATTGCAAAGAGATGAGCTGCAAACTTCACCACATTGTTACATTTCCAGAGAACTGATTATTTGACTACTTATATCAATATGTTAAGAAAACACATGAAGCAGCTCGGTTCTATTTTGTTTGCTTGATCCAAATCTTCTCTCACCTTCAAGTATTTGCTTTAGTGTTGACTCCAGTGTTAATCCAAATATTGTATCCAGACTAAAAGGAGAGCTTTGTATATGACACAGTTCATTATTTTAGCATTACTCAGATCCATCAAAGAAGGGTATATGAATCGTTCTCACCTTGTCTGATGCAGTTTGAGCATTCCTCAGTGCTCTGCAGTGTGATGCCAGGGGTAGATACAGTAGAGGTCGGCTTATAGAAGAAACAGAGGAGAGAGGGAGGGAGGAGGACAGAGCAGGAGGGGAGTGGGAGAGAGAAGGAGGGAGAAAATGCTGCTCCAATGGACATTGGGGACATTTCACAGTATTATAAGGATTTTTATCGATTTTTCCTCTCTGTTTTTCCAGAGTATCACATGTCAATAAACAAACTTCTGGCCACATATTGAAAGATTGAATTCAGGCTGCTTAACAAGAAGGAAATGTTTTCATGAGGGTTTGATTAGCAGAAGCTGTTCTACATTTCCTTATTCAGTATGCAAATATGTGTCAGCAGTTTCTCTGCTACTTTTACCAACATATATTAAGATATCAAATACAAAATGCAGATAATTCACCTAATTTATTGACAATTATAATACATTTATGAACAGATCCTAAGTGAAAATATAATCATTAAAATAATATAAAATTCAAACAAAACAGATAGCTAGCATAGACAAATATTAGCTGGCTTAATGTGGAGGTAATCCTAGTCACTGCTAGGCCAATGGTAGAAAACAAGCTGCCTATAGTATTCCTCATCTGGTCATATAACAGCCCACTGAACTTTTAACTGTTATCACACACAAAATTAAACAGTCAAATGCTACAGGAGACACAGCAGAATTTATTTTCAAAATGATACCACAAACCACCGCAACACATAATAATAAATACAATTACAAAATATACTGGCATGTTGCCTACTGTATTCTCTGTATCCTCTCACTGTATCCCCTCACCATATCCTCTCACTGTATCCCCTCACCATATCCTCTCACTGTATCCTCTGTATCCCCTGTATCTTCTCACTGTATCCTCTGTATCCTCTCACTGTATCCTCTGTATCCTCTCACTGTATCCCCTCACCATATCCTCTCACTGTATCCTCTGTATCCTCTCACTGTATCCTCTCACTGTATCCTCTCACCTTATCCTCTCACTGTATCCCCTCACCATATCCTCTCACTGTATCCCCTGTATCCTCTCACTGTATCCTCTGTATCCTCTCACTGTATCCCCTCACCATATCCTCTCACTGTATCCCCTGTATCCTCTCACTGTATCCTCTGTATCCTCTCACTGTATCCCCTCACCGTATCCTCTCACTGTATCCTCTGTATCTTCTCACTGTATCCCTTCACTGTATCCTCTGTATCTTCTCAGTGTATCCCCTCACTGTATCCCCTCACTGTATCCTCTCACTGTATCCTCTCATTGTATCCTCTATATCCTCTCACTGTATCCTCTCACTTTATCGTCTGTATCCCCTCACTGTATCCTCTCACTGTATCCTCTCATTGTATCCTCTATATCCTCTCACTGTATCCTCTCACTTTATCGTCTGTATCCTCTCACTGTATCCTCTATATCCCCTCACTGTATCCTCTCACTGTATCCCCTCACTGTATCCTCTCACTGTATCCTCTCACTGTATCCTCTCACTGTATCCTCTCACTGTATCCTCTGTATCCCCTCACTGTATCCTCTCACTGTATCCTCTATATCCCCTCACTGTATCCTCTCACTGTATCCCCTCACTGTATCCTCTCACTGTATCCTCTCACTGTATCCTCTCACTGTATCCCCTCACCATATCCTCTCACTGTATCCCCTGTATCCTCTCACTGTATCCTCTGTATCCTCTCACTGTATCCTCTGTATCTTCTCACTGTATCCCCTCACCATATCCTCTCACTGTATCCCCTCACCGTATCCTCTCACTGTATCCTCTGTATCCTCTCACTGTATCCCCTCACCGTATCCTCTCACTGTATCCTCTGTATCTTCTCACTGTATCCCTTCACTGTATCCTCTGTATCTTCTCACTGTATCCCCTCACTGTATCCCCTCACTGTATCCTCTCATTGTATCCTCTATATCCTCTCACTGTATCCTCTCACTGTATCCTCTCATTGTATCCTCTATATCCTCTCACTGTATCCTCTCACTTTATCGTCTGTATCCTCTCACTGTATCCTCTATATCCCCTCATTGTATCCTCTCACTGTATCCCCTCACTGTATCCTCTCACTGTATCCTCTCACTGTATCCTCTCACTGTATCCTCTGTATCCCCTCACTGTATCCTCTCACTGTATCCTCTATATCCCCTCACTGTATCCTCTCACTGTATCCCCTCACTGTATCCTCTCACTGTATCCTCTCACTGTATCCTCTATATCCCCTCACTGTATCCTCTCACTGTATCCCCTCACTGTATCCTCTCATTGTATCCTCTATATCCTCTCACTGTATCCTCTCACTTTATCGTCTGTATCCTCTCACTGTATCCTCTATATCCCCTCATTGTATCCTCTCACTGTATCCCCTCACTGTATCCTCTCACTGTATCCTCTCACTGTATCCTCTCACTGTATCCTCTGTATCCCCTCACTGTATCCTCTCACTGTATCCTCTATATCCCCTCACTGTATCCTCTCACTGTATCCCCTCACTGTATCCTCTCACTGTATCCTCTCACTGTATCCTCTATATCCCCTCACTGTATCCTCTCACTGTATCCCCTCACTGTATCCTCTCACTGTATCCTCTATATCCCCTCACTGTATCCTCTCACTGTATCCCCTCACTGTATCCTCTCACTGTATCCTCTCACTGTATCCTCTAAATCCTCTCACTGTATCCTCTCACTTTATCCTCTGTATCGTCTCACTGTATCCTCTCACTTTATCCTCTGTATCCTCTCACTGTATCCTCTCACTTTATCCTCTGTATCCTCTCACTGCATCCTCTCACTTTATCCTCCATATCCCCTCACTGTATCCTCTCACTGTATCCTCTTCACCCTACTCATCCATTTTGTCAAGGTCCTTCCTAGGCAGTTGCTGAACAGCTGCCATACTGAAGCAGTCTCCCAAGACACAGACAGGAATCTTGCAGAACCCTATAAAAGACACAGCCCACAGCAGACAATGATAGCAGAAGTTATTTGACAGTTTATTGTATTTCATTTGATATATCTACACTACGTATTTTCACAGTTCTGTCTCCTCTCTTCTAACTATCAAAAGCAGAGAAAGCTGATGTAGTGATCCCAGCCTTGTTCATTAGAGATTCTATAACTGTGATCCTGAATGTTACTCTTAATTCACAGTAGATTAAATATTTCTATGTAACGCACTATGCATCATGAAATGAGCACATGAGTCCTATAATTATAGAACTAAACTGCTCCACGTATTGATTAAGTCACTTTTAAAATTACTTTCCTTTTATTATTACAATGTGCTTTGATTTTGCTGGAAACTTACATAGTTTGCTGTCTGCTGGGTTTATGGACTCTTTGATAGTCCCGAACACAGGCTATTTGTTCATAAAGACAAAGGTAAGCAGTGATTTATATTAGTCATTTAACAAGTTTAAATGCTCCATTTCGTTTTTCACTTTGATTCAGAAAATCCTCACACATGAACTTGCAGCATAATGCATAATAGATCTTCCCAGACACAATACACAACACTTGGTTAGGGACCATCAATAAGTTACCTTTGAAATTATGTGTTAAATGTTTTTCCAATGTCTCCTCGTTATTTAAATCAATAGCAAATATTTAGTAAATAGATTTTAAGGGTGTCATTTGCGATTTTTTTTGGTCAAAAACACTACAGGGGTGATGCATAAAAATGTTTCTATTTTTAATTTTCTTTTTCACACTAAATGTCACCATAACGACCACTGTATTTCGGGTGGTGCTTCCAGTTTTTGTCCTGCAGAGGGAACTCTCCTTTAGTGCAAATATATGACAGCTCCCCAAAAACTAGTATCTGGTGAGAGCAGCCTATAATGGTAGCAGCAATATGAAAAACAAATTGATTGGTTGCTTACAACTTACAATTCCCAAACTTTTTAATTAAACCTACATAAACTATATATCTGATGTAGAGCTTTTAGCACAATCCTCATCAAGTTTGAGTCACACCTACACAGCGTGTAAATTCGTTCCCTGATTAATGAAATTGAAGATAAATTAATGTTCTCCAAAACTAAGCTGCATCTGGAGCGTGCTCGGGGGGAACAGCGCAATGAGGATAGGGTTTAATCAGGATAACAGCCGATCTGACTCAAACACACGCACGTACAGCCCATCCTGAGTCAAAAGTCAGCGTTGCTCTGCCGGTCCTGCTCCGCATCTCCATCCATCGGATTATCACACAAGCGCAGCTCAACTGCGGGACAGGGACTAAATATTAAATAGAAGCGGCTGTCTCATCTACAAAGCAAACAGTCTTACTCAGGTTAGTTCCGTATATCTATAATTTTCTGATCGGACTTGCATGTCTGGATGTTCTTTCAACTGCAGCAAGGACGAAATGCACGCATACGTCTCTTGACAAGGAGATGGCAGCAAAATTGCTGCAGCAGTGTGCAGCGCTAAGAAACACTGCATGGGCGTAGTCCTGTCTGCAGTTGGATTGCGGGGAAAATGGTATTTAAACCTACTAACACTGCGCTGGTGGACATAGTAACCTAATGTATGGTGCATTTAAAGGTTACATGTTTACATATAGATTATAAGCATCTGTTTTTTTATGCTTTAAACACTGATGGCATTCTGGAGCTGCATGTCCAACTTTGTCATGTTGACCCATGTTAACTCAGGTCGTGCTGTGAAGGTTATTCATCTTACCGGACAAACACCATTCGCCATGGAGCTGCACCTATTCGCCACGGCCTGTCTTCTCTTTGGCAGGATAATGATAACGCATCAGACTCATAGTATGTGTTCCTCTCATATTTGTATTCATGTTTAAACTGGCATGTCACTGTTGGATCTACTGCAGAAGCATTTGACAGGAATTTGAAGTTGTTGCAGACACATTTATTTTGATGTTGAGTACTGTAAAGTTTTTTTTTATTGAGTAATTGAAAGACAGGCTGATCAAGCCAATCAGAGTCCAGGTTTCCAGAACAAACAATATTCAATAATACTGCAGAAAAAGTTGTCATTGCCCAATTCGACCAGAGCTCACAAAAGTTTCATAAGGATTGTGTAATCCATGTGTGGAAGTTTATAAAAGGATGCAGTCAGAGCAATCCAAGACAAACTTTTACTCTGAACTGAAAGGGGGATGGGGAGGGGGTGAATTCATTAGCAAGCCTTGGTTTGATCATTCCAGAAGCCAACAATGCCATCAGTCCCTTTATGTCCATTTTCTCAACATATTGAATTGTATTGGATTTAACCACAGCTTTTGTGACATTGATTACAAAGAAAATATTCCATATCAAAACAAATATCTGCAAATAACTAAATGAATTAGACACACTGTATAAAAGTGCTGTGTCATTTAAGTGTTTAGTGTGTAGTTTTTTCACTCATAAACAGTATTAAAAGCAGCAGCTAGCATAAGCTGGGTAGAGTTACCAGAGGCAGAAATGGAATCTGATATTCATAAATTTCATTAGTGTAGCCTATACTCACCTGAAACTAAGAATTGTGTTTTTACCCTAGAATGAGCCTTTTATACAACTGTATCTATGAGAACGGCCCATTTGCAGTCTCACAGATGACATTTCTCTAAATGACACGTCCCTGCATGAGATCATTCACTTAACCTAAACAAGTTTTGGAGCCTACACCCAACCATTTTGACGGGGTATCGACGGGATTTTAGGCCCCCCTGTGGCTACTATGTGTCCATAGATAGACCCAGTTAGAGGTAGTGGGCCCTGTTCCACAGTCCATCGTTTTTCTACAGTAGCACAGGACAGACAAACCAAGAGCTGGTCTTGAGTGAGGGCCTTTCACTATTTTTGAGGCAGCTGTAAGGAGGGTGAGATGAGGCTTGGTTGTAGTCTGCAATCACACAGCTAGATGCCACTAAATTCTACACACTGGAGCTTTACAGTGTTAAAGAATGGGTCAAGCCAACACAAGTTAGCTAATAGAGGTCTGCAAGCCTGATCATCCTGACACGCTGGGTCAATTTAGACCGGGTTCATTTTTTTTTTAATAGACTGGGTTTGGATCAGATTTAGGCTCATTTAACTTCACTCCTTTTAGCAATGCTCTGCAAGTGCAGAGCACACATCAGCCACTATTTTTTTTATTTTATATTAATATTATAAACATTATAAACATGCACCCATTTTAGTCTCGTGCATGCATTACATGATTTTGTTATTTATGTATATAATGGTTCAGTCGATCAAGCAGAGCTTCGGGCAGAAGTCGGAATGTGGGGAAACATTCCCAATTTGTTTGTTTGTTTTTTGTCCTGTCATTACCTGTCTTACCAAACAACAGTACATTTTCATTTAAATATTTGCTGTTGCTGGATCTCGTTTTATTAATAACGGTAATAACGACCTATCCACATACAAGGCTGTCATTGCAGTCAGATGTGTCTCACCTTAATTTGGACTTTGCTTTGGCTTTATAGTTGGTATCATTGAAAATAACATAACAGTTCTCACTGCACTTCTTTCACAGACAGTAGCAGAGTTTTCTCCATGATTTCTTTGTATTATGTTGCATTTATGTCTCATTAAAATAAAGAAAAATATGTGACTCACCGTATCTCTCTCTTTCAGTGAACTCCTTGACTACATTTCTGTTCACTCCACGCGGGCCTCAGATGTTTCCATGTTTAACCTACCTGGAGCGAAATGTCAGGGTGGACTGTGAGTTTCCAGTCACTGATGAGGTCTCTGATCGCTACTGTGAGTATTGGCAGGACAGCCGGCTGGTGGGCAGCACCATGCCCAACAGAGTTACCTGGGTATCCATAGATGACCGCAGGAGGAGCAACGTCAGCCTGGTCACTCCGACTCTGTGCCGCCTCACCTGGGCCCCCATGGCTGATGAGAAGCCTTTCACCTACACCTGCAGGGTTTACCAGGGCGACACGTGGAAGGAGAACAGCATGGCTGTCCATTTCCGTGAGTAGAGTTCACCTTGTTAATTAGGCCTTCCTCCAAACACCAACTGAAACATTATCTAAAGTAACATTCTTCTTTATTGCAGGGCTTCTTCCAATCTGCTCTGCAATCAGTGTAATGTTCAAATCAGCCCCATGGTTTTTGTCACTGATGATGTCACTTCCTGTTGCTGTGGGTCTTCTGAGTCCATGAACTCTCACTTTCACAGGGTAACAACACAATAGCCTTTCTTACATGACTTGTGACTCATTCTGGATTTATGGTTGGTGGTTGACTCAGATGATTTTATCTTCCTTTATTTTACTTTTTAGAGGGTAGAAGCAATGAAAGCCACTCACAATAAATACTACTATAATAATACTAGATTGACTGCTCTTTTAAAAGGTACCTTTGAAGTGTGAAAGGTTTTATGTGTCACCCCTGCACTTCAACGATCATGAAGCCCATCATAAGGAGAGAGTAACCAGGATGATATCAAATGAAAAACATTGCAAACAAATGCAACAGTGTTCATTTTCTATTATCACGGTTATTATAGAGAGCAGATTACAAACATATGCATATGCAACATAATCTGTTGTTTTGATCAGGTCTCCCTTGTAAATAAGATTCACTATCTAAATAATCGTTTTGTTTACTGCCAATGAAATATTATTTTCATTGTTTTGTGTTTTTGAAGAAGAACAGATGCTTCCTATAGATTTATACTGCACCTTATTGCTGTTCTGAACACAAATGTTCAGATATTCTCTCTATACAGAAGAATGGAGAGCTCTTTCTTTGGATTTAACAAGCCACATATTGATTAAAGAGTGAAAATGTTGATTGCTTCACACCTCTCATTTCCTATTCTTAATTTGGGTTATATTGCAGTCCCTCTTGTTTGCTCAGCTACATACTATATAACCTAGACAGGCTTTCAGGTGAGTGATATGGATATTAACGTATTTTAACACTCGCTGAAACCTTCATTACTTTTAAGCAGAATAAAGTCTAGTAGAGCCAAAGTCTGTTTAATGATGTGGACAAGGCAGAGGGTTTAATACTGCAGCCTTGTAGTCAGAGTGAAACTGCAGCTGAATGAGTAATTTTTTCTTATGCAGCTCAAGTAATAACCAATGGACAGATGAGATGGTGGAATTGTAATGGAATTGCTCAATAAATATTCACTGTAATAGTTCTGCTGTGTTTAAATTAACCACTGCTGTCCTCCTGTGTAGGAACACATGTCTTAATGTACACACATATAATGTGAACACTATGTATGCATATAAAATAACTTATGTTTTTTAATTTATGTTTTCAGTACACATGCCCTCCACATTGTTTAAAAACACATTTAAGGCCTTTGTAGCCTGTCTTTATGCAAATGCAATGCTATTTTTTTACTTCAGTGTCATATTTTAACAATAATACTGTCTGCTGTGCATTTCTGTTGTGCCATCATTTTGTGATACTAAGCTGCTCAGTATTATTTGCAAAGTGGTGCTTGTAATAAAAATGTCTTTATATATTTTTAAATAGAAATCAGCTTGTTTTTGTTTGTTTGTTTTGTTTTGTTTTTCTTATCTATACCACCGAAGGTGTACGAAAAGCTATAGCAAAAATTATAGTAATAAATAAAGGTGATAAACAATAAAGGCTTGCTGTCTGTTCTTTGCTCAAGTCATGAGAATTCCTGCTGCTTGTAAAATCAAAATATATAGGTACATATTGTATAAATAGAATATACTCACAAGAATCACACTGATGCCAAATATTAGAGGTCACCTGACCAGGGTGTATCTTTCAGCCACTGCATGTTGGGATGGACATACTCCAAGACCCAAAACCCAAAAGTCTGATCAGCATAAAAACTTCTTATGAAGTCATTACAGGTCTAACTCTGTGACTGTATATCAAGACTATACACTTGATGTCATCGAAGCGTTTAGTTGTGTTGGTGCTTTGTGCGTTTGTCCTGCAGAGGGAGCTCTTCTTGAGCAACTGTTAAAAAGCCCGTGAGAAGCAGGCAATGTGTTACTGGTATTGAGGATAAACATTGATTCCTCTGTGCATCAGGAGCAATCAATAATATTAATAATGCTTATTCAGTTTTATCAAGTTCCAGGGTGATAGTATTCTTCATGTTGCTGCCTTCTCATGATTTACTGAATATTCAAAATAAATGGAGTTATCGCTAATACTATTAGTCAGTAAGTAACTCATAAATAAGTAATTAACTACATTTAGGTACCTACATTTTATTCTATGTAATATCTCCACCATCCACTGCTTTTCAAAGTGAAGATTTGTACATTATATTACTTATTATATATACAGTACATACATTACTTTGCTGTTTGACACCTATAGATAGTTATTAGTTGGACCAGGTTATAAATTGTCATAGATCCATATTATCAACAGTAAATAAAGAGGTTAAGATTAGCCCTACCTTTGCTTTCATATTAATTTACATGCAATAATATTAATAATTACGAATGATACATGTAATTTCCTGAATGGGGTTCTTTTTGTTGGCAATACTTCTGTACTTATTTGGGGTATAACTTATAGATTTTGAATTTTTAATGGTGTAATGGAGTATTTTCACACTCTGGTATTGTGACCAGAAGTTAAAAATGAAGTTAAACATGGTACTTCTATGATAACAGTTCTTGAAAACAAACAACATTAAACGCTGAAACCAAATTGGTTCACTTGCCTTGAGTGGTTTTAAGCAGAAATCCAGGTCAGGAGATGAAAACTCTTCCTGTTACGTTGTCGCCCCCAAGCAGCATGATGTTTGATGTTTACCAATAGGACACAATCTCTGTCCATCTGTCTATTTCCAGAACTATAATCAAATAGCATGGGAACAGACAAGAAATATCCTGCAAAGGATACACATATAATACATCTTAGAATTGAAATTCTAATTACAGTGTGGGAAATGAAGGTTGCAATTGTTTTGGGGACTCAGCTTGCATGAAAAGGGAAAATAGATGTGACTAATGCACACTGGCAACACTGTAAATGTTGTTTGTATTACATCAGATGTTATTTTCTAATTGTGATTGTTCACACAATTGCAGTTAAAGGGCATGAAATGACAAAAGAGGTAGAAAGAGGGCCCTTCGGTTGTTATGAGATGTAAGAAGGAGTATAATAAAGTGCGTCTGATGTCGCTCCCTGTCATAACAAGCATTATTGTCTTAAACTGTGCACTTTGTAGTAGTCCCATGTCAATATGAAGCAGACAGAAAAGTCCCAGGTCCTCAAGTGGATTTGAACCCAGGACCTACCACTACCCACTGTTTAGTTTAGTTTAGTTAATTAGGATCCCCATTAGCTGCAGCAAATGCTGCCCCTGTTCTTACTGGGGTCCAACTGTGCCACCGTGCCGCGTACTTCACCACAATGAGCATCAAAAACACGTGTTCCTCCTGTATTACAATGCAAAGAAATTCTCATCCTTTACCGTGGAGGCAACCTGTCTAGCTTGCAATATTATTTTTACTGCTGTTATCTCGAGGTCATGAGTTGATTATTTTGTCCTCTCAAAATAGGTTTTCTCATGATAAGGGCTAATTCCTCATCACGTCTTCCCAAAAAAATAAGATAATTGATCAAAAACAGGACAATAATATAGAACTTCAAAATGATTTGATCACACCTGATTTCATCATCCAAGATCACTGACTTTACTGTGGAGGATTGACATATATTGATTTAAGTACAGTCTGATGGAGTAATCAATAATGGGCACTCCTTGATCTGGTATCTTTAATCAGTTGCTAAAACACCATCAGTGAATCCTCGCATTGGCACTCTTGATTTAGTTTTAAGTAATAAGAGGAAACAACCTTTGGCTTCCACATAAAATGAGTCTTGTTTTCTTCACATAATGGCACTTGTGGATACCGAAACAACTAGCATGTGATCTTGAGATAAAGACATAAAAGATAACTGCATGCTCAGGCACCTGATTTCTATGCCATACATCTTAAAGGGGAATTCCACAACTTGTTGTTGTTATTTTGTTATTTGTTGTTATTAAAAATCTTCTGTGCCTCTCGAAATTCTGAGAACAAAGCCTGACTTGAAATGAGTCATTCTAACGCGGTATTCCATTGCTTCTACATTAAGCCACATGAGCAACATGATTTCCTCTGATTCTGGTTCAAAAATCATGTGATGGGTCTGATCAGCTTCTCCTAGGCTAACCTCATCACGAATTAGTCTTGATTAATCTTGAAGGCCTCCCTCTGAGAGAAACTGAGATGCATCACAGGTCTGCTGCTGGGTGTGCGTATGAATATTGTCCTTTATATTATCACAGCTCATGTGGGCCAAACCACCTAATTTCCTGGCCTTGTGCCTGGACCACACAGATAAATTAGCCCTGCTCCTGTTCGCTGTGCAGCCCCTCCAGGCTATCACCCCCTTTGGGAAAAATAATCACCAAAAGGTCCCCACCTTATTTATACAAGCATGGCAGGAATAAAGTCCATCAGCTCTGACGTGCATTAAACAAGCATTCATCTTCCACTCTGTGCAGATGTTAATGGAGGTTTTGCTGCTTTTTCTATGAGTCAATTGGGGGCATCAACCAGAAGTGGGAGCACAGAAGGACACTTTTATACCACATCTGTGTCAGGAGGTAATGTTTGTGGAACAAGCAGCAAGCCTTTCATTATGTTAATTAAGTTACATCCATACTGTAGGTTCCTTTATGCAATGCTCAATGGGACTCAGACAGGTGTAGCTTATTGATTAATACTCATAGGTTACCAGCTATTATATTTATGTTTAGACAGAGCAGCAAAAAATAAATAAATTTGTAAATGAAATTAAATCTTTGGACAGAAGCTGCGTCTCAATTCAGGGGCGGCATCCTTTGAAAGCTGGTTTTGAAGACCGAATGCATTACAGCGGTGCAAGAAGGCCCTCAAACGCGGCCTTCTTTTCTGGGGCTGCGATGGATCCTTCTTTTCTGGGGCTGCGTGGCCCATCCTATAGGATTCATTGTGCATCGGTGATGATTTAATGCAAAAAGGGATGTCCGGCTCTATTTCTGCTATTATCACTACTGCAATAGTTAATTTTACCACCACTAATATTATTTCTACTACTACCACTACAGTTCAGTTAACTGACGTTTGGACAATTAATACTTCCGTGCCACAGCTTTTACTCCCTCTACTTCTACAATACAGCTTTTATTAAAACAACATTAACTACAACCACTCATCAATTAATCAACTCAAGCTTTCCATGTTGCTAGACAACATGGGGCGGGCACTTCATGACGCAAGGGTTAGGACAGGAAGAAATTTAACAGCGTTCAATGTGGCCCGTCCATCATTGACTGTGGTCTATGAGGGCAGGAATAGAGACACAGCTAGAGTTAGCCTAACTTAGTCATGTCTTGTTTGACCCTCCTTTATGCTAAGCTGTTTAAGCTGTAAGCTGTTATGTTTAACAAACAGATATGAGAAAAGTATGAAGCATCTAAAGGTGTTTTCAGACAGACAGTAACACAAAAGTTTGCCTCATGACATTTGTGTAACTTTGACTGCTGGACCGCCCCATACAGCATATATATCAACTGAGCTGTAATTAGCTGTAATTTAGCTGAAAGCGGATGCACCAGCTGTGTGTGTGTGGAAGGGTTTCTGTGTGAGTTTGTGTGATAGATGAGTCTTGGACTGATCTCTGCAAACAGAAATTAGATCTACTTTTCTATGTGACAGTCCCTCCAGTCTCACTCCTTTTTCCATCTCTGTATGTTTATGAAGCAGATTCAGAAAGCCCATGACATGACCCAACATGTCTCTCTGATCTGTGAATGCTTCTCATTGTGTGATTAATTGCCTATGAAGCAGACTGTTAAACTAGTTATTAAGAAAATATGTAGGAGGAAGAGAGATGGAATACGACAGCAAGTAAACTAAAATGACATGAACACAATATTGTTGCTTTGTGTATCTGATATCTGATCAGATATTGAAGACCCTTCACTGGCTGAAATCATTATAATTGTTGAATAATTAAGATGAGCATTGACGTTTTCCATTATGTAAATGATTAATATATTTGAGCGAGTCTGCCTTTAAATTAATGAACAAAGTTGCAGACTCTAAACACTGTCCCTACGCACACACGCACACACAAACACAGAAGCTGTCACTGTAATGTGGCTTTAAAAAAAAGAACCTGTTGTCAGTCACATCAAGTTTGTTACATTTAACAGAAACATGTCAATAAATGTTTCGAGTGAAGTCCCTTCTGTCCTTTTGTGGTATTTTATTAAAGTATGCTTGAATAATTCCTACCCTCAATACAACCTGCTACCTTTGTTTGGTTTTTCTTAAAGATTAAAAACTCCTGGTGAGAATGGGAAGCCACCAGGAGTTTGATTAATTTACAATTTGTCCTCATTTGCAATTACGTATCAGTTTCTTGGCAGTAATTCTCCAGTTGTGGGATGTCATGTGTTCATGTTCTGGGCTCTGTCTAATGCTTGAAAAATGACAATCCAGCATCCACAACCACTTCATGCACTGATTGACTGTGTGTGCAGAGGTGATAAAGCATGCAGGATTTCACCTTTTTCATTCCTCAACCAACTATTCCCATCACTTTTTATGTGTACAACACAGTGCAACACCATGAATGTCTTTTCCTAGGGAGAATATTCTTAAGTGTTTGCCACTATACCCAGCTGTGTTATTAGTTGGCAATAAAGTTAAAAGCTGAGGTTATGGTGGATCTTTTCACCCTGCCTTTGAGCTTGGCTATTTGGAATACTTTAACCTCAAGTTGTTGTACAAACTTGTTTTTTTAAGCACACAGAGGCCTTTACATAGCCTCATTCTGTTTTAAATAATGGTCTCACTGCCACACACCTTTCATTCAGGCCACTATGTAAAGAAATTCTTAGAACAGATTGAGTCACAGCAGAAAGAAGTGAAAATGTGCCCTGATAGTGATCAAGACACGGAGAACTCTTGTAATTCGAATAACATGGAAACTATTTGTAGGAAGTGTGTTAGAAGTAGCCTGTTTTTGTCAGTTAATACAATGTGAATCAACCAAAACTCATTCATTCACTTCCCACAAGTATGCTCAGATGTCATAACGGCTTCATGACTCAGTGCTTTGCTTTTTTTACAGACAGACTTCTAAATGCACACATTTATACAAGCTGTAGATATAAATGATTAAGTCTGAGAAGTCAACCCTGGTCATATTGCAAGATTTAATGAGCTTCTCTTTGCCTGAACTGAACAGGACATACAGGTCAAAGGGTTACAGGTGGTTAGGTTAGGTTAAGGTGTTAAACTTGACTTCCTGAATGATGCATTTATTGAGGCCTGCTGTGAGCCCCGGTAGTTGCGTTCTTGCAGATGTAACTTTCTCTCCCATCTTAATGCCTTTTTATAGGGGTGGGTTGGTTTAACATGGGAGTGGTTGGATAAAGGCATTGTAGCTATTTCTCAAAAAATAGCCAGAATTGAGTGTACATTAAAGACTGATAATTGCTTATACAGTCATATTCACTGATTCATATTTGAGATGGCTATATCTATTTTTATATCTTTTGACATTCTAAAAATCTCAGTTTAAGTGACTTTGAATTGACCCTTCTGACTTGTGTGACCTGACATGACATTTGAAGATGGGGATGTGAGCCACATTTGTGCTTAATGACGGGCGTCCATTCTGCACAAGCCTCATATTGCACAGCCAGCGTCATTGGCTAAGATGCTCTGTGGCTCTTCAGTTGCATAATAACTTCAAGTCATGCTAGGTCAAGTTGTCTTTTAAAAGTGACTGTCCAGGTCTTCTCCAGACCCACAGTAAAGATCCCACTGAAGAAAGAGCAGATATCTGTGGGCAGCAACATAAACAGTAATAAAGTGGTGGCATGACTATCATAAAAAAAAGGTGTATGTGAAAGCACTGTGGCTTACAACTGGTGTGGATCTGCACTTCATTAGGACTGGCCTTATGCAGAGTCAGAGGTGTGGATAAAAAGCATATCCAGCTAAATGTATTGTATCTTATGGACATGAGCAAAAAATCATTGACTTTTGTCATAACATATGATATTAAAAAGCAACTATGATAAAGAAACACAATGAACATTTTGTTTTTTCCTCATTTAATCGCAAATTCATAGTGTGATTTATGCACTGAATGGGTTACATGGGGAAAAAAACTACATTCTAAAATACCTGGATGTGGATATGAGACAGCATGATACTCTCTTTCTTAGAATGAAATATAACAGGCTCAAACAAAGTCTAATTTTCCCATCCAGCTATTTAACCCATTATTAACATGCTCCCATCACACATTCATTTTTTATTAACTTTTCTAATTCCAGAAATAGTATTTTTATTCCACAGAATATTTACATTGTTTACTGAATTCCTCTTCTGGAGTTTTATTTGAACAAATTTTTGATCTTTCAAAATGTGTCATTTCAAATAATTTTGTGTTTAATTCAAAATCATTTACTGTGCTGTCACAAAATATTTTCTTGAAATAAATGGCTGTGATCCTCAAACAAAAGAAAACATTAGAAATAATATAAAGAAAGACAATACATCACCTTGAACAGGTCCAAACAACATTTTTCGAACACACAAAAACAAAATATGTACAAAACTATATATGTCAAGAATGAGGACAAACTCAATCATTAGTTACTGAGGAAAATCACAGGAAAATCCCTTCAACACTTCAGAGGTAAAATATTTTGAGGTATAAGTGTTCATATATATATATATATATATTGATATAGTTTATAACACAATGAGGTAACACTTTTCAATAAGGAACATAAAAATGTGTCAATACTAAGGAAAGAGTGAGGTGTGAATCAGTAACGACCTGATTAATGAATCATTGTCACTACTCACATTTCTGAGGACCTTATTGAAAAATCTTATCTACATACTAAAATACTGTATAATACTAGTCATGTAAACCCTGCATATACAAAAATGTACAAATAAAGAAAATAATGTGTAAAAATTTTTTAAGTCTGAGACCGTATAGCACAGTAAATTGGCAAACTGTCTTTGAAATGTGTTTGGTAGAGTAGACAACGCTTTGGAGTATAAAACTGATAGGAGGGTAATCGCAAGCAAATCCTGTTCTGTGCCCTCTAAACTTTGAAGACCATCATACATTTCAGTTTAAGGTTTCATCATCAGCCTCTCCAACTATGGGTGAAAATCTCCAAAATGTCCCTTTTTCAAAAACTAATACAAAAATATCTTTGATAACAACTTGATTACCAAGCTTTATTCAGTGTATCCAATGAGGTTTTGAATTTCTTTTTCAGTGACAAACATCTCTTATTCAATATTAGTTTAATTAATCAAAATACATCATAACAGTACTTAACCCAAACATGATATATAAATTGTACACAGCAGAGGCAAATATTTGTACAAGCATACACAGCCAGAGACACACAGCTACAGTTTAAATGGAAACATAAATAAATACCATCATACAGTATATGAATGTTGAATTCCTTTCAGCTAGAAATGTAGCTGGTCTCAGCATCTCTAAAGAAATCTAATAGTGTGGAGATATGGCTGATTTTGGACTCCATTGCGGAATTTGACAGTACTGTACCACAGTGTCTATAGAGACTTAAGCTGTGTGTAGAATCTGATTATTTTCAGAATGCATGAGATAATACACCAGTTTGATAAACTAGTGCATCATCTGCATAGTGACACATATGCCTGTTTAAGCCTAATCTTACTAGATTATCATTTTTATAGACTATAGAATGGCAGTTTTAGCATGTTTTTGGTCCAGGAAGTAATATCAAGTCATCTTTTAAAGATTTAGGTGCTGTTTTCAAATGATACTTTTTTATACTTTTTATATACATTTTATGCACTGGACCAAATACCACTGCGAAACAAGTTGAAATAAAAATTTTGAGATATTGCTGCTGCTGTGTTAACCCCATGTTGCTCCAGAAATGACTTCCCTCTCAGGATGATATTATGTAAACCACTGATTTTAAAATTTCTTGCATTACGTAAAAAGCAGAGAGTGGTGTAACACTAAGTTTTTATGGACCACTGCAAAATTTATGCACTGGACCAAATACCACTGCGAAACAAGTTGAAATAAAATTTTAGAGATATTGCTGCTGCTGTGTTAACCCCATGTTGCTCCAGAAATGACTTCCTTCTCAGGATGATATTATGTAAACCACTGATTTGAAAATTTCTTGCATTACGTACAAAGCAGAGAGTGGTGTAACACTAAGTTTTTATGGACCACTGCAAAATTCTGGTAATAATATACTGTACTGTATATTTTCATATTCTACAAATCATCAAAAATAAACAAATATATACATACTGTATTTCCAGTTTTTGACAGGCAATTGTAAACAAGGATAGTTAATGTTTGCTTGTTTCTCAATTATTGGAGCCTATCCCAGCTTTTGGGTGGGACAACGTGTTCAATCATTACAAAATAACTGTGTCAGATGCTCTGTGATGGCATTGGCCTCTTTGGATTTCCAGTCTCCATATGGATGTAAAGCGGAGAAAAAAAACCTGTGAGGGAGAACAGAAGATGTTTAGGAATGAAAACAGTCTGAGGATATTTGATTTGTTGTAGATTTAATACAGGTACTTACTACAAGACTCAACACCAGTCTCACCTGTTTGTGATCCACCAACATTCTAGCCTGACACCCAGCTATGTGTGGTGGTCTTCACTCTCTGGGGAAATCCATGAGGTGGAGCTGCGGGGTCAAAGTTAAAGTCCAATGCCCCACCATCCATGAGGGTGTCATGAAGGACAGTCTCCATGTCACACTCAAACCTCTCAATAGACACACTGTCCAGGTCACTGGGCAGCCGCTCCTGATGATGACTGTGTGGATGAAGTTCCCTGTAACTGTTGCTGCCGTAGTTTGTCAAAACATCATTAGTGTGGGCTTGGTGTCCATGGGGCAGCTGCATGCACATCCTCAGGCTGGTCATTCGAGGAGGGGCCCCTGAAAGACTAGTCAGGGGAATCATGTTACAGCTATTTAAGTCTCGTGAGGTTGAAGGACCCTGGCTATGTATAACTTGTGGATTTACATGAGGAACTAGGTGACTCTGAGGAGGATTCATCATTTTTACTCCGTTATGACCCCCCACATGACTCTGGCTGCTGTAAGTGGGCATTAGGCAACCCCTCCCAACTTGAGACACCTGCGTATCCAAAGAGGGCCTCATATCCCTACTGGCATCTGCATCTGTGGTCAGCAGCTCTTTGAGGAGGCCAGCAGGGCAGATAAACTGGTTCTCATAAGCCCCAAACCCTGGCTTGGTCTCTGGGAGTGTCTCCATGGGAGGGGACAGTGAGTTCATCCTCACCTGGCTGTACATGCACTTACGGTAGTCCTGCTGTTGGTGCTGAGGCAAACCAGTGGAGCTGTAGGTGCTACTCTGAAGCAGAGCAGCATTTGGGGAATGCGAGGATTCAGAACCCAGCTGGGGCGGTTTAGGAGACAGCAAGTTCAGGTTATCCAGCAGATTCTCCATGACGTGCTCTGAGCCATGTTGGCCCATGGATCCAGCCACCTCAGACAGGCTGGGCAGGGTGGAGGTTATCTTGGTCCCTGCTGCTCCAGGATACATCATATGGCCATCAGACTCCCCAAGGTCATCCTGTTCAGAAGGGAAAGGTGAACGGCGACCACTAAGGGTGCTGGCGTCAGAGCTGGCACGCGTTCTAAAGGAACTCCAGGCTTCAAAGTCCTCATTGCTGTGGGAGTTTGGGCTTCCCAACCAGTTAGAGTACTGGGAACTAGGGCTGCCTGCTCCTCCCTCAACCCCTTCCTGTAGAGTCATCTAAAGACAGAAAAATAAAAGCTCACATAGTCTTTTATTAACTTCAAAACTACAGGAATATTTTGGGGACATTTTGGGGAACATAACTTATTTGCTTTGCTGACCAGAGTGGTATCAAACTTCTCATCCAACTCTCGGGAAGAAGGCAAATGACATTTCATGACAAGTGAGAGTATAATGCTAAGAAAAGGGAGCTGTACCTTTTTCTTTGTGGCCCTTCCTCTGCTCTTGGCCAGCTTACTGTTGTTGTCCATGGAGGCAGCTCTGCGTCGAGGTGACTTTCCATTCTTTCCCCCCTCTGGGTTCAACATCCACCAGGAACTTTTTCCTGTTCCCTCGTTCTGTATGCGCACAAAGCGGCTGTGCAGCGACAGGTTGTGTCTGATGGAGTTCTAGACGGAAAAAGTTAACCAATTCAGTGATCTGTGGAGATCCCAGTTATGTGTAGGCTACAATGTAGCTAGGGACATCAAAATCACTGCACGACTGGATTTATGATTTTTTTTATGATACGGAGCTATAAGTTAGTCAATGGTTGACCCCTGAATATTCTAGTGCATCCATAAAGTGTAGTTAAAGGCATAAAAGTCATATCATACATAAAAATGCTGACCCTCTTGACAAAAAGAAGGACCCGTGTGCTACCGTGTTCCATAGAGAGTGAGGAAAAAGCTGATAGTTGAGTGTGATGTCAGAAAGCCAGAAATGATCAGGAAATATGTCCATATCCTCTGTTAACATTATGGCTATGGAGCCTTTTCCACTGCCTCCTCATGATCTCGACCAAAAGAGACTGGTTACATTGGGACGAAGGAGCGAGGGATGGATGGGGTATGGAGTGCCATTTACTGTAGTTTACACTAAATAACAATTTGGTACTTTTGCAAGGCAGATGTCGGTACAGCCAGACTACATTATCCGAATATGACGACGGACAAAATAAAAGATGGCATCAAAGTGGATTAATGCTCAACAGTATGACTGAAGATATTTGTTCCCAAACACAAGTACCTATACTTAAAGAAAAGTATACTATCACTACCACCAGCAGCTAAGTAAAGTTCATTTAAAGTTAGCATTTTAATACTTTTTGACTAGTATACGTGGAACGCTATTTTCAAAATTTGAGTCTCATGCATGATTGGCAGACTACGATTCCTCTTATTTTAATTTTGAAACACTTGCGTTGTGAAGTCCTATATATTAGAAATTATTTGGATGGTCATCCTTCTCCCTCATCACTGTAAGCCATAATCATAGTTTTATCAGCGCAGTTTTATCCCACCCTTCCACCAGCAGCGGCTCTGCCCCACCAAACTGAAAAACACAACACAGAGCAAACAAGGACAGTGGGTAATTTCAGAAGACACAATAAAGAATAGAATTTACATCTCTTGCATTGCCATAAATGGACACAAGATAATGATTTTAGCCTTTTTTCTGTGTGGTCACATGTTACACCTTCACCTACATTCACCCCTTTTTCTCTGATGCCATGTTATGAAACCTCCAAAGGGCACAGAGGCGCCTCCTGTGGTATTTCTGTCAGGAAGGAAAACGAGGAGCGGAGACACAGTCACACAGGGCACAGTTGTACTGTACAGCCTGATCTCTCTGGACAAAATCTTGCTAATATGAAACTCATTGCTGCGCTGGTGTGTACAGTAAAAGAACAAAGTGCAGCACAAGATGTACCAGCAGGGAATTTCCTCTGAATACTTGTGGGAACGCAAAAGTAGCTTCATACAGTTAGTGAAGCCAGATGTCACCAACCACAGGGATGTCCAAAGCATGCAGATACAGACCCTCACATTCACAACAATAGATGGCTTGTCTGAGGGTTCCTCTGAAATGTCTTTTATGCTTAGGGCGAATGCATTCAGTACATATTAATCATCCCAATACAACTCACTTTTATATTCATATCATATTAATGTGACACAATTATCTCTTGTCAGTGTTGATTTATTACCCAATTATTAATTCAAAGAAAATAAATGCTGTCCAAGAGAAAAAAGATATAGTTAATGGGTAATTTCATGTGGAGGATCGCCTTATAAAGTGATAATATAATAGAGTGGCTGTTCAAATAATTGTAGAAATAGAGAAAACTTGAAAATATTGTGGGAATTATTTTGGATGACTGTCCCCAAACAAATGCACTGAACCACAGCAAGTCTAACCTCAAACTCTACATCAACCATTGTCCTGAAGCCTCATCCTGAGCGAGGAGGCAGTAGGCTGTGCATGAAGGAGAGATTTTTTTACTGAAAAAGAAAGCGAGGGGAGGTTATGGAGTTCGAAGTAAGGCTGGGGAGGATGACAGAGTGAGCTGTTTTTGCCGGCAGATCTGGGGTCAATGAGTTCACTGCTTGTTGAACACGAGCTCCTCAGGCGGCGCTGACAGAGGCATGCAAACAGGTTGGATGGAGCAGGAGCAGAGAGAGGAGGAGAAGCATCAGATGTGGCGGGCTGGGTCTGACTGTCTGCTTTCTGACTCACAACAGAACCCCCCCATCCCCCCTCTCCTGAACTGGACTCCTCCCTTCTCGTCCACTGACTTTTAAATAAGGCTTCCTGTGTCAGAGGACATCCTGCACATGCAAACTGGTGAGACTTGGGGTGGGGTTAACACTCATTGCATGGCCACAAATTGCAATGCTCAATCAGACTTCTTTTCATTTGATTCATGACCTTTTTTCCCCCTTTTAATCTATTTTAACATGATCTCAGTCTGTAACCAAAGACGGGAAATGAGTCATTAGCGGAGGACCTGAGATCTGAGCAGTGTGCTGCACAGACTGTAAACCAACTTTTATTTCACTAACCAAATGGCATGTCTTGCTCACACACAGCTGAGATCGTGGCTGAGAAGTGATATGCAAATGTCTACAACCTCTGATTAGATCTCACAATAGATTACTGACTGCATGACTGGGTCCCGGGAAGGCCTATTCTTTGCTTGGCTTGGGATAATCCTTGTCTCAGACAGACCTCACCTCAGCCCAAAGAGAACAAAAGACATCCCCTGCCTCACTAATTCAGGAGGTGCCCCATCACACATTATTTCTCTGAATGCCCAACCCAAGGTGGCCTAAATGTATCATTGTTGCTTAACTTCTTTTTAAAATGCTTTGTTATGGGCACGATTTTAAAGAAGTAAAATATGTGCACCTGTAGCTGCGTGACAGCTCGTGTGAATATGAGGCATCAAGAAATAATTGACCTTTCTCGGCAGCCAGGGAAGTTCCCAGACACAGATCACGGAGGCCTTTAAGTGACATAAAAGGGAAGATCTATTGAGTAATTGTTGAGTAATCTATTGTAATATAATTCTGCTTTGCTTTTGCCCCTCTTGACTTGGAGACAATATATCTTGCATTGTGTATGGTTAAGAATTAACCCTGCATCATTCTTAGCTTTGCTGCAACCAAAGATATTTTTTTACAACTCCACTGAAGAATGTGTGAGTTTTAAAGTCACATTGGTCCTAGGTCAGCTGGTAAGAGGATGACAGACATGGGAAAGGTCTTTTTGCCTCTGACAAAGTCTATTTTCAGTTTGCCCTCCAAAATGCCACATGTTGAAAAGCTCCCTGTGAATGCAGCACGGTAGAAACCAGTTGTCTCTCTGCAGCCTGAGTTGCTGGGTCTCCACCTACTACTACTCAGCTCATGGTAGCACTTACGAGAGCCAGATTATGGAGAGTCATCCACCATCTAACAACTCCCAAAATGTCGCTATTGATCTCTAAATCATCTGTGATCAATATCATCAAAGCAAACTGCTGCAGCATGAATTGAATCCTCCCACTGAACTTCAAAACAATCAAACTGGCACAGCTGCTGTTGCTTGTGTAGTGAAGCATGAAGCTTGCTGTAACGGTCGCAGGGTAAGTAAACAAATAGGGCTCGGTTGCAAGGACAGGTGCAGCCACAGTGAAAGTGGCCTCACTTGCAACTGGTCCAAATATTTTATAGACACAACCACAGACAGGACAGAAGATCTCCCAGGAGAACGACTGCTGGAGACCAACTGCTCTACTCAGATCAGAAACTCAGGTTTATTTATTAAATAAATGATGAGAGGTTTAGTTAGTCATGAAAGATGGAAGGGGAAAAAATTGCATTAACTGCATTTAGTGGCCTCATGCATCTTCAGTCACAAATAAGTTTAAGTGATCGGCTATGTACTCTGAAATAACATAATTCTCCCCTGTAGCAATAAAACACACCTTTTCTCGTGTAAGTACAGTCTACCTTTGCTGCTACAGTCCTCCTTGGACTGCTATGTTTAGCTTACGGTGAATTGTGTTAGCTAATGTTGGTACCTTTATAATGGTGTGATGCTGACATTGCTATATCAGTTTGCTGGCATTATTTCTATAGTCTATTGTGCTACAGCTACACCCTGTTTTAGCATGTCACAGATAAAAATCACAAAGGTAAAACCACAAGGAAGCATACTGGGTTCATTGAAATGTTCCTCTATGATATGCAAAATCAGCTAAGTAATATAGTGATATCAGTCACACAGAAAATTTAAGTTTGCTTACATTAGTTAAAATCAAATATACTGTATATGTTGTTATTTAAAATTGGTCAATATGAGTAATTTTGTAAATGTGTGACATTTTTATATCATTACGCTACAGTTCTGCTGAAAAATAATATTAATACTACTCCTGACAAATTAACATGTGGTCACATGATACCAGCTCCTTTGTCCTCCTTAAATAAAAAGAGAGAAATTTGTAAAGCAATGAATCACAAAACAATAATGAATCTCGGGAGAGAGGATTTTACACTGCTTGACGTAATATGTGTATCGTCAACACACTGGTTTTTCATATGGTCCTGTATAATTTTGCTGAGCATAATATGCAAATCTAAAATTGTAGATGGCTGACAATCAATAGCTGCAAATCATGCAAACCAGTCAGATATCTGGTGCAAATAAGAGAATGCAGCTCTTGCAGAGATTACAGTAAAAGAGTAAAAACGACAAGCCACTTCCTGGCGGTGTCTTCCTGTGCACCCCTCCCCCTTTCTCCTCTGACCCAGGAAGTGTAAGCAGAGTTGAAATGGAGAGTAGGAGCTGGGCGGTAAAAAAAGTGAACACGGCTGCAGACGAAGGAGAGCCCTCCAGCTCAGAGTGGAGACCACGTCGCTTCTTCATGACTCCAATCACAATGCAGGCTACAACATTAACGCTGAGCATGAGTGACCTACTTCTGTCATGGCTTCAAAGCGAGACCTTGACAAAGTATATGGAGCTTTGTGTTAGGAGTTCAGGTTTAGATGAACAAGAAGGGGTCAAATGAGAATGATGGACACAGTTCTCACACGATGAGCGACTGATTAAAAAAGACACGATCATACTTAAATCATACTTAGATCATACTGAATATTTAACTTGATCTCAAATCTCTGTCATCATATTGAGAGTGACATTGATGCAACCTTTATATAGGGTAAAAACTCCAACTTGTTTGCAGGATTGGACACTGATATCCATTAGTCCTGATCCTGTTTCTCCTTCTTCACACCATATTTCTTTCCCTCTTTCAGCACTCATGTCCTTTATGTTGTGCATAATGGACTTGAGGCCAGGTTCTTTTTGTGAACATATTATGAGGGGGATTATTGTCCTGCATAGGCTGGAGGACAATGCAGAAACCTACATGCCACAGATTCCACAGACTCACACATGTGTAGATAGCAGACTGTACACAGGCCTCAGACCACAGCTCACCAGTCAGCTGACTGCTCCCCCTCTTCCCTCAAGCCATGGTCGCTCTTCTTTGAAAGCCCCTTCCCCAGGCGTCCCTTTCTTCATGGGGTTACTTGAAGCTTTCAGTGGGCCTCTCAAGTTCAGGCTAGGCTTCCCTTTTTAACCTTGTGATCCCAAGACAAATAGCTGGCAGTTATTCAGGTTTTTTTTCTCCTCTTTTAGCGGCTGTTATCTCTTTTCAGACTTGTGTCCCCAAATTTAGTTTATAAGCTAACAACTGAGCGCCTCTTCTTTGAGAGTGATTTGTTTCAAAATTGATACTTTACTTGATAAAAATCAGAAACTAAACTGAAATTCTGTCTATTCTGATTTTATGACAACTTTGCATAGTCGACATCATGCTAGCTGTTCTGCGAGGTTGTATTTAAAGGCATAGCCATGCTTTGAAATAAAAGTCAATGTCAACGTCAGCATGCTACATGCTGCCGAAGCTGCTGAAGCTAATAAGTTTTTGTTTTGCAGCTATTATGTTATGGTCAATCAAAATTTTAGAGATCACTAAAATGATTACAATTCATACTGAAGGGGACACAAATGTGTGTAACAAGTTTCATGACAATCCAGTCGTTGTTATCTGGCAGTCTGGACCAAAGTGATGCACTGTACGGCGTGAGTAATGCTTATTGGATTTTAAATCTGGTATACTTGTTTATATCGCTATGATGTACCATGATGTATTTATATTTATATTTATAATTATATTTACATCACTGGCACATAGATCCCCAAACTGCCAGTGTTACATTTAAAACTAATGGCTTTTACAAACTTTATCGACTTAAAAAGTTTAAGAAACTGTACATGTTTTGAAATTAACACAGAACTGTGTCATTTAAACTCTGGTATGCCACTTCCTGTTCCATTATTTAAGGTCACACTTCATTGAGAAAAACAAAGGCAGTGCCAGTAAGATGGTAATACAACTTACATACTGCACAATGCCTCTCACAGACCAACCAATATCCTAGGGGAACCAGTACTCCCAGTAGGCCTCTCTTGTGGCAAAAAGCACCATGATCACTAAGCAGCAAACAAAATGACATGAGGGAGGCAGGAAGTTCTGGCAGCAGCAACGTCGCCCTTGTCCTGCCCTCCGTTCACCTTCAGGTTGCTAAGTGGAGCGGTGAGGTGCAAACTCAACGACCTCCCCCCACCATGAGGCTTACAGTATCTCCAGCTTATCTCTATCTGTCATTACAATCAAAGATACTCGTGTGTGTGTCTTCTAAAATCAATACATAGATCAGGATATGACACAAAACATAATAATCAGACTGATCATTTCTTTTGATATGTGGTGGAAAATGGAATAAATCATCTTCATATCGAATTAAATCCACAAACATAGTCCATATATGGCCTCTCCCATTGGTTCCTCCTCTTTTTCCAGCCATGACCCTCGTGTTTTGCAGGGCGGCTATGTTAACACATGGCACTGTTTTCCATCCATTCTGCAGGAAATGCATCATAGTTCATTGTGGGGGGACTGCCGTGTTTTTTTAACAGGAAAGTGTAAAAATAACTATCAGCCGGTAGTTCCAAGGCCCAGCGAGTGTGCCAACATTTAGGAATGCAGAGGTTGAGGTACAGATGGGTTGATTTAATATCGAAGATAAACAAGTCGGAGCTATTGTCTTGATGAAATTCCATAAGACCTTTAATGCTTCATTTAATGGTATGAAAACAGTAGCTACAGTAGAATTTTTTCTCTAAAACTACACTAGTAGTAACATTTTTTTTTTACCTTACTTAATAATAAAAATAATAATTTTGTTTCAGATATTTAAAAAGTAGTCTTGCCAATAGGGGCAGCAAGCTGGAGTAGGGGGTCCAGGTGTATTGGAAGCACTCTGCCCTGCGAAAATGCCCTTGAGTATAACAGAGGCTGTTCTATAGCTGATCTGGAAGAAGGCATAAAACAAATCAAGAATTGTGTGTCATTGATTAGATGGTTTCTGTGTTTGACTGGCAGTAAATCAGCAAGTCTGTCATCTTTACCAAAGTTGTTTTCTCTGGACTATTTGTCAATATATGGGCAAATAATTGGCTATAAAGATAAAACAAACAGGATAGACAAACTGAAATGCTGACCTGATGGTTGTACTCATTAATAAAGGATGATCAAATTGGCAATAATTAATCAATTCATTCAAAAGACATGTCACTAAAAAAGAAAACTAGGAAACTTGTGATGGAAAAGTGAGGGTATCACCAAACATTTAGACCAATAAGGTGACCTACTGACAGAAGGAATGTCCTGTTTAAATGATGACCATCTAAAGAGAGTGAGCTCTTTGCTGATTGGTTGGTTGAACTTCTTATTTGATGTTATTTATTGTTCTAGCTATTGTTAATTTGTAGACATTTATCAAAATCTGCAATCTATAGTGACTAGTTTTTACAGATCTTGGCTTTAAAACCTTACCTTCGAGGCAGCAGGATTTGCAAGATCACGCGAGACTCTATCTTGCCAGGGTTTGTTTTATGCCCTTGTGCAAAATCGACATTAGTTCTGACCAATCAGTGTCCTATGACAAACTACTGGCAGCTCTGGGATTGTTTAGCTGCGACAAAAGCGAGAGAAGCAACTGCTCTTTCAGAAGCAACAATAGCATAAAGAGGTTAGCGAAGATGCTGCTATAACATCACTTATAGCAAGAGGTGGAGAGAATTTCTTTATTGACAGAGGAGCAAAGAATGACTGTAGGCTACATAGAGGCCACTAGTGGAAAAGATATTTTCACTTTCCATCCAGACTGCCTTCAGTTATGTCGTATGGTTCGTTAATCTGTGATGGATGGTGACGGACAGATAGTATATCCAATCACCTGCCAAGCGTTTTTGAAAGTGCTCGCCCTTTTCCAAACAGTTTACAAGGACGACTTCAAGTCTAACCCTCGACGACAAGAAAATCATGGAAGCCTTCAGCAAAACGCCCGAGAGAGGGCAGTGAGAGAGGTGACAGGATAAAGAGCAGCGAACCCTTTCTCCAAGCTGTAGCATCCGCTGAGGAAACTCTAGAAGATAGGGACACAGAGATATGAGTGCACAGCTCAGGAATGGAGGATGTTTGACGTTGTTCCCAGCATTCCCTTCTCCCAGCCTCTTCCCCTGCACAAACTCCCCAGCACTGATTGAGCTGTTTGTGTCACCTCCTGTTATTGTCACAGGACCTCCGCACAGTTTACTCCACACTGTTTGCACGACAAAACCATGCATGCATTCCCACCAGACGGTGCTCCTATGTGTAACAAAGTGTCATTTAAGAGCTGCAGAAAGACTCGGAAAAGGAGGAAGGGGAGGTTTAACTGAGTCATAATACAAGCTGTGATCAAGCTTTTCATGAGGAGGTGTTAAACAATGAAAGCTATATTTGCTGAAGTTCATAAAGGCATTTCCTCACATTGCTTTGTAATTACATCTAACCAGAACGCAGGGGTAACAGGAAGGGCTGCAAATGAGAAATAAAAATGTGTGCTCAGGTTTTTGCACCTACATCTTTAACTTTGCGCCTGTTTTTGTCCTCAGATCATTTCTATCCATCATGGCTGAGTAACTTCCTCACCCAGTCAGACGATAATAACACCTGGATTAACATGGCCAAACAGACATTAGAGCCTGTACGAAATATTTCCCGTAAATCTTCAAGCCAGAAGATACAGCTTTCAAATTTCAGCACTGCACCAGGTTTCCCATGAGATGCTCCATAGACCACAAGTCAGTGTGTTTTGTGCTAAAACTGGACTAACATTTGCTCAGGTACATCTCAAACATCTAGTTGAAAACTGCTTTAGGACCCTCAATGGTCTCCAGAACATGTCCATTATTTGTGCAGTGTCCTACCTCAGCATTGCAGAGAGAAATATTCTCTGACTCCTGTGTGGGATGTTTACAGTCAGACCTGCTGGCTGGTCCTCTGCATCTTTAGAGCTGCATGTTTCCTCACTGAGGCAGCAGAGGTGTGTGCAACCACTGATAGAGGAAACCACTCAAAAACATCAAAGATTACTGCAAAGTTCAGCAGCTATAGATTCAAGAGTACCTGTTGAACTCCATATTCACAGACTTAAAACAATATTTTTTTATTTACCTTTTCACACTATAAAAATATTTTACTCTGTCAAAACTGGAGGAGAAGAATTATTTTCCTATTAATCATTTATCATGAATGACCAACACTGATCAGGGTTGCAAGGGGGCTGGAGCCTATGCCAGCTGGCATTGGGAGAAAAGTGGGGTACACCATGGTCAGGTCGCCACCTCATCACAGAGCTGATAGAGAGTGCCTTTTATTTTCTAAGCCTGTACCTGCACAAGTGTCACTTTTGAAAACATTGCACTGCTCCTTATGGTGCTTCGTTTTTTTTTATGTTCTATTTTAACTACACAGGAGAGATGCCAAGAGAAATTTCACTGTACCTGAGTAAAATGACAGGGAAGATAATGGACATTAAAATGATAGCTGAACTGTTTCCTGCATCATCAGTTTCCCAAACTGTGTTACATAATGATTTCTAGATGAAATCAAATAACCACAGGTCAGAGAGGTGTTGGTGATCACTTAAATGATCGGTCATGATGAGCTGATCTACTGTTGGCAATAGGAGAATAATAAAAACACAGTTGTTACTATAACATAAATGGAATCTAGCCATCATTCATTATACTTCTGTCTCTGTGAGCTCTTGAGCGTCTTTGCACCATCATCTAAAGTACGCTTTTTAGTTTAGTTTTTGCTTTGGTTGGAGTTTAAAGAGTCAAAGGTTGCATCGCACGTTCATCACATCTGGATGGGACGTTTTGTGCGCACTCTCACCTGCATGCAGTCACTCACCTTCCAGCCCGCGGAGCTATTACTGTCTCCTTTGTCCTTGAAGTAAGGCACACTCTTGACCATCCAGTCGTAAATCTGCGACAGCGTCAGCCTCTTCTCAGGTGAGCTGTCTATCGCCTTGGTAATCAGGTCAGCATACGACATGTTGCCCCAGGCGTTTCGACGGGACGAGCTGGTCTTTCTCTGGCCGGAGCTGGCCAATGGTGTGACACCGAGAGGATTCACCTGTTGCTGAGGCGGCAGCTGCGGACCGGGGAGCTGCTGCTGAAGATGATGGTGGTGGTGGTGTAGATGCATACAGTTTCCCTCTCGACACTGGAAATCATTGCAGGGCATAGGCGGCTTCTGCTCCGTGTACTCTTCATAGTCCTCCTCTAGCAAGCAGAGGTTGTTGATGAACTCGTTTCCTCCCGGCTCCTGCTGCACCGACGGTGCCGGTGAGGATGTGTTAGAGCTGGCCGGGTCAGTGAGCTCCGGCCTGGGCAGCGGCCAGGTGCAAGACCGTGGGCGGGAGAGTGGCTCAAATTCTGGGTCTATTTCGACTTGTGGTGGCGGTACCTCAGCCATATCAAGGTCAAACCGTCTAGCACTATCACACAGACGCTCACATACAAAACAAATATCAATTGAAGAAAGAAAATCCCACAGGTGAAAATGACGTAATATGTTGCGTTCACACACAAGGTTCCAGAAGTAGGCCAGAGATGTTTGTAATTTAAAAGTCAGAGAACTGTGTCATTCAAGGTGAAGTTCGCACCATCCTGCACCGAGTAGTTCCAACTCTCAAAGTCTGCCGCTCTGTCAGTACTTGTAGAGAGTCTGATGATGCCTTCACGGCCCACCCACAAGCTCCGTCTTCCGACTTCTACAATTTCGTGTGCTCTGCAGTTGGGAACGATGCCTAGACAGACCCTGTTAGCCATTAAATGTGCACTATGTGTGCAATTTTTTTTTAAATGGCATTAATATTGGCATTAGAGCTTGAATATGTAATAAGGCCATTATCAATTCGCACACACTTATACACTTCACATGAACTCCACGGCAAAAAGTTAGAAATGGAAGCAAAAATATTCACCCTAATTGTACATTAGGTTTACATGCAACATGTGCTATTTGTCAGCTGTTTGCAGGAACCAAATCAAACAGTTTATGCAGCTCATTACATCCTAAAAGAAAACGTTTTGGCATCTGTGATGAAGCTGAAGCTTGGTCATCACTGGACATTAAAACAGGGCATTAATCCAAAGCATATCTCCACCGAGGCTTGGTTTCAGAAGAAGTGTTTGAACATTTTAGAGTGGCCATCATAGTCACTTGTCTTGAATCCAAAAGAAAATCTTTGGTGGGATTTGAAGAAGGCAGTTGCAGGACATAGCCTAAACCAGGAATATTTAAGACCTGGATGCCTTTGTCCATGAGGTACGGGCTAAGATTCCTCAGGAACCAGAGGCTGGTGTCTGGATATGTATGTATGTGTCACATTTGCAGCCGATGATAGCAGCAAAGGGGTCTCTACAAAGTACTAGAGATGCTTGTCATAAAGGGGCTGAGTCGTTTTGAGACTGCAGTAGTCAGTGAAAGTAGCATTTTGTATTATATTTGGGGGGGGGGGGGGACATGTGTAATACCTGTTGTATCCAGCTATTTAAACTGTTCTTGTGAGATTTGGTTATTGTAAACATTTGATAAATAGTATATTGCGCCAATAAACTCAATATACAATGGGTAATTAATAATTTTGCTTCCAACTTAATTCACAAAATGAAACTTTAATTATAGGGAAGTCAATCATATCAAGATTTATCATACTGTTACTTTAATACATGTTATTACTGCTTTGCAGAAGGAGCCTTCTTGTTGAAATTGTATCATTGTAAACTTGTTAGAGATTTTAACTTGATGTTGAACCACAGCTGTCCCTGGTGCCATCTAGTGGGTCCTTTCCATATAAGAAAATTCAGAACAGAGCCAGGTGTCTTTCCACACACTTTAAACAGCCCATACACATACAACTAGAAGTTTGATTGCCAACACCTTATCAAGCCAATCTAGACTATGTTTAAGGAAAGGTGAACAAAGTGTGGAAATGAGCCACTTTCAAGTGTCAAGCTCTCATTTTCCACACTCTCTCGGACAATAGATTACCAGGGTGTTTTTATACCAGAAGGAATCTGTGTGGTACATTGTTAACATGTTTTTAACTTAGCAAGAACTTCCCTTGCAAAGGGCACAAGGTTCAAGATCTCATTATGCTCCAACTGTAAACCTGATTTGAGGTCCTAGATGCTGGACACAGTTTATACATCTTTACGACCTGCCAAAAAAAAAACACCATTAATCATAATCACACTTGTTTATATGATTGAAAGAAAAACATAACAAAAATATTTTCATCAACATATTTTCTTTCATTGCGAAGGTCTAACAATCAATCCAACCTTACACAGTTGTTTTTTAACATAATCAGTAATAATAACAACTAAAGTGATCATCTAAACTTATATCAATAGTTTAATCTGTTTAATCAGAATGATTATTGTACATCACTTTACATGGAGCCCCTCACCACCTATGCGAGGGTTTTATTTATTAATTTTACTAGCTCAGCATTTAAGACCATTGCGCCACTTAAACTCAATGACAAACCACAGGTGTTGCATATTATGCACTTTCTATGCAGCTTGATTTGAGATTTTCTGTTAGATAGGAAGCAGGTGGTTAACAGGTGGCCCCTCGGGGTCACTGATGTGTTAGTACACTGACTAACCAACAGAGGATGCTGTATGACAGTAATGGTGTGTACAAGGTAAAGCAAGAGTAAAGGAGAAGAGAAAATAAAACGCAGGAATAAACCACAGTGCGCATCTCCCCAGCTGCAACTACCAAAATACCACAGTTATATTCTCTCATCTCTGCTGTATATACTGTATACCAGTGATTGTGTTTCCCATTCAGAATTTGATTTCTATATATGCAGATAATGACACATCAGTGGTAGGCGTGATTAAGAATGGAGATGAATCGGCACACAGGTCTGAAGTGGGGTCGCTAGTGGAGAGGTGTAAGGCTAAAACCTGGTTTTAAACATTGCAAAAACTAAAGAAATGATAATTGATTTTGCAGGGATGAGGTAGTCTTTTCCTCATTGGTAGTTAATAACCAGACAGTGGAGACGCTGTTAAATTCTTGGGCATCGCCATATGTCCTACACTGAAGTGGGAGGTGAACACCTGCTATATAAGTAACAAGGCCCATCAGAGGCTCGAACACCTGCTATATAAGTAACAAGGCCCATCAGAGGCTCGAACACCTGCTATATAAGTAACAAGGCCCATCAGAGGCTCACTTTTTGCACCACCGCCCTTGAGTTAGAAAGAGTAGTCAGCATATGTAATTTCATTGGCTGTGAACTTCCCTCTGTCTCTTCCATATATGCCACACGTACTGTATCAGATGCAACGGGCAGAGGGTGATTGCTGACCCCTCTCACCCTGCTGGCTCCATCCTCAATTTCCATCCCTCAGGGTGAAGATTTCAGAGTCAGAAGTGCAGGACATCTCGCTTCAGGAACAGCACAGACCCTGACACCGTTCGATACATGAACTCAGATGTACTAGCACTTTAAAACAAAGCACTTTACAGTTTTTTGTCTTTGTGTGTCTGAATGTATTGGTGATAGCTGTTTTCGCTTTTCTTTTAATGTATATTTGATCTATTCTTATGTACTTACATTACGCCTGAGTATTTCAGTCTTGTCTTTCTGTGAGAGCAGCACTGACGCAAATTCCTATCAATGTTGTTGACATGGCAATGAAGTAAATAATAATCTTTAAATGTAATAACACCTTCGTATTACTTTGTATCACTAAAACATCTCACTGATATGACTGAATAATTTCTGGAGCAAATGTGGGATATCCCAGAAACTGAAAGTATGAATGTCTTTCCATGCAAGTATGTAACCACACTAGTGGCACTTTATTGGCAGAAAATGAAATAAGCAAAAGCCATGACTGTACTCTTGCCACTTTATATTGTTTGTACAAGCATTTGTATAAAGAGCATTTAGCTTCCTCAGCAGATTTTTCCTCCATCGTGTGACAAGCCAACATTGAAATGATTAAACAGTCATTCTACAGATTGACCAATATTTTAGAAACAGTATGCTGTATATTTGACACAAAGATGCAAAATTGATGCCAGTCCTTCCTAACAGACCTCCAGGAAGAATTTAAAAAATCCTAGTCGGGTTTCTGCTGGAAGCTGTTCAGCCGTAGGAGTAACGATGTTTAGAGCTGCTGAGTAAATGGGTCTTACTTACTCCACAAAATTTTGTTGTTAACTGTCTTAATCTAGTTGAGGTTAAGTTCAGCCTCTTTGAGGACTTCCTTTTTTTGCTGGAAGTAGCCTCTGAACCAGGAAATGTGTTCCTTCTTCTGTTGGACTGTCAGGTATGGGTTCCTGGACAGACCAGCAAGAACAAGCTCCATGAAGTGACGTACTGGTCCCTGACGGGGGAAACCTTCCTCCAAGTGTTTTTCTAAGAAGATATGTTCAGCGAATGAGACACTGGCTTCCTCATCAAGGCCTGACAAAGAACAAAGGGGCACTGTCAGTGTGGCAACCCGGCCAGAACTCATTTTGTTCATTCTCTATACATCTGACTAGGATACAATCATTACTCACCAGCTTCGTTGTTGATCGGGTACTGCTGAATTTTCCCCTCTTTGGTCCACTGGATCATTTCCTCAAAGCCATTGCGAGGCATTTGGTTGGCCGACAGAGATAACCTATTAGCAAAGTCCATATCCCACAGAGTTGGCCGTGCTGAAAATATGACAGCAGCATTATGGGCAGATGTCCAGAAGAAGTTATAACCAAAAGCTTAAGCAATGTGGTGATAAAATTTGTTTAGGTGCAAGAGTAACTGACTGGAAGACCACATCCCATGACAATGTGCAGTAAAGGGCCAAACCAGTTTGTGGTTAACCACCACATTTCATCAATTTAAGCAAGAGTGACTAAATGGGATCCCATCTATCTATCCACTTTCTGTAACGGCTTATCCTGTCCTATCCTGGAGTCACCAGTTCATCACAGGGCAAACACACAGAAAGACAAACAACCATTTCCTCTCACATTCACACTTACCGGCAATTTAGAGTCACCAATTCATCTATATTGCATGTTTTTGGACTATGGGAGGAAGCCGGAGTGCCCAGAGGGAACCCATGCAGACACGGGGAGAACATGCAAACTCCACACATTAAAGTCTCAGGTCCTCCGGGTAGATTTGAACCCCAGAAACTTCTTGCTACCCACTACACCACTGTGCTATCATAAATTGGATCCCACTCCAAAACTAATCCAAACAAAGAAAACCATAACTTATCCATGAAAGCAATCACAATAATTGTAGACTTAATAGAGAAAAATCAAAATTCCTTATTACCAACTGTTGATACAGCTCCTTCTTCAGTAGTGGGAGAGAAGATCTTCAGTCTTTTCCCTGAGAACAATTTCTTCCTACGAAATAAAACACACTTTAAACATATAGTCCCTCAGAAAACTATCTGAGTCAAGATGTGATTCAAGTATTTACCTTCTCCGAGCACTATTCAGCTCAGCAGGGATTCCTCTGTGGTGTGTGTATCCTTGTCCGTCGTCATCAAACTGGATCTGATTCACCGGCCAAGCCTTCGTTCGGTTTGAATTCTTTCCTACTTTCATGTCAGCAATAATAACTCTGAAATTTCCCATCATAGAGAATATAAATAGCTTAAAATTAAACTTAATATTCATTCTATTGACATTCATATACTGGAGACAAATATTAGACACATACCCGAGGTTCATGTCGCCCTTCTTCTGAGCCTCAGCGACAGACTCGTGTTGCCTCAGTTGCCTGAGCAGCTCAGACTCAGCCTGGCTGCAGTTAGGCAGAGTGGAGGCAGCAGCAGACACAGCTGCACGCATTTCAGGATCCAGAGTCACACTAAAAAGTGTAGAGAGGTGCAGAGAGGATGTAATCAGAAGATGGCGAGAGACCAGGTCTCCAGATATCCTCCCAAGATTAGGGTGTAGAGTGAGTAACAAGATGTGGTCATCGCATCATGCTGAGACAAAAGCCAGTGCTTCAGTGCTAAAAAACTGCAAGACCTACACTTTAAAAAGGCAATCTGATAAATAACTTCTCCCAGTAGAACTCCACTCTCACCTCTGTGATGAAGCCTCCAATGTAGCTTGCTGAAACATACTGATGGTGCTCTCCATATTTGCTGGCTTTTGCTTGCTGGTAGACTCATAACTTTGCTTCACTTTTACGTTTTTGAGCTTCCTCTTAGTAGTTACTTCCACCTTCATGGCTCCAAGAAGGTCAAGGAGACCCTCCTTGCCACTTTTAGCTACAGTAGTCTCTATTTGATTTGTTACCACGACTGGTTCGATTTTGACACCCATAAGTTGCTGCGTGGTACTTCCATCATCTGTCTTAAACACCGCTGGCTCGTCACTTTGCTCGACCATCTTGACGACTTTGCTGTCATCTTCAGTTGTCTGTATAATCAAAGCTGGAGCTCCTGTTTGGTCACCCTCTCTGTCGGCTGCAGTTTCGTCATCTTTATTAGAGGAGGCAACATCATTTTTCTTATCACAGAGTCTGACTGAACTTGTGCTGAGGGCTCTGACTCCACCTCCATTTGCAAACCTGTGATGAAGCAAAATAGAATTTATCATCATAATTAATGTTTTTATAATAATCAACACTAAAACATGACAATTATTATAGGGGGATATGCAATACTGTTGTAAAATTACATGGAATAGCAAGGATTTTTTTGTGCAATATGTTGTTCTTGATAATGCAATAAAACTTTGCATGGTTCTTTATACCTATTATCACATATCGAGAGTGGCAGCAACTTCGTATACACGTTACCACGGAAACGATGTGCCAGTGATGCACTTCACCAATCCGAAAAAATTTCCATCAAAATGTCCCGCCCCATTTCTTTTTTAGGTTTATTTAACTAATAACTAGCACTCCTTTCCATGGATTTTATATACAGGAGCTTTATTGGATCCATGTTGTTGTCATGTAAAGTTTTGCAAATTTTCATTCAACAGAATTACTATTGCTATTGCTATTATTAGCTGAACAACCCAGCAAGTAGCTACCGTAAGTAACAGGCATTCTGTGATTCATGACTCGTTCATTCACATTCAAACTCACCTAAATGCCGGAGTTGGTGACTTGCTACATTTAGCTAGTAACACACACGACTCGCAGACATTAACGGAAGAATTTCTTGTAGTGTACACAGTCCGATAAAAAAATCTATACATGATGACTTCTAGCAATGTCCTTCCACGTTCCTGAAATATGTCGCCTTTGTTACAGCCTACAGTCACCCCTGCAAACTCGAGGATAAAAGTGGTTCCGGGACCGGGAAATATGATACCTATATATAACTGACTTGTGTAGACAGTACTCCATACAAGTCAATTATAATGTTAAAATAGTTGATTTTGTATTGGTTATTTTGTAATGTGAACACATATCCTTAGTTGACTTATATTAATTTATCTTTCGTCACTCTGTAAGGGACTCAATTATAGTCTCGCGATATCACAACCGGAACGTGACTCAAAATGGCGATTGAAGACAAGCGCTAATTCATGAACGGGTGTTCAGCTGCAATCCTTGAGTTAGTTAGAAATTATAACAAGACATGGATATTCATAGAAAAGAGTTAGCTTTGCGAAACACGTATTATTGCACATCCCAGCATTGACTGCTTTTATTCTTATAAGTTCCTGGTTAAAGTCAGAAAGGAGAGTGAAACTTCACACAGGTAAGAACGTCAATGGGTGCTAAGTTACTAGCATGTAAGCTAGCATACAGCAAATATAACTCCAAGTTAGTATAAGAGAAATATTGTTTCGCTGAGTTTCTTAAAATCAACGCTGTTTTGATTTTGCTCTGAAGTTGTATTTGAATTAATAAGCCGTAGTTGTGACTTGTGTGTTTTGTTAACATCGGGCGTTATTCCGTCAGAGTGCTGAACCCGCTTACTGTTAAGTTCACTGTGTTTGTTTACACGCATGAAAGATATAGAAAGGGATCTCTATAAAGTCACCTTTGTGTTGTTGCATTGTTTTACTAAATGAATCAGAGTGAGTGTATCTAGGTTTTCTGACTGATCGCAGAAAATACTTCTTTTACCTATATTACTATCTTTTTCTATCTTTATTTTAGATAAAGCTCGATTCAATTAAAGAGACTGTTGATCGAGGTATGTGCTCTGCTGAGTGCCATTATTGTTTTGAAACTGATCTATAATAAGTGCATATATAAGACTTGAAAGTTTTCGCTCTAAATCGAAATTAAATCTGGACTTCTATACCGTCCAAGTGAATAGGACCGAGACTGCTTTGCAATAGGGCTCTCCTAATCGTTTTCTTGTTTAAACTCTTTTCAAGTTGCATAAGGATAATGAACTTCACTTATCAAAGTCCGTTCACAAATACAATTGTGTTGTGAAAGGCATTAATATTCAGCCCGTGTTTGGATATTGTTTGTCTAATATGGAAAAATCGTTTAAAACAATTCGTTTTATTTTTAGTAACGTTCGTTTTCCTTTTGCATATTGTGTGGTTTTTGGTTTAAACCAAACATAACACTTGCTGCCAATGGCCAAAGAGTGTCATTTTGTTGTTATTAGCACACAGAACCTTCTTGCTCTTTGTGTATTTGAGTTTCGCACATGCCCCCTACCTGATACTAACTGTGATGTCATGAGAGGCAATTTCAACATTGACTTTGTTTTTGTCATACTCCAATAAAGCTGCAGTCAAACACAATTTGACATAGACATCTGTCCTCCCTGTCCAACAATGTTCACATTCTGGACAAGGAGGACAGATGGTTTGAGAGAGGAGTGAAAGAAGCCATCTATGTCAAATTGGAATGACCATCTCTGAACGGGGGTGGGAGTTTACGCCATCACCTGTCACCTACATACAATGCAGTCCTGACTTCTCTTCCATGCCGGTTTCACCATCGTTATACTAACGACCCACATAATGGCCCAATATGCATACGAGAGACGGCTGGTCCCAGCAACCCCACCAACCCACAATAGGACTGGGTAGTACCAGGAAGAAAAGGAAAGGGAACAGGTTACTTAACAACTCCAAAGATAGTTTACATCTCACAGAGGATAAATATCCTGACCCTGTACCAACAGTTTAGAACTGATGAAGCCTCACGGATGAGAGGTGAAACGTCTTTAAGCAAAGAAAAGAAGTCCAGTTGCTTTTGGACCAACCTTCAAGGATTAAGACATGATATTCATAAACCTGTGTATGTTTTAGCCATGGCGGAGGAACGCCGACAGAAGCCGTGTTCAGTCAGCCTGCCCACAGAGTCCATGAAAGCCATGGCTGAATCTATGGGAGTGGGGCAGTTACAGGAGGAAAGCTGCATAACCCTAAGTGAAGAAGTCAGCTACAGAATAAAAGAAATTGCACAGGTAAATCGTGGGTGATTGAAGCAGGTATTTTCTTTATAAGTCTGTAAATTGCTCTCAACCCCCATTCTTGAATCTCTTATTTACGTGATATTAGCTTTTTTTAAATTCCGTTTGGTTTCTTTTCCTTGTCCCTTTTACATAGGATGCTCTCAAATTTATGCATCATGGGAAGAGACGTAAATTAACCACCAGTGACATCGATAATGCTCTCAAACTGAAAAATGTGGAGGTAAGGGAGAACTTACATACTTTATCTTAAAGAAGACCTTTGGTCTTGTTTAATGAAGCTACTTGTTGGGTGGTATTTGAAAGAAAGGATGAAGTTGGTCTTCTAATCCGTCATTCTGAAATCTGTATTCCATGTAATCCCTCTTTATAGCCCCTGTACGGGTTCCAGTCACAAGAGTTTATCCCTTTTCGCTTTGCAAGTGGTGGTGGAAGAGAGCTCCATTTCTATGAGGAAAAGGAGGTCGATCTCAGTGATATCATAAACACACCACTCCCCAGGGTACCATTAGATGTGTCTCTGAAAGGTACCCACATAATCATTACTACTTGCCATTGTTTGCTCTGACTGTATGATTTTTAAACTAATAAATAATGCTCGTTTGTTAATCCATAGCCCACTGGCTAAGTATTGAAGGGGTCCAGCCTGCTATTCCAGAAAATCCACCACCAGGTGAATCCAGTTTACGTTTTCTTTTCTTTAAAGACACATTAAATGTCTTGAGGAAAAATATCTAATTTTGCTGTGTTAATTGCATTTTAGCACCAAAAGAGCAGCAAAAGGTTGAATCTACCGAGCCCCTCAAAGTTGTCAAACCTGGTCAGGACGAGGAAGGTACGATTCAAGGCAAAGGTCAGGGAGCAACGGCTGCTGATGGCAAAGGTCAGCATCATGTCTTATTTTCTAGTTAAACTTTTATCTGTTTTCTTTCCCTGTCCCACAAACTCGATTCCGTCTTCCCTCCATACTCATTTATGATTGTTTGTTTCCTTCATCCCATGTTTGTATCTGTTTCTTTCAGGAAAGGAGAAGGGTCTAATAAGATTGAAGCCACGCAGTACTCACGAACTGTCTGTAGAACAGCAGCTCTACTACAAGGAGATCACAGAAGCCTGTGTTGGCTCCTGTGAAGCTAAGAGAGCTGTAAGTCCTGCCTTTTTGTCTGTATTTATAGTCCATTTATGCATGCTGAGTAATAAGCGTGACATACTATTTCTACAGGAATATGTTTATAAAAAAATCTTTTTTTATTTTTACAAAAAACAAAAACAAAAAAATCTTATCAAGTATTTATGAACAAACTCTACAATATTCTTGTACAACATGTCCCCAAGTATGTCTGTGATACTTTTCGATGTTTTTTATCTCAGCTTTTTGTTTTAAAACATTAAATACTTAAGTCATATTCAGGATACATAGATACAAACATTTTGACCATTAGAAAAATAAGTTTCATTTATCCTTCCCGGTCAATCCCTATGATATGCTTACTGTAATTTGGGTTTTATTAATGTGCTATAAAGTAATGAAATAGCAGCACCTTGTAACTAACAGGAAATTGTACATGCAATTACAGAATTCCACCATCATCAAATAGTTGTTTTCAACCATGTTTATCATGTTAACTTAGTTTGATAAATATTTTCTCCTGTCTCATCCAGGAAGCTTTACAGAGCATTGCTACAGATCCTGGACTGTATCAGATGCTTCCAAGATTCAGCACATTTATTTCTGAAGGAGTGAGCATCTTTCTTACTTCTTCTAATGCTCTGAAACTTTCGTCACCTCATAAAATACCCAAGCATATCTCTGCTCACATGACTGACTTTACCCTCTCTTCAAAGGTTCGTGTAAACGTGGTGCAAAACAACTTGGCTCTCCTGATTTACCTAATGCGGATGGTGAAAGCTCTAATGGACAACCCCACTCTGTATTTGGAGAAATATGTGAGTGAAGACAAACAAAGAAAATGTTGTATTATTTTTTTAAGGCTATAGCCTCAACAAATACTTAAATTCTAACTTCATAATTTTTCTACCTATCTTTGTAGCTACACGAGCTCATCCCAGCTGTGGTGACATGTATTGTGAGTAAGCAGCTGTGTTTGCGACCAGATGTTGACAACCACTGGGCTTTACGAGACTTCGCTGCTCGCCTCATGGCCCAAAGTTGTAAAACATTCAGTACTACGACCAACAACATCCAGTCCCGTATCACCAAGACTTTTACCAAGGTGGGTTATCCCTATCCCCAAAAATGACAACAAAGACTTAAGGACAGTTCTTAGAACGTTATTATTATTCTAGCCACAGATACAGTATGTTTGGGGTGCTCACAATAAATATTACTCTCCTCGATTCTAACTTTGACACCGCTATTAAAAACACTTCACAAACTAAACCAGACTGCCATGTTTCCTCAGAGTTGGTTTGATGACAAAACCCAGTGGACGACACGTTACGGCTGCATCGCTGGGCTTGCTGAATTAGGAGCTGATGTGAGTGTGATTCTATTTTCCTCTAGCCTTTAACATTTTCACTGTTTTCGATCAACCTCCTGACTTTGTTCTTTTGTAGGTGATTAAGACGTTGATCCTTCCTCGGCTTACTGTAGAGGGTGCTCGCATCAAAGCCGTGATGGAAGGACCAGTGGTCTCCAATATTGATAAGATAGGAGCTGACCACGTTCAAAGCCTCTTACTGGTAACGAATTTCTATCATTATTATGCATTTAAAAGAAGACAGCTTACCATCGATTGATATATTTACGAAGTTACAAAAACATTCAAAGTTATATATGTACAAAATGTGTTTTTGTTTCAAAGAAACACTGTGCAAGTGTTATTGCCAAGATACGACCCCAGCCTGACAGCGTGGAGCAGTATCGGATAGACTATGGTTACCTCGGACCCATGCTTTGCTCCCATGTAATGAAGGCCAGGACTCAAGCAGCACTGCAAGCTCAACAAGTCAACAGAACCACCTTAACCATCACCCAGGTACATTTAGTACTTGTTGAGAATATGTTTGGAGTGTAGAGCTTTTGAAAATATGTAATGAAAACATTGATTTCTTATGTGTCATTTACACATCATGTAAACATTGTAGAATTACTTGTGTAAGTGAACCAGCACACAGCTGTTCACTAATGAATGATGACTCTTTCCTGCAGCCCCGTCCCACCCTTACAGTCTCACAAAGTGGGTTAAGTTCGGCAGGGCCTCGCACTCCCAGCATCATTAAGGTTCCAAGCTCCCTCACGCTGATGTCCCCTCGACCGGGGACCCCATCACAGCCATCTCCTCCGGCAACAAAATACATCGTCATGGCAACCAGTGCAGGAGCTGCGTCAACTCAGCAGGTATTTTGATTTCTCATAAACGTGCTGGAAGTCTTAACCTGCCCATATTTATTATTATATTATATCAGCAAAACATATTATTAGTATATTATAATATTATCAAAATGTTAGACTTTATTTAAAATATACTTTTTAATTTACTTATTGTTAATATTTTTCATTGTCATCTTAATAAATCAGATATAATACTAATGTAAGTGATCGCATTTTGTAATAACATGTATTTAATGTACAAAACAGAACAAAAAAGCACTAATAAAAATGACACGAAAAATATTTGTTTTATATTAATAGTGTGATTGTTTTGAAACTCCTCAGGTCTCAAATGTAATTATCTCCCCATGAAATCCACACCTCAGACTGCATTTACATTCTTTTGATTTTACATCATCTTTTTATCCTCTCTCCAGGTGATCACCATCAGCTCTTCCCAGTCACCCTCACCAGTCACAAGCACTGTTCCCAGTGCCACTTCGACCTTACAGCCTCTAGTAAAACTGGAGCCTGGCAGTGGCCCTGGACTGACAGGTTCACGACCTCTGCAGAAGTACATAGTGGTATCTCTGCCCTCGTCGGCCTCTTCCTCTTTGGAGTCCAAGAGCTCTGTGCTACCAACCTCAATTTCCTCAACCCCACTAGAAGCAGGAATGAAGCTAGAAAGGTCTGAGTCTCCTGCAGCGAGCACACAGTCCCCACACTGAGACTTTTATAGGTAGTGGAGTTTTTTTTTTACCATGGTGGTGCAGCTGAACACGCAAGGGTCTGTGTTTGGGCTGAACTTGGAAGGGGTCAACGCTGGAGTGGTATGAAGGGAAATGTCTGAACTCTTGACTGATAAAGAACAAACATGGCATTGTAAATATGTTGATGCCCAATAAATACTGAGGTCCATCCGTGAGATCTGTAATGTTTCAGCATATATTCAAATTGAATTCATGTTCTTTTTTACTCTAAAATAAATCAGATTTTGTATGAAATCTTTTATCTTAGTGTTTTTGTTTTTTAAAATGTTATGAAATTTGTTAGTTTTAGCGTTGACAACACAAAATGTCTGAACATCAAAATATCTTCAATACCTGCTCAAACGTTTTGCAGCTACATTATTCTCTGCAAGTGGTTTGGTGTCATCACATCATGAAACAGTTGAAACCTGTCTCAAACAAAAAAATGAATGTATGTATATGTATGTAAACATACACCGATCAGCCATAATATTATAACCACTGACAGTTGAAGTGAAAAACATGGATTAACTTGTTACAATGGCACCTGTCAGTGGGTGGGATATATTAAGCAGCAAGTGAACATTTTGGCTTCGATGTTGACGTGTTCGAAGCAGAAAATTGGGCCAGCGTAAGGATCTGAGTGAATTTGACAAGGGCCAAATTGCGCCTGCCCGGTAACTGGGTCAGATCATCTCCAAAACAGCAGGTCTTGATGAGTGTTCCCGGTCTGAAGGGGTTAGAACCTAACAAAAGTGATATGAGGAAGGACAACCGGTGAAGCGGCGACAGGGTCATGGGTGCCCAAGGCTCATTGGGGAGCTGGCGCTGATCCCACGGAAGAGCTGTCACAAACTGCTGAAAAAGTTGATGCTGGTTCTGATAGAAAGGTGTCAGAACACAGTGTGTCGCAGCTTGCTGCATATGGGTTGCTGTTTTTGTTTCTAAATAAATTCAATAATCATTTAAATTTTATAACCAGCAAAATACAGGTTGTTATTTTCATACAACACAAACTAGTAAGTAAATTTGCAAATAAACACTATTATGCATTTTAAATCCTTAAAGTAGCCTGTATATAGTTGGAAGCAAAATTATTCACCTCCCATTATATAGATTTATTGGGAAAACAGTATTTTTCAGGTGTTTGCAAAAACCAAATCACACAAGAACAGTATAGACAGCTCAATATAACAGGGTTTTTTTCACATCTAACACAAAATACTACTTTTATTAAGTACTGCAGTTGTTGTTGTTATTATTATTATTATTAGTAGTAGTAGTATCAACAGCAGCGGTAATTGGTTATTTAACTTTAAATTCATACTTTTTATTGATATCCTAATCTAAATCACGCATAATACAATGACTACCTAAGAAAGCCAATCAGAGGCAGAGTAGGGCGGGTCATTTCTCTCCGGAAGAAATCAGACAGTCTTCAGTGTTGACTGACAGATTTAATATTGTGCTTGTTGTTGCCGCAAACATGAATTTCAAAATACGGACTGCTACTAAAGAGGACTGCAAAGAAATACACAGAATGACAATGGTGAGAGTTTTATCTATCCTTAACGTTATGTTGTGATAAATACTTACATGACATGACATGATGTTAAATTACTTTATTAGTCGAATGACTGTCTACTTACACACAACTTTCTAACTCACAGGAATGGGCCCTTCGTTTAAACATGTGAAGTGAAGATCTCTCTCACAGGTAATTTTGCACTAAGTGATTAAAAAAATGCAACATTAAAAAAAGGAATTGAAAGCTTGCACCAACCTCCATGCCATTACTACTTTACAGTATTAAACTCTTAACAACTGAGACTGAAGGAAACATAAATGCGTATTTTCAATCTAGCTAAAATAACATTTTCTGACAGAAATATTTTCTAAAATACAGTAGGCCTATTGTTGTTTTCTCATGTGTTTGTCCTATAGATAAGTGGCACGGCTAATTAATCACAGCCACATTATATCCCACAGAAACTGCCTTAGATAAATGGGTTCTTCACCATTATTAATACTAACATTTACTGTGGGACTAATAAAGGGATATCTTATCTTATCTTATCTTACCCCAGTGTTTTTCTGCTGCTGCATGATCACTGTTTACGATCAAAAGGGTCTATAGTACCAACATGGCAGTCAATAGACGTGACTCTGGATTTGCATCTTTATGTCTGAAGCTACAATGAGCACTGCAAATATTAACAGAAGTGCAGTAATAATTAACTGTAATCAGTTTTCTAAACAGGAGCAGAAGTGAGTTGTAGTAGTGTTGAATCATTTATAGCAGAGGATCAGAGCCCCTGGTGAATATTTTCAGATATGGTAGCGGTCAGTTCCTGCTTGGCCATCGTCCATTTGTCAAAGAGTTTGCGTTTTAATCAGTCCTCCAGTTGCAGCTACACAATAAATAATTTCAGCATCGACATGCGCATGTGAAATAGTCATGTTGCAAGATGAGTAATGTCAAGAAGGGCAAACTGACTTAAACACATCACACGACAAGTTTTTGCTGCTTGCCACTCTATTGCACATAATAATACACTTATTAGAAACTGATTCAAGTTCACATGTTTATTGGCATTTGCAATGCTGGTATTTGGTGATGTAGGCCTATAAATGTCATCACTAATTGCTTTGTTTGGTTTGACTGAGGTATTTTTATTAGTATTATTAGACATGACTGTCAGCCTGCTTCACTTAAATTTGTCAAATCTGCTACAGAAAAGTCCCAACATGATTCATTTAAAATGCAGCTAAGTTATCTGGTGAAGATCCCTGGAATTTGTCTTTTCCAATATGATGTAGTCCTACTCCCAACGTTTGGGCTAGCACTTTTCATAGTAGCTCTTTGCTCCTAAGGGTGTGTGAGTGAGAAGAAGCTTTATTTTGTCACATACAATAATACTCAGTACAATGTATTGACTCTGGATTTGCATCTTTACGTCTGAAGCTACAATGAGCACTGCAAATATTAACAGAAGTGCAGTAATAATTAACTGTAATCAGTTTTCAATGACTGTTAATATAAATAACCTCCCTTACAGCTGTACCAAAGGTCGTAAGTTGCTTGAGTGCTGTGTGTGTGTTTAAAAAGCAACAGAGAGCATAATAACAACAGCCAGCCTGAACAAAGTATCACAATGAGGCTGCGCAGCGTGAGTACATGGATAACCGAAATTTAAGCTAAATGAAGACAATGTGAAGAGATGATGGTGTTTGTCAGATGGAAATGCAATGCACCAGTAAACGAGAAAAGAAGAAACATCTAAGACATGACCTTGTGAAGTTTTATGAGGTAGGAAAGAATTAATTTGGAATAAATGGTGATGAATACTAATATTACTTCTAATGGAATGATGAATTGTTTATAAGTAGACAAGTTATCTGTTTCGTTTTATTTAATAGAACTGGAGGTTTCAGCCAGATTCCCCTCTTTGAATGCCTCGTCGCAGAAGTACCTGAGGAGCATAAATCTAAAGAAGGTAAAGTGACGATCGAGGCCTTTCTGTTGTAGTCTTCCTTGTCAGAGAAGTTTGAACTTGTCAGAATCTTACACAGATATTAAAGGTGATTTCGCTGTTCAGATATGTAGGATCAATAAAATCAGATGTTTATTTATTCCTTTTCAGAGTAACGCAAACGTTACTACTGCTGTTCAAAGAATAGCACCTTTAGAACAGATTAAAATTCCTCTACAGTCTGTCACATTAATGCATGGACATGTTCATAGTATTTAAGTCACAGTTTATTGGTGAGTGTATGAAAGCCCACACAGATCACCACAGACTTTAAATTTATTCTCTATTTTTTATTCAAGACACAAGAACACTTATTCATCCAAATTTGACCAAATTCTTATTTTTTGCTCTTCTTCTCGTCTTTTTGCTTGTTTCATTTTTGTTTGTTGGATACGCCCTTTACCTTTACACTTACAGTACATTGAAAGGACGTGTAATACATTTGGAAGACCTGTTTGTGATGCAAGAATTCAGAGGTAAAATATATGTTGAGCCTGAAAAACTATTAGCAGAATTTAAGTGTGTTTTCTTAGCGAATTTTAATTTCATAATGTTTCCTCTTCCTGAAAACATTTGGTCCCCAAGTGAAAATATTTTCAGTCTTGTGTTTTTCTATTGATTTCCTTTTCAGGAAATGGCATTGGCAAAGGTTTGCTGAGCAAAGTCGCTGAGGTAAGGATGTTTTCGTTGATGACTAAAACACAGTTTCTGAAGTGAAGGTTCTTTGTGTGAGATCAGCTGCCCTCTGAGTTTAACCAAGAAACACTTTTGGTTTCTCAGCTGGGGAAAAAGAAGCAGTGTGTGCGGCTGGAAATGTCTGTTTTGGAGTGGAATACTCCTGCTCGAGAATTCTATGCTGCTAAAGGAGCTGAGGACCTCACTGAGAGGGAAGGCTGGCACTTATTACGTTTTCATGGACAAAACCTGGATAGTTTAGCAAATGAAGCACCTAAAGATTAAACATTTACCAAGGAATTATCTTGCTTTGTCAAAATGTGGTCACTAATTTTTCTTTGCCCCATTTAAGAAAACCTTTTGTCTGATTCAAAATTGGTTGCACATCTACCATATATGCAGGGGCGTTTTTGTTATAGTTCTCAACATATGAGGTTTACTCATTGACAACACAACCAGGACCATGTGATTGGCATGCTAGAGGCAGGGCTGTCCACTTGATAAGTCACCAGGATGGTGAATGCTCACCATTCCACAAGAGTGCACATACGCCAGAGGAACAACACCAGACCTCTCGTATCCCGGTTGACCATACGAACCAGAATCAGGATCGACATATTGTCTGATTAAGCATATCTGATTATCTCGATATTGGATATCGGGATGAAATTCTGCAACTGGCTGTTCTTCCCGTCCTCCAAGTCATCGGTTCAAGCAATGTTCAGCACGACAACACTCACCCACGCATTCCTCATGTGTGTCCAATCTCTGAAGGAGAATGATGTGTAAAATGTTGTTTACTATGTAGGTTGTTTCATATGGTGTTTATGTTTTTGGTATTGTCTTTGTTCTCTTTGTTTTTGTCATTGAATAGATTCAGATAATCATTAAAAGTTACTAACAAATAAAATACAGGTTGTTATTTTCATATGACACAAACTACCCAAGTCAATTTGCAAATAAACACGGTGGTGCATTTTAAATCCTTTAGGTAGCCTATATACAGTTGGAAGCAAAATTATTCAACTCCCATTGTATTTTAGTTTTATTGGAAAAATATACTATTTATCAGATGTTTGCAATAACTAAATCACACAAGAGCAGTATAAACAGCTCAACAGATATGAAGTTTCTTCCACATCTGACACAAAATGCTATTTTTATAGAGTTCTGCAGGTTTTGTTATTATTATTATTTTATTATTAATAATAATAGTAGCCACAGCAGCAGTACTTGGTTGTTTAACTAAATGCATACTTTTTATTGCTATCTTCCTCTGACTTCTTTGATTGTAATGCTTTTTGTATCTCACTTCTGATAAAAGTGTCTGCTAAGTACTATAACGATAACACAAGGACGTTCACAATTAGATGCTACAATAATACATAAATTTAACACCTAGGTGCCATTCATCGATATAACTCGCGCCTATCAGTGCAGCTAATTTAAAAATATTTTTTTTAAAACGTCGGTTACGTAAGAAACGTCATCGTCCTACAAAGCCAATCAGAGGCAGAGAAGGGCGGGTATTTTCTCTCCGGAAGAATTAATTAACATTTTGCTTGTTGCCGAAAACATGAATTTCAAAATACGGACTGCTACTAAAGAGGACTGCAAAGAAATACACAGAATGATAATGGTGAGAGTGTTGTGTTGTGTTGTGATAGATTATTACATGACATTATTACATTATTTGTCGAATAACTGTCTACATATTCACACATAACTTTCTAAATCACAGGAATTGGCTATTTTTGAAAACATGGCCGACCAAGTGAAGATCTCTCACAAAGGTAATTTTGCACTTAGTGATTAAAAAAAAATGCAACATTGAAAAAAGGAATTGAAAGCTTGCACCAACCTCCATGCCATTACTACTTTACAGTATTAAACTCTAACAACTGAGACTGAAGGAAACATAAATGCGTATTTTCGATCTAGCTAAAAAATACGGTAGGCCTATTGTTGTTTTCTCATGTGTTTGTCCGACAGATAAGTGGCACAGCTAATTGCCACAAGTGAACCTGCCATTAGCAATAATCACAGCCACATTATAACCCACAGAAACTGCCTTAGATAAATGGGTTCTTCACCATTATTAATACTAACATTTACCCCAGTGTTTTTCTGCTGCTGCATGATCACTGTTTACTATCAAAAGGGTCTATAGTACCAACATGGCAGTCAATAGACGTGACTCTCTGGATTTGCATATTTTTGTCTGAAGCTACAATGAGCACTGTAAATATTAACAGAAGTGCAGTAATGATTAACTGTAATCAGTTTTGAATGACTGTTAATATAAATAACCTCCCTTACAGCTGTACCAAAGGTTGTAAGTTGCTTGAGTGCTGTGTGTGTGTTTAAAAAGCAACAGAGAGCATAATTACAACAGCCAGCCTGAACAAAGTATCACAATGAGGCTGCGCAGCGCGAGTACATGGATAACCGAAATTTAAGCTAAATGAAGACAATGTGAAGAGATGATGGTGTTTGTCATATGGAAATGCAATGCACCAGTAAACGAGAAAAGAAGAAACATCTAAGACATGACCTTGTGAAGTTTTATGAGGTAGGAAAGAATTAATTTGGAATAAAATGTGCAGATTTTGATGTAATCTCATTAGATGTACAGTAGGGTATGGTTCACAGCTGGAGTGATATAACATCTTAAACACATATTTCATGCCTAATGAATTATTATTTGCTTGGACCTGTTATCGTGAAAAACATTCTTTAAAAATTGAAGTATTCTTGAAGTGTCTGTCACTTGGGTGGTGATGAATACTAATATTACTTCTAATGGAATGATGAATTGTTTATAAGTAGACAAGTTATCTGTCTGGTTTTACTTAATAGAACTGGAGCGTGACGGTTTCAGCCAGATTCCCCTCTTTGAATGCCTCGTCGCAGAAGTACCTGAGGAGCATAAATCTAAAGAAGGTAAAGTGACGATCGAGGCCTTTCTGTTGTAGTCTAACTTGTCAGAGAAGTTTGAACTTGTCAGAATCTTACACAGATATTAAAGGTGATTTCGCTGTTCAGATATGTAGGATCAATAAAATCAGATGTTGTTTATTTATTCCTTTTCAGAGTAACGCAAACGTTTCTACTGCTGTTCAAAGAATAGCACCTTTAGAACAGATTAAAATTCCTCTACAGTCTGTCACATTAATGCATAGACATGTTCATAGTATTTAAGTCACAGTTTATTGGTGAGTGTATGAAAGCCCACACAGATCACCACAGATTTTAAATGAATTCTCTATTTTTTATGCAAGACACAAGAACACTTATTCATCCAAATTTGACCTAATTCTTATTTTTTTGCTCTTCTTCTCGTCTTTTTGCTTGTTTCATTTTTGTTTGTAGGATATACAGTTGTTGGATACGCCCTTTACTTTTACAATTACAGCACATGGAAAGGACGTGTAATACATTTGGAAGACCTGTTTGTGATGCAAGAATTCAGAGGTAAAATATATGTTGAGCCTGAAAAACTATTAGCAGAATTTAAGTGTGTTTTCTTAGCGAATTTTAATTTCATAATGTTTCCTCTTCCTGAAAACATTTGGTCCCCGAGTGAAAATATTTTCAGTCTTGTGTTTTTGTATTGATTTCCTTTTCAGGAAATGGCATTGGCAAAGGTTTGCTGAGCAAAGTCGCTGAGGTAAGGATGTTTTCGTTGATGACTAAAACACAGTTTCTGAAGTGAAGGTTCTTTGTGTGAGATCAGCTGCCCTCTGAGTTTAACCAAGAAACACTTTTGGTTTCTCAGCTGGGGAAAAAGAAGCAGTGTGTGCGGCTGGAAATGTCTGTTTTGGAGTGGAATACTCCTGCTCGAGAATTCTATGCTGCTAAAGGAGCTGAGGACCTCACTGAGAGGGAAGGCTGGCACTTATTACGTTTTCATGGACAAAACCTGGATAGTTTAGCAAATGAAGCACCTAAAGATTAAACATTTACCAAGGTTTTATCTTGCTTTGTCAAAATGTGGTCGCTTTGTTTTGTGCCATAAACTGCCTTCTTAGAAAGTGTCAAAATAATCTTCAGTGTACCTGTTTTTTAAAATCCTTCATTTAAAGATGGACAGACACACATACATTATCACAACAACAAGTGTTACAAATATACAAGTATGACCTTTAAAGCTGTTCTAATGAAATAAGAGAATGTAAATTGCTAGGTTTTTCAAGCTCATTCCATTTGTTTGCAGCTTAGTGTCTGAACCTGCTTCTACCAAGTTCTGTATTAACAGGAGGTGCAACTAATGTTAAAATGTTCTGTAACCTGACATTGTTGGTACTAGATTCCAATTCAACCAGAGAGAGACTGAACAAATAAATGTACTGATTTTAATCCTTTCATATCAGAGATACATGATTAATAATAAATGTGATTTGACCTGAGTAAGTCAAATCCCAGGTGCGACCCCATGTGACTGCAGTGGGTGAAATTTCAAACCAACTGATATTTTTGCTCATGATAATTCAACATGATGTGATCCCTTATGAAGACAGTGGCACTTTAACAGCAGTGAATCAAAGGCAGCTGGATTATTAGGTTGAGGATGATGCTCTTGAAATTGGTCCATTATTTGTAAGTTCAATAGAATGTTTAAATGTACACGATGCACAGTCAGTGGATTCAAGAACACAACACTAATTTTTCTTTGCCCCATTTAAGAAAACCTTTTGTCTGATTCAAAATTGGTTGCACATCTACCATATATGCAGGGGCGTTTTTGTTATAATTCTCAACACAACCAGGACCATGTGATTGGCATGCTAGAGGCAGGGCTGTCCACTTGATAAGTCACCAGGATGGTGAATGCTCACCATTCCACAAGAGTGCACATACGCCAGAGGAACAACACCAGACCTCTCGTATCCCGGTTGACCATACGAACCAGAATCAGGATCGACATATTGTCTGATTAAGCATATCTGATTATCTCGATATTGGATATCGGGATGAAATTCTGCAACTGGCTGTTCTTCCCATCCTCCAAGTCATCGGTTCAAGCAATGTTCAGCACGACAACACTCACCCACACATTCCTCATGTGTGTCAAATCTCTGAAGGAGAATGATGTGTAAAATGTTTACTATGTAGGTTGTTTCATATGGTGTTTATGTTTTTGGTATTGTCTTTGTTCTCTTTGTTTTTGTCACTGAATAGATTCAGATAATCATTAAAAGTTACTAACAAATAAAATACAGGTTGTTATTTTCATATGACACAAACTACCCAAGTCAATTTGCAAATAAACACGGTGGTGCATTTTAAATCCTTTAAGTAGCCTATATACAGTTGGCAGCAAAATTATTCAATTCCCATTGTATTTTAGTTTTATTGGAAAAATATACTATTTATCAGATGTTTGCAATAACTAAATCACACAAGAGCAGTATAAACAGCTCAACAGATATGAAGTTTCTTCCACATCTGACACAAAATGCTATTTTTATAGAGTTCTGCAGGTTTTGTTATTATTATTTTATTATTAATAATAATAATAGTAGTAGTAGCCACGGCACCAGTACTTGGTTGTTTAACTAAATGCATACCTTTTATTGCTATCCTCCTCTGACTTCTTTGATTGTAATGCTTTTTGTATCACACTTCTGATAAAAGTGTCTGCTAAGTACTATAACGATAACACAAGAAAGTTCACAATTAGATGCTACAATAATACATAAATTTAACACGTAGGTGCCATTCATCGATATAATTCGCGCCTATCATTGCAGCTAATTTTAAAAAAATTTTTTTAAAAACGTCGGTTACGTAAGAAACGTCATCGTCCTACAAAGCCAATCAGAGGCAGAGTAGGGCGGACAATTTATCTCCGGAAGAAATCACCGTGACAGATTATACGTTGTGCTTGTTGTTGTGCAAACATGAATTTCAAAATACGGACTGCTACTAAAGAGGACTGCAAAGAAATACACAGAATGATAATGGTGAGAGTGTTGTGTTGTGATAGATTATTACATGACATTATTACATTACTTTATTTGTCGAATGACTGTCTACATATTCACACATAACTTTCTAAATCTCAGGATTTGGCCCTTCATTTAAACATGGCCGACCAAGTGAAGATCTCTCAGACAGGTAATTTTGCTCCTAGGGATTTAAAAAATGCAACATTAAAAAAGTAATCGAAAATGTGCTCCAACATAGAAGCCGTTACTTTACAGTATTAAACTCTAACAACCGAGACTGAAGGAAACATAAATGTGTATTTTCAATCTGTGTCTCAGCCAGTGGCGGATCTAGAATTCTTCTAAATCAGGGGCCATAAAGGGGCCACATTTTACACAGAGGGGCCAAATATGTCCAACATCCATGAATATTTCCTTATTCAGTAAGATGTATACATTCATTGTTTGCCATTGGCTCTATTGCTTTGAACAAAGACACATAATTTAATATATTTTTCAAATGGGGGGGGGGGGGGGGGGGGGCATAGAAAACATAAAATATCTCTTCTCCAAATATATACTACATAAACTACTTTAAAACAGATAATGCATACTATTGCAGCACATACAAAGAGCAGAAAAACTTGAGCACAGACAAGAATTTCAGTGGAAAGTGTCTGTAGACCTACTGTGGCACCATAGGGTGACCAAACACCCCGAAAAAGTTCAGTAGAGTCCCCTATTATGGCGGTTGTCCTGTATCATGTCTGGGTCGTCTTAAAAATTGGACTTAACCTGAGTTTTGATAAGTTACAGCAGTCGTCTTGGAGATCCACTTTGAAAATGTCCAACTTCCTCTGGAAAGACAGGCCAGCTGCTACGAAATTACACACAAAGTTGTTTTTGAGAAAGTTTAATTACTGTGTTAGTAACCTCTTTATTCTCTTCTGCAAGAGTGGAACAGTTTGATGGATGATACAGTGATAGCTGCCGATATATAACCAAACCTAGTGAAAGTGGCTGAAATCTTCTGACACCATAAAAATACTCTCTGGCTTTTTGTTTTGCTGTCTGCTAAGTCAGGTGTGCAGTCCCCACAGCAAAGTCGGGGATGTTTTCGTGCAGCCAGGTCTCCGTTATGACCGTAATCCACAGTCCCATGTTGTCCAGTTTGTTGACGAGAGAGTGGGCAAGACAGATGCTGGCTACACCAGATTTATGTGGGGCCACTCTTAGCCTAGCCTGGATCCAGGCTCGCTTGCCTCAGTACTCCTCCCTCCAGACATCGCCGTCTGTGTCTCCTCTCTGCCCACTTGTAGGTCTTTGTGCACTGCGCCGACACCGACGCTAATATTACTTCTAATGGAATGATGAATTGTTTATAAGTAGACAAGTTATCTGTCTGGTTTTACTTAATAGAACTGGAGCGTGACGGTTTCAGCCAGATTCCCCTCTTTGAATGCCTCGTCGCAGAAGTACCTGAGGAGCATAAATCTAAAGAAGGTAAAGTGATGATCGAGGCCTTTCTGTTGTAGTCTAACTTGTCAGAGAAGTTTGAACTTGTCAGAATCTTACACAGATATTAAAGGTGATTTTGCTGTTCAGATATGTAGGATCAATAAAATCAGATGTTTATTTATTCCTTTTCAGAGTAATGCAAACGTTTCTACTGCTGTTCAAAGAATAGCACCCTAGAACAGATTAAAATTCCTCTACAGTCTGTCACATTAATGCATGGACATGTTCATAGTATTTAAGTCACAGTTTATTGGTGAGTGTATGAAAGCCCACACAGATCACCACAGACTTTAAATTTATTCTCTATTTTTTATGCAAGACACAAGAACACTTATTCATCCAAATTTGACCTAATTATTATTTTTTGCTCTTCTTCTTGTCTTTTTGCTTGTTTCATTTTTGTTTGTAGGATATACAGTTGTTGGATACGCCCTTTACTTTTACAATTACAGCACATGGAAAGGACGTGTAATACATTTGGAAGACCTGTTTGTGATGCAAGAATTCAGAGGTAAAATATATGTTGAGCCTGAAAAACTATTAGCAGAAATTAAGTGTGCTTTCTTAGCGAATTTTAATTTAATTTTAATGTTTCCTCTTCCTGAAAACATTTGGTCCCCGAGTGAAAATATTTTCAGTCTTGTGTTTTTGTATTGATTTCCTTTTCAGGAAATGGCATTGGCAAAGGTTTGCTGAGCAAAGTCGCTGAGGTAAGGATGTTTTCGTTGATGACTAAAACACAGTTTCTGAAGTGAAGGTTCTTTGTGTGAGATCAGCTGCCCTCTGAGTTTAACCAAGAAACACTTTTGGTTTCTCAGCTGGGGAAAAAGAAGCAGTGTGTGCGGCTGGAAATGTCTGTTTTGGACCGGAATACTCCTGCTCGAGAATTCTATGCTGCTAAAGGAGCTGAGGACCTCACTGAGAGGGAAGGCTGGCACTTATTACGTTTTCATGGACAAAACCTGGATAGTTTAGCAAATGAAGCACCTAAAGATTAAACATTTACCAAGGTTTTATTTTGCTTTGTCAGAATGTGGTCGCTTTGTTTTCTACCATAAACTGCCTTTTTAAGAAAGTGTCAAAATAATCTTCAGTGTACCTGTTTTTTGAAATCCTTCATTTAAATATGGACAGACACACATACATTATCAAAACAACAAGTGTTACATACAATACAAGTATGACCTTTAAAGCTGTTCTAATAAATAAGAGAATGTAAATTGCTAGGTTTTTCAAGCTCACTCCATTTGTTTGCAGCTTAGTGTCTGAACCTGCTTCTACCAAGTTCTGTATTAACAGGAGGTGCAACTAATGTTAAAATGTTCTGTAACCTTGTTGAATGTATTGTATTCTGACTTTGGGGTAAACAACCAAGCGGCTGTTATGACATTGGACGCTCAGAAAGCCTTTGATTCTGTTTGAATGGCCATACTTATTTGAAGCTTTGAGGAGGTTTGGATTTGGTGAGATTTTTGTAGATTGGATTAAAATGATAAATCGCTCCCCTAAATCCTCTGTTATAACAAACAATATCTCATCTGCGTTATTTAATCTACAACGGGGAGTGAGACAAGGAGCTTGCTTGTCCCCTTTATTATTTGATATAGCATTAGAACCTTTGGCAATCGGGATAAGAACTCATCCTCATATAAAGGGTATTCCAGCTGGTTCATCAGAATGTCTTGTCACGCTGTATGCGGACGATTTACTTGTAACTTTAGGGAACCCTGAAGTAGGTATTCCTCATCTTTTAAAATATATTGATTCATTTAGTAAAATCTCTGGTTACACAATAAATTGGTCTAAAAGTGAACTTATGTTTGTTGGAGAGAACAGAGTGTTACAGAATTGCCCCGTGAAAGTGGTTCAGGATTATATCATGTATTTAGGACTTAAAATATCAAAAAATCCCAAATTTTTGTTCGAACTAAATCTGTTAGGTCTTAAAAAACTGAAAAGTAGTATAGAATACTGGAGGACTTTGCCTCTATCCATGATCGGCAGAGTAAATGCCATTAAGATGGTATCCCTGCCAAAATGTCTCTATTTCTTTCAGAATATTGATCTCAGCTGACTTTTTTAAGAAGCTTGAGTCAATTATTTTAGAATTTATTTGGGGTTATATAAAACATAGATGATCAAAAAAAACATCTATTCAGGTCCACTCTAGATGGAGGTTTGGGTCTTCCAGTATTTAAAGATTACTATTGGGCTGCTAATGTTAGAGCACTGGCATATTGGCAAAGAGGTTCACAAAACTATGAATCACTTAATTCTACCCCCCTGTGGCTAAAATTAGAACTTTTGTATTTAATGAAACCATATGCTTCACTGTCTTCATTACTTTTTACAAATCCTACATCTGCTATTAAATCAGTAAGTCACAGTCTTGTTGTCAGAAATTCACTGAAGATTCTTATTCAAATTAAAAATAGCTACAAAGTCCCTAATATCTCAATATATACACCACTTTGTCATAACCATGCTTTCACTCCGGCTTTGCTGGGCAGTACATTCACTACATGGTGTGCCAAAGGGATTAAGTGTATAAAGGATTTTTATTTAGACAACAAGTTTGCATCTTTCGAACAACTAAGCTCAAAATATAATTTACCTCATTCAAATTTTTTCCGCTATATATGCACTCAGGCATTTTGTTAGAGAAAATATCCCCAATTTTGAGTTCTTCTGTGAGAGTCATCATTTTTTGGAGTTACTTTCTTTGTTGCCAGACAGTAAGAAGCTTATCACTAAATTTGTAGGTTTTTTTTCTAAAGATTCTGCATCTACGTATGGTATTAAGAAGGCTTGGGAAAGGGAAATCAATGCTGGGTTGCCGGATAAAATATGGAGAACTGCACTTTCCCGTGTTCACAATTGTTCAGTAAATAGCAGACACAGGTTAATTCAGTTTAAAGTGATTCGTCGTTTTCATTATTCCAAGGTCATGTTGCATAAATTCTATCCCTCTGTGTCCCCAATGTGTGATAAATGTAAATCAAATAAAGGTACACTGTTGCATTTATTCTGGGACTGTCCAGTAATTCAGCCATTTTGGTTGAGCATTTTCTCCTTTTTTTCTGGGGTTTATCTCAGGTCTCTCTCTCCTGACAGAGATTTATCTCTTTTTGTATGTTCAGAAGACTCTTTAACTTTACCTTCACATATTCAAACAGCCTTGCTCATGGGCATGGTACTGGCAAAAAGACTCATTCTTAAAGACTGGAAAACAGCAGCTCCACCGTGCTTCAGAAACCGGTTGCATGAACTTGTTTCGGTTATCCATTTGGAGAAACTGCGATTTGCTAATGTCGGAGGTCGGAATGGGTGGGAAGGTTCTTGGGGTCCCGTGTTGGGATATCTTGATCCAATTTGATCATGTTTATTTGTATTTGTATTTGATTTCGGACTGGTTTACTGTTTAGTTACATGTGTATGATGTGTGCACTTGTGTGCTTTTGTGTCCTTTTATTGTGTCCCTATTCGTATTGCATTTATGTTTGTCTCCCCTGGATTGTGTGTGTGTGTGTGTATGTGTGCGTGAGCCTATGGGTGTGCGATTGGGTGGGGGTTGGGTATTGATTTTTGTGTGATCTGTATACCTGTACAAAATATGCATTAATAAAAATAATATTTAAAAAGAAATGTTCTGTAACCTGACATTGTTCAACCAGAGAGAGGTTTAACAGATTGATATGCAGATTTTAAATCTCTCATATAGGAGATTCATAATGAATAAATGTGACCTTACTTCATTTTGAAGGTATGGTTTAATTTTCTTAAGTTTGGCCTTGGCATGTTTGCATCTTATTTATCAGCATGTGTGAATCTATAAATAAAAAATGAGATGCTTTTGATCTTTGTACGATGTAGTGATGGTTATTGAATATTCCAGCAGCACAATGTTATTTGACCTGAGTAAATCAAATCCCATGTGTGACACCATATAACTCCAGTAGGCAGCATTTTAAAACCAACCAACCATAATTCAGCATGATGGGCTCCCTGATGAAGACAGTGGTGCCCTAACAGTAGTGAGTCAAAGGCAGCTGGATTGTTAGGTTTAGGAAGATGCCGCTCTCTCGAAACTGGTCCGTCATTTGATATAATGATGATTTCAATATAATGTAAAATGTGCATGATACAATGGGTTTGAAAACAACACTCATTTTCCTTTGCTCAATTCAAGAAAATGTTTTGTCCATTTTAAAATTGATGGCGTATATGCAGGGGAGGTTTGTTTACTCATTGATTTTAGATACTGAATGAATAAAGAGTGAACAGTTAATAAGCAACAAAACAGCACAAACTATCCAAGGAAATCTGCACATAAACGGAGTGGTGTATTTTTACAGTAAATGCCTTGTGTGTATTTTGCACACTAACACGTTAAGTGTTGGTGGGCGGTCAGAGGATGTTGTGACTAACTGGGTCATACATTCAGCTCTGTGTCATGAATACAATCATAATGTCCTGCTCTGGAGTCAAATGAAAGGAAGTCATGAAAACAAGTTCTGTAACCCAAAACTCCTTTATTTGAACACGTGCACTTGTATTATTTTTTATTGATAATATTGAGTCACATTGCACATCTCTATTCATCACTCTATGTTCAATGATATTCTCTCATTGAAATTCTCATTTTTAGAGTAGTGTAGTCACAGAAAATGATATTTATATATAAAATAAAACGTAGTAAAATCCATAGAACACCCACAAGAAAACTATGGGATTTAATATACACACAAATGCACAAGACCTACAAAAACTTTATATTTGTTTCAACCCCATCACTCAAGTAATCTAGTTCATAGGAGACAGACAAAATCAAACAGGATGACACCCCTGATATATTGCATTTCTATAGTACATTTACTTCATATGTAAGAATCAGATTTACTTCACAGACTTCATATATCTGAGCACAAATGTTAAACAGTTTAAAATGACAGTTAAATATATCTGATTGGCATGTTTCTAGTCTTAGTTAGACTTCTTTTTTTTTCCAAAATCTCGCTTGTCCTAAAGTCCGAGTATCAGATTTGTCATGTCTTCAATTAACACTTACAATCGAGTAATCCTGTAGCAGTTGTTCAAATAAAGAAAAGGGAAACTGCAACTGTGTAATATGTTCATTGTATTCATTATTCTTCTAAATTATAGCAGTGATCAACACTTATTAGAATAACTTTCCATTTGTACATTTACTGTTTTCACTGTTCTATGTTGCGGTTACTCTTGAATTCATATGCAACTCCGATTCCAGAAAAGCTGGAGCTGTTTAAATGTAATATGAATACAAAATCCAAATTACATGTATTTACAACAGTTTTACTTTGAAGTGCTCCCAGACCATACAGTAATATCTTTTACACAATCGTGTTTTACAAAGTGGTGAACCTCGCCCCATCCTAGCTTGTTAAAGACTAAGCCTTCTGAGAATGTCCCACCAATCATGACACTGTTGCCAATGAACCTGTTAACCTGTGGTCAAACATTAAATATATTGTCTTTGTGTCATCCTCAATTGAATATATATGACAAAGGATTAGCAGATTATCCCATTCATTTCCCAACATCTTTGGAAAAAGGGATGAACTAAGGCCTAGATGGATAAAGATAGTCAATTTAAATAAAGGCTGTTTTTAAACCGCTATACACTGATCATGAGTCCGTTGTAGTTTCCTGTTTTAGATGCTAACTTGTCATGTGTGCATTCAGAATAATAATCACCTCTTAAGACAATCGAGTAAGCAGATTCCAACCTAACCAGCTTTCCTCTCAGACATACGCATTTCTTCCATAGTTGCTTGACTGCGATGTCACCACCGTCGACAGCACATGTCCTCTGGAGGATGGTTGGTATGGATATGGTCTAAAACACAAAATGAGGAGATTATGCACCAGTTCCATTAAACCCAGACAATTAATACTTTTCGGGAACATATACTCACATTTTTTCATTGGGTGTCTTGAGTTTGCAAGAAAACATCAGGCATGAACCTCCACAAATGGCAAGTATGGCTGAGGACCAGCCAATGTACAAGCCCTCTCCGATCTCATACCTGTGGCACAATAACATTTAACATACAGTCATCCATGTATTATCATTGAATCCACTGTAACCAACAATGTCACATTGTGTCATCCAGCTATTATACCTGCTGAAATACTGATGCTGATGGTATTGACTTACTTTGTCCCTGGATAATACTGGTCAAAGAACTGCTGTGTGATGTTGGCGGCATACCAGGACACAGCAATCATGGTGCAAATCCCTACAAAAAAAAAGCTTACTTTAGACAAGATGAATGTTTGTCAGGGCATACAACACACAGAGTTACAAGCTTAGATAGAACAAACAAGGTCAAAACCTTTTAAGGGTTTGAACAAAGTAAATATCCATGTTAGAGGTAAAACTGTGAAGACACATGGGGCTAAAACCATTTCAAGCAATTTTATAAGATGATTTATGAGGCTGGACATATAATTCAAAGGTAGCTGTTTACAACTGCATAAAAAAACAAACCAGGAAGAAACCTGGAGGTGAGCCAAGTCAGTGCGGGATCCCCCACCAGGACGGTTAAACATGAAACATTTGTACTGTAGTTCTAACATATATTAATCATACAGGCAGATTACCAGGGATTCATTAGCATAATGATATTATTTAATATTAATAAAGTATCATATGCATATGCATCAAAGTATTCATGTTACATGTCCACTAAGTCCACCTTAAAGTCTTTACCCTGTAGTAAAAAGAAGAATCCTCCCACTGCAGCGATCCTCCCCTTCAGAACGTAGTTTTCTCCTCCTATTTTTGAGCACTGCATTCCTGAGAGAGTGGCCGCGAGCCCGAAGGTCCCAAAGACAATGGAAGCGATCATGAGTGCTCGGGAGGCCTGAATGTACCCTGTGTGTAAAAATCAAAAAATACATTTATTTATAACAACAACAGTAACATTGGTTTTATGAGCACAGACAGGACCCTTTCACAGGCCTTAATGGCATGGTTAGAGGGCAAAGCCTGTACAAAATACAACTAGAGCCAAAACGCAAGACCACAAATCTTCTATTTATCCAAACAGCCAGCTTCTTCCAACAGATAAAATACAGCCGTAGTTGTATATTGCACTGTAGTATCAGTGAGGGAATTCTCAGCCGGTCGAATGGGAGCCCACAGGTTTGACACCTGACGAATGCATGAACACTTTCAATCCCCTGTTTTAACAAAGCAGAAGCGTGATGTCAATGTGTCAACTTCAAGTATGTTTCTGCCTGTGATGAGATGAAGCCCTGTCAAAAGCTTTACCTCAGGGCCGACCTATAATTATTGCTACCTGAACAGGTACTTAACAACCAGTTTAATGGTTATCATTTTCTTAGAATGGGTTTGTCTGGGTTCACTGTGGTTGACCCTGCCTCTCCTCTTTCATCATATCTAAAATTACCCCTCTTACCACAGATTGTAGATTTACAGTAGAACATTCCTGATAGACTTTTAGATAGAGGAAAACAGTGGCAAAGCAGGACATCCATATCTCCACTTTTAGTATTTTAGCCCGAAAAGTTGTCATCAATACCAATAAAACAATCTCTGTCTTTGCCACATACCACTCAGTGCCAGCAGAGATGGAAAATCACGGCAGTTGTGAATTCCCGTGGAGTCAGTTGCACAGGACATCCATAGATTTTCATAGATGGTTGAGGTGGTGATAACGTTACCGTCCACCGTAGAAACCTTCCAGTATCGATTTGGAAGGGCAACCCCAACCATCAGCCAGGCCAGAAACCCCAGGAAGAAGGCAAGAGCTTCCACTATCGCATTCATATTATCTCCTTGTGTCTTCTGTCCAACCTGCGTCGTTATCCAGAGAGAGAGAAACGCTCTATACAAACGGCACTCTCCCAGCACAAATGTGCGGAATTGTTGGCCCCAAAGTTTCAGTGTGCCACACCAAGATGTTCCAGAACACTACAAATTAATAATTAATTCCAAATAGTCCACTTATGATCTCCCCTATTATCCTCAACTCTATTGAACCTTTTCAAAAACTCCAAATGTTTACCCAACTGAGAGGTAAGTCCAACCTTCCAACCTGCGTTCTAACGTCTATAGACTTCAAGCTATTTGTCACATTTTGACATTTGCTTTGAAGACTGTGTCAATAATATCAGACTAGAATTGATGGGAATCAACTCAGACTTTGGCTCCTCACTTCATCCCATGTCCGAGGGATGATGAGAAAGTTCCTGGTATTGATTGGGGAGGATGAGGGGTGAGGGTGCATCACCACATACCGGCCCACAGATGACCGGGGCTGCTGCCCCTCAGATAAACCTATTGGCTTGTCAGACAACTGAACCGAAGAGACTTGTCGTCATTAGTTTAACAAATGCAGTCACTATCAGGCCTTTATCATCGTGGTGATGAAGTACCACTGCTGGATTTGGATGCAAAAATCTCTTATTCTAATCCAAATGGTTTAACCATAAACACAAGAACTAAGAACCATGTGACTTCACTGCTTTATGTCAATGTCAACTTTGTGGATATTTCTAAGGTTTTTTTTCAACAGGATTTCACAGTCTAAGCAAGAATGAAGTACCATTTCACAAGAACTAAGAACAGCTGTTATTAAATATGGCATGCAATTAGTATGTGTTAATTGCCAACATTGATGTCCAACATGCATTGCATTCGATTCAGTCTTAAGACCATGTAATAATGGTTGCAATGTGTATGAGGCTATTGCCTTTTACTGAGTCTGTATACACCTAAATTAAAATGCAATCAAGGACAATCTATGTCTTTATTAATGTCTAATATTTGATTGTGAACTCCTCTTACAAAATCTCAACTTTAACTAATATTAAGAACACTTTACGAAGCTATAACATTGATTACAGCTGCCACTCTTTGTCAAACCACTGTTGATTAAAGCCTTGTATTGCAAATGCATATTATTAATTTTTTGTTCTTTTTATTTTTTTTCAAGCTGTCCAATTCTGTATGTATAGGTCATGATAATTTAATTACTCTTAGGAAGAAAAGTAGTTGCCTCAATCAGTCTAAGAATATACACCTGTATTTCTCTCTGTATGACATTGCAGATAAAAGAAAATGCATACTCAGCTTTTACAGAAAGCTGAATCATCAAAGAAACATAGAGCTTCAATGATAATATGAAAAATATTAATAGAAGCCAAAATAAACTGTTATTAATTGCTGGTAAAAGTGACATTTTATTATTTTTTTCTAACTTTTTCTTTTTTAAACTGCAAATACAAATTATTAAGCATTTCTAGGATTTTATAATCATCAATATAATCATCATTTATAATCATAAAATGGATATTAGACAATTACTTTATCTACTTTTACTTACCGGGGAGAGCAAAAAGGGATGGAAAGTCCCGGCAGTCGTAGACCCCTGTGGAATCACTTGCACAAGACATCCAGAGGTTCTCGTAGATTGAGGAGGTTGTGATTACGCTGCCCTCTGTGGTGGATTCTTTCCAATACTGATGTTGTAGTGATACGAAAACCAATACCCAGCCAACAAAACCTAGAAAAAGTGCTATAATTTCGATGATGTCTTTCATCTTGAAAGTAATTTTCTATTAATAATTAGCAAACTAATAGATATTGCTCTGTGAGGAGCTCTATTCACAGCTTCTGTATCTGATATACATTTTGGGAGTGTGAGAACTGACTCAGGATTTATCTCTCATGCACTCAAACCTGGACTAATTTGAACATTGATTTGTTGGCTGTAGCGACATTATAAGTCTTCTATTCCCGCCCAAAATTGATGACATTTCACGGGCCTGGCATGTTACCATAGAAATGTAAGCATGCGGTGGATTTTTTTTTCCTCCTCTTTTGATTGGCACTGAAGGTAGATATAATCTCAGTTATCACACCTTTAAATCCCTGAGCCAAGAATTTAAAACACTGCACTCATTTTCCACTGATTGCTTTGAAGCTTCTTCAAGGGACATTTAATATAACAATGCATTGTTTTATTCAGCAGTAATGTTTTAAGACACCTGTCTGGAGCACTGTAGTCATAATTGCAAAATATTGTATAAGAACAGTACCAGTCAAATGTTGGGAGACAGTTTCCCATTCAAGTGAATGGGAAGATGCAGGATAAAATAAGCCAAATCAGAGAAATGTTTAATGATGTGGCAAATAACTTCTTATGATAATATGCTCTTATTGTACTTTAGGTTCACTCTGTGGGCATCATTTGTCATTTTTTGGTTCCTTACATCATCTTGTCCTCCTGCCTGTATCCCCTTTTGAGGAATTGGTAGCTTGTGATTTTAGGGAGGTCACTTAAGTTCCATGAGCAAATGTAGAAATCCTTAATAGAGGGCAGAACAAACACTGTTGGTGGGTGATGTATTGATTGCAGAAAGTGTCTATTTTAGCAGTGGTTAAGCATTAACAAGTCTGCACCAGGACAAAGGATGCATTGACAGTCTTGTTCTTTGTAACTCAATTTTTTATACCGGAGCATATAGATTTAACAGTGATGGCTGCTCTTTGGAAATACCATGTTTACATAGTACAGTGCTGTCATCTAAAGAAGTTAGCCAAAGACCTGGCAGCACTAATACACCCATATGATGAAATGGTTGCATCTTTACATTCAGTGACATTTGTATTCACTGTATCAAACATTGCGTAGACGTCTCCAATACTCTGTACAGGTGAGTTTTGAAGATAAAGACACATGTTCACTCCTTGTCTCAGTCAAGCAATTCTTTATGAGAAACTTCAAACTCAACATTTACTGTCTGTATCTTATCAAATGTGAATTCTCTTTCGCCAACGAGTAATCAGAAGCACAGTTCAAAGTACTGTCATATACTTACAGTATTGAAAAGCTTTAACTCATAATCTTTTGTCTGTTAATATTTTATTCGCTTGCCCTTCAGTCAGGTGAAGTATTTATTCTGTTGTGTCCGCACTGACCTCTCTGCTTAAAGGGAAAGTTTGGTTAAAATGAACCAGCATTGGCATTAAAGGTCTAAGTATACAGGATTACATCGGCACATCATCAGTGAGAAATTCTTTAAAATCAATCTTATGAATAGACCTGAAATGAAAATTTCTGCCATTGAGAGTAAACTTTAATTATGTGCAAGCAACACAAACTGTAGCTTAATTAGTTATTAATTAGTTATTATTAATGCAATAGTGTATATAATAATATGATCATTTAAGATATATCTTTTTTAATTTTATTGCCATTGACAGCAATGAACAGGCAATTAACATTACAGAACAACATCACCTTGAGTTTGCTTAACCTGTCATAAATGCACATATGGACAAAATTTCAACATACCACCATAGAACACACATGCCTGCCCATACATGCACACTTTCATACAATCATAAACATTACACACGTGTATACATACACACGCAATGCATATGCGCATACACACATGCATGTACGAACACACACATACATACATAACCAGTTAAGAGAGATTCTCTAAAATATGTGCATATTTTGGTATTGACATTGACAATCCAACACTGTGCATCCTTAATTAAATATATAATATTTAGAATGTTAATATAGCAGTTAACCACTATTTGCTATGTAAAGATCTAGTGGAGTAATGGTTTGCTGCAAAGAGAGTGAAGTCAACCTTCCTCTGAATGTGTCGTTATCTGAGTTATTCTGTTCTTTGTTTTAGTACATAGGTTGGCCTCGTGTGTTTCAGTCCATGTGAGTCCTCCTGCGTCGTCACTGCCTCTGTTTTCTACATGGCGCCTTGGTGTGAAACTTTCTCATGTTACAGCTGAACAATGCTCTAAAATATCATTAAGATATAAAGAAATATAACATTTGAGGTCAGAAAGATGCTATGCAGTACCAGAATATTCATTCATATTTGATCAACACTGCCCAGTTTTATAATTTAACTGAGTTTAGTGAGCTCTGTTTTGAAGCAAAACACAAAGAAATTACAATCATATACACGTAATTTATGATGACAAATACAGTTGGGGAAATGTAATGATGACCAATTCTGTTAGTGTTTTATCATAACAAAAATAATTTAAGTGGCAAGTTGCAAAAATTATGATACAGAACATCCCTGCAACTTGTGTGGTGCATAGATTTATTGAGTGAACGGTGCATGCATTTGTTTCTGTCTCAGATGCTGGTGCTCTAATTCAATTCTAATGGGAGTGACTGTCATATAATTCACCTTTAACTGAGAGAAAATACATGTTTTTTTTCATGGTGGTTTTTTTAATTTTTATTTTAATCATTAAGTTAATGTATGAGTGCATACTGCAGGTAATACTTGTAGCTGATTGTTCGGTGGGAAGATGCTAAACTGCTTTAAAGAATTAATACAGTTACTGTTGCAAAAAACATGAAATAACGCCAAAAAAAGACCCCGTCTAGAGCCAGCGTTTGGTTTGTCCCTCTTGGGGTACTGTAGAAACATGGCGGTACAACATGGTAAAAGAGGACCCGCTCTCTCTGTATATATTAAAGGCTAATTCTATGGTAGTGAAAACTCAACAATTCTTAGTTTCAGGTGTTTTTACTCTGATGAAAGCATGATTGGTAATATTATATTCCATTTCTCCCAAAGGATACCTTTAAATCCCTCAGGACCTTTAAACCACTTCAATCTGTTTGAGTGAAATATTATATGGAGGAAGGGAGTAGACCAGCACTGTACTGATGTGACCTGCACCAACATCAGCAACAATAACTGCAGTCAGGTACGAAATGATACTGATCAGTAAGTGAAGCAATCTCTTTGATTGTCCATAAAGGTGACTCCTATCATTTAAAATATGACATAATTGAAAAAAAAAACCTTTGTGCCATTCACCACTGAACTAAATTTAGATTATGATTCATGTTTGAGTACAGTAATGTGTTCTTAGTTAAAGCTGTTTAAATAATGTAATGTTTGTATTACTTTTCACAGTCAGGATTTGTGTACTCTATGTACAAGAGTTTCGGTGAAGTCACTGCTACAATATGGTCTTATCAATCATTGTTTCTGACAGATTACAGATTGTGTCTCTTTCTTAAACTTGCACATGTATATGCAGAGAAGCTTGATTTGCATGGTGGACACTTAGTTGCTGGACTGTTGTAATAATGCAGCATCTAACCTGATTTACAAGGATGGACTGACATGGCTCTGTGAATGACATTGTCTGGTGGCCCACCACTTTGGTTCAAACCAGTGCCTGAACTGGGAGAAAGAAAGCTGTCTGTAGCTTAACTCCGCTGTAGGCTTGTACAACACCAGTTAATTTTCGCAAATATTTTGACATGTAAAATTTAAAGTCTGAAGATGATAATGGGAATATTGCAGCATAGCTGTTTGGGGCATTTGTTGAATTTGTGTCAGAAGCAGCCGTTGCTCATATTCACATCTTTGCTTGCCAATGGGACAAACAGCATAATAGACACACGTGATTAAATAAAATCACACATTGACTTTTACTACTGAATTGCTCTCAATGTTAATTTAAGACTAACCATTAAATTTTGATGTGTGTGGTTTAATATTTTACTCTAACTGTAACCTAAAACACGAAGCCAGTTTCAATAAAAAGGTATGGTGGTGATTTGAGTTATTGTTTAATCCCAATAAAAATTAGTAGTATTGTTACCTAAATGATAGCATCATAGAGAAAGCCACCCCATCACAGTCACATTAAAGCGGTTTGATGTGCATACTCTCTAGATTGATAGACTGTATGTTAAAACAGTTCAAATTAAAAAACTAATATTTTCAATTTGTCAATAATAAGAAATAAAAATACCATAAGGGTTTTTACTAACTCATACTAACGCCGTCATGAGGATGGTTCAGTGACATTTATGATGGAACTTTAGGTTTCATCTCTATGAGGAGGTGACATTAAAAAACAGATAGAAAGATCCTCAGTAAGTTGTCTTATTAATATTTATGAGTAATTTTTTGATGTAGGATAATTTGCAGTCTCACTAAATGTCACCTAAGTTCTTCTCTTTGCTATCCAATATTCTGTCAAATTGAAGGTGTATTGAAAGCTTTAAAATATCATTTGAGAGCAGCTCAATCATCATATACTAATAAAGAGATTTAGAAACAATAAAACAACTGCATAAAATGTGATGAGCAAGACACAATGTGTGTGTAAGGTCCTTGTCTTTTTCAGGATGTTTGATAAGACCTGGATATCGTCCCTGATTGCCATTGTGAGTTTTCATATGATATACTGTAGAGCCTGTAGTACAGTGTCATTTTTAACTGCATAATTCAAAGGGAAAATGTTCTCATACTTGACAAAATAGTTTAGCAGAGCTGCAGTTTCCCTTTCTCTATGAGAACAATGGCAAGATAGAAATTTGCAATGAAATTTACCCTTTTAAATTTTCTCCTCTTCTCTCTTTGTCCTTTCTTCATTTGTTACCATACAAACACACATGTGGACAGTTTAAACAAGAAAAAGAGACTCAAAACAAATAATGGTATTTATGCTTTGCAAGATTTTATTAGGTACTTTTAACTCTTCTCTCTACAGTAATAAGTTAGACACTATTTCTATAAAACATATAGATGGAATAATTACATTATATAATGTAAATACAGTGGCTTTTCCTTGGTCCAAATCTATACACATAATTCATTTATCTGTAATTCATTAAGCTGTAATTACTAAACAAAATATTTACATATCTAATAATGATACGCAAACATTATTAGTGCAACTATATTAATATTTTTATATGATATTTCAACTTTTTGACCACATGTACAGTAACACTACAAATATAAGAATATAATCATATAATAATATTAATAGTTAAATACACTGTTAATATGAATTAATTTAAGAAAGAACAGATTATTGTACAAATTATAGATAATACAGATTAGGAGTAAGTGGCACCAAATGAGCACATAACAAATCTAAACATATTTGATTTCAATAGATCTTATTCCCTCTGCTGTTTCCATCCGTTGCTTCTCAAAGAATCACACATCCTCCACCTTTGGCTTCCACGAAGTTTGGGTCGAGGTTATTGGGCAGTTTGCCGTTCTCTCCCCAGACATTCAGCTCTCCAAACACGCCTGTCTCGATCATCTCTTCTTGCCAGGGGATTGGGACGTTGCCAGAAGAAAAGTCATTGTAGAACTCTGTGTCTTTGTTATCCAGGACCACACCTTTGATTGTGCTGAAGGCGCCCACATCGTCAATATTTTTGGCATAGACCATCCTTGGATCAGGGACAAATGGTGGCGGTAGCATACCTTTAGATGGAACACAGAGGACATAAATTAAAAGACTGTAAATGGCAAATAGCCATAATTTAGCTATTTTCACCCCCGTTTATGCCATCCATATTTTGAGTGTCTTAATTCCCCGTTTAACTTATCCCTCCAGAGGGATTTGATAGATAAAATGAATAAGAGCATTCGATATAAGGAGCATGTTTCACTTAGATGTAGATGATTATGTGGACATTGCTCACCTCCTTCCAGACGGCCCCAGTTTATCTCTTTGAAGAAAGGCTGATTCTTGAGCTCCTCGCAGTAGTTATTTTTAAACCCGAGGCGTTTCACTGGGTCTTTTTCCATCAGGCCTTCACAAATATCCTTGCACTCTTTGCTGAACTTTGGTGTATAGGAGACTGGATCATTTATGATTTTGCGAGCTAACTCACTGTTCTCAATCTGAGGAAAGAAAGCAGTTTTTGTGTGTATGGTTTGGCAACAAAGAATCACTGAACAAGCTCAAAAATTCAGATATTTGCCCATAAAAGATTTCTGATGTGTCTGTTGGACACAGGTTTAGTACCTTCTCTCCTCGTACTCTAAAGGGCCCTCTGGCTGCAATCATCTCATACAGGGTGACTCCCAGAGTGAAATAGTCCACTGTGTAGTCGTAGTTCTTCTTCTGCAGCAGCTCTGGAGCCATGAAGCCTATATATATTCAAAGACATGGGATTCAACACTCAACAGACTGCTTAGAGAAACTCAGCTTACATGGTGGTACAGTTTACAGATGATTATACATGATGACAGTGTTTCTTCTCCACTGGGCCGGTCTTTCTTATCGTCAGGATCTATCTTCTGGATTTGTTCACTCACCTGGAGTTCCTGCATATCCGTTAGTTTTGTCTTTTCCTGGTGGAAGTTCAACAGCCAGACCCATATCTGACAGGCGGACGTGTCCTGAGTGAAAAGGCTTTGATTACAACAGCGCATGTAAAACTTGACTGTAAATTTACAGTGAAATCTGGACAATACTCGACTGTATTAATGCCATACATTGACATGCTATAAACTGCAATGCAATCAGGGAGCAAATAATACTTGATTACAGCATGAATGCCAGAAATCCATTGTTTACAGGAATGTACTGTAAACCTATATGTACAACCCCGTTTCCAAAAAAGTTGGCACACTTTGTAAAATGTAAGTAGGAACAGAATGTGATGATTTGCAAAACATCGAAACCTAATTTGTAACTGAAAATAACATAAAGACAACATATCAAATGTTGAAAATGAGACATTTTCATTGTTTTAATGTCCATTTTGAATTTGATGCCAGCAACACTTTTCAAAGAAGTTGGGACAGGGTCACACATGCACTGCTGAGCAAGCAGCATGAACCTTGCTGCTCCGATGAAATGTTTATGCTCGTCACAATGGACCTTGATAAGATGTGAACTGTTCCCTATTGTGTATACGTTACTTTGTAAAACATTATTGCACATGCTGTGCATGCTAGTGTTTGTTAATGTTACGCTAACATCGCCTATACAGTATTTTCTTGTAGTGTTTAGTTTTCACGGTGGATATGGAGAGAAGCCTTCAAAATAAACCAGTGCCAAGAAAGCCACTTGTGTCTGCCTGTGCTTCCAGGGAATTACAATGTGTGTGTGTGTGTGTCTGTGGGTGTGAGTGTGTGTGTTTTTCTTTTTTTGGCAAAAGACATGTTTAGAAACCAAATATTTGTAAACAACAATAAAAACCTTTAACAACTTTATTAATGGTCATTAATGAGGTATTAAATAAGCTATTTTTGAATTGAGTTCTCAAGTCATGATGGTGGAATGAAGGATTCTAACTCAGTTTTATTGTGAATTGTTTGATGTACTGACTTTTTTCATTTTTGTTGTCACCATCTAAAAGTGAAATTGTTATCAGCATTTGTTTTAATGAATCATTAGCTAATGATTTATGAAGATATAATTATATTAAGACTTTACTTGATGAGGCACATGTCTATTAACTCATTATTCAGTACTTATGTGGTAATGGTTATTGGTTTTTACACAAATCTATGTATTTGTCCTATTGGTGTAATTACCACATGAATGAACAGTATTAATTAATGATGTTCATTTAGGCATAATTAATTGACGATAACAGACTTAATAAACAGTAATTCATTAATGACTCAGTCCAATAATCAGATAGACTCTTCATTAGTTGCTGATGTGGTAAATATTAATGCATGGCTTGGTTCCTCATGAGTCATTCATTAACTCCTGATGATCTGTGTATTAGTTAAGCATTAATGTAGCATATTAGTGCACCGCTATTGCAAAGTGTTACCAAATGTTTCTCTTTATGTTTCCTGAACTGCATCATTCAAAGTATGTCAGCACTGAGACGATCACAAGCTTCCTGCTATCTTTTAGAACAAAGTTATTTTTCTGATCCTTTTATGACGTCTCACTGTAAAACTGTGGTGCAAATTTACAGTGAAATCTGAACAGCATTCTGATATGTTAATGCAGTACAGTGACATGCTGTAAACTGCAATGCAATCTGGGAGAAATAATCCATGATTGCAGCACATTAAGAGAATGTATTCTCTTATTTACAGACATGTACTGTGAACTTGAAACTCTTGAAAAACTAGTAATTTTAAAATATTTATTACCTCTCTTAGATTTAAAAAAAAAAAAAATGCTATGATGAATGTTGTAAAGCACTTTGAGTGGTCAGTCAGACTAGACAAGCGCTATGTAAGTACAGTCCATTACGTAGTAGTATTACAATAACATGAACTGTATATTTATTTCCAGTAATACACTATAATTATAAAACACAGTGAGAGTAAAATACAGTACTTTGCAGGTGAAGCTGGTGCCAGTTACTTGCTGTAAATTTACAGTAAGACGTTTACATTGCTTGCTGTAATGTAAAGAAGGTTTTTAATTAAGTTATTTAATGGTTACTGGACTCTATAGAGTGATGACAACTTCATTCATCCAGTGATATCATTAGTTGAATGTGGGCGGATGAATGTTTTCATTCAATTCTCTGAACCAAACCTGCACCGAACCATTTGCTGTATGGTGATTTACTCTGGTTAAAAGTGAGCCAGCATCATGAGTAAAGCCATTTATCTCATTAACCCACCAATCTGGCTTTGTGATGCCAGAACTAGACAAAAGGTCTTCGGGTTAGGACAGGGGGATGTAGCATCAGCACATGCATGCAGATCCGTGAAAAGCTGCAGAGGAAAATTTGCTCACCTGCGTCATCCAGCAGTACATTCTCTGGTTTCAGGTCTCTATAGATGATCCTGTGCTGGTGAAGGTGCTCCAAACCACAGATGATCTGAGCTGTGTAGAAACACGCTCTCTTCTCATCAAAACCAGGGTTTTTTTCATCCACATTGTACATATGAAACCTGTGAAAGATGGGGGTGGGATGTTATAGTATTGTCTGAAGCCTTTGTGAAATCAAGAAATGTAATAGAGTGGGGGGGGGGAAAAGCTACTCAAGTCTCCTTATATTATTTTCTAACATATAGCATGAATTACCTAAGTGCCTAGTATGTATATTAGCTGTGAGGTTTATCTACCCTAGGCTGATTAGTAGAGATTAGAGTACAATGTTCCCTTGTTGTTAAGTACAGAAACCAGTACGTCGCGGTGTTTTTAAAAGGCATAGTGTTTAGCTCAGTCTACGGATGACAGTTTGTACGTGTGTAATCTGTACTTAGTGTTTATATTGGGCACCTGAGGTCTCCACCATTCATGATGGTCATAACTAGACAGAGGTCAGTCTTGGTCTGGAAGGCATAAGCCAGCGTCACAATGAAGCGACTGTGAACTTTTGCAAGGATGCGCTTCTCCACAATTGCCCCCTAAACATGAATCAAACATCAGAACATGACAGTACAACAAAAGCAAGACATGCAAGTTGTTGGCAGATTAGATTTCTACAGAGGACTCTCATTCTCTGGACTTCTCAAACACCATTTCATTTAGGTGTGTCAGATCTGTTGCCTCTCTTTTAAGATCAGAAGATTTGACATGTTACAGTAGGAAAAGCACAGGTTCAATCGTTAACATTCATAACAGCTGCTTTCAAGTGTCCAGGTTAACAATTGTGGTATTTTGAATGTTGGTGCTCCATCCGGGATCGACCATGTGCAACGATGAGCCCTCACCTTGTGACTGTTGGCTCTCCATGACAGATGAAAATCCCAGCTGGTACTGGCATCTACTGTAATGAGTGTTCTTTAATGCTATTACTTACACCTGTGCTTTCCTTTCTATGACAAGTCAAAACATGTGTTTTAAAACAGTTACAAGGTCCCACACACCTAACGGAGCCATTTGTGTTATTATTACTAATTATATATGTGCAATAAGAAACTTTCTTATTCTTTTAAAGTTATGTGCAGGTACAGCTTGAGCAGAGGTCTGATCCATAACTGACAATACCTGCCTGAGTGTGCAGGTTTTAACATATTGTAGCATGTGTAAAGGAGAGGACTAACTTCTTGGTCTCCAAGTCCTCTTGTGGTAATACCTATGTAAACAGTCTTTATAACTCTACAATTACAGTGATGCCTTGTAACAGTGTTGCTCAGAAATGCCCAACCTTTTTCTCCTAGTAGGTAAAAACTAAAACTTAATGGTGAGCTGTGGACTTCAAGCACACAACTATTGCATTGTATTGTTAAGGTGCAAAAATGGTACTACAATCCCAAATCCCCAATTATAAAAAAATCTATATATATTTGGAGATTTTGTATATTTAAAGAGCATTTTTCATCTAGTGGGCCAAATTAAGCATTGTAGCAGGCCAACTTTAGTATGCGGGCCCCACTTTGGGCAACCCTGCTCTAATGGCAGGCAACAAAATAAAAGTTCATTATCCACTGATGCTTTTAGAAGCAGTGGGTTTTTATACTGTCTCTGTGTCTAGCTCTGAGCTGCTTTGTGAGGTCTAAGAGAGTCACAAGCTTCTTTGCATTGAGCTGAAAACTAAACCTCTGCATTCACTGGGTAATTCTCTCACAGTCTCTTCTCTCTGCTATAGATCATGGGAGACTGTTGTGAGTCTGTTGCTTTACCTCGTAGCCTTTGCGTTTCTTCAGCCTCTTTTTCTCCAGCTTTTTGTTAGCATACATTTTGCCTGTTGCCTTAGCCTGACAAGCAAACACTTCCCCAAAACCTCCTTTACCCAGGACCCTGAAGTCCATGAACCACTCCTCATCAATAGGCTGGCTCTCTAGCCATTTGAACTGAACGAAACGCAGGAAGTACATGCTGTTCTTGAAGCCATCTACGGCCTTCTTCTCCAGGTGTTTGAGCAGCTGCTTCTGGCTCTCTTTAAATAGATCACCACGGACGTTCTTGAAGTCTTCCTTAACTCGGGTGACGGCCTTCTCCTCCAGGAAGCTGCAAAAATTCTTTGAAGATGACTCATAGTATTTATTGATCATTTTTTGGGCCTTCTGAACTCTCTCCTTCTCATGACATATGGTGTAGTCTTCTATGTCTTTCCACAGCTCTCCAGCATTTTTATGGGTTGCATCACTGTCTAGAAACTGATGGAACAGGCGCTTGCCGATGGGCTGTTTGACACACATGCTGTCAAAGGTTGTGTCTATAGTTGATTTCATGTGTTGACAATCTCTGATGTGTGGGAGATTCAGCCTGGCACGCATCTTCTTGTCTCGCATGGTGGCTGCTGCAGCACCTCCATCCACACTGCCACGGGCTGAGACGTAGGCAGAGTTTGCCACCACCGTCTCCAAACCACCGATGTCCATAGCTGCACCTTTGTCTAGCACACACAAAACCAATAAGGAAGTCATTGAGAGTGCTTAAAGCAGTTGATTTTACATTGTAACCATGACGTGATGTAACAATATTTACCATATCTCTCTCAATATCTCTGGTTTTAAGTCATCTGTCTTTTTTTTCTTTTCCTTTTTTACCTTTGCCAAGGAGATCATGATTTTGTGTCGTCTGGTTGTCTATTAGCAGCATGACTGAAAAAGTTACTATCAAAGTTTAATGAAATGTTTTGGAGAGGTACAGTATGGTCTAGGAACGATCCATTAGATTTTAATGGTCATCCAAAATGTTACAATCTGATTTAATTTTTATATACAGTAATGATTAGAATTGCTAATTGTTCTTACATGCCATATAATGAGAACGTTTTTTGTGACAGTTAAATGAAATGTTATACTGACACTTTTTAAATACAAGTCATCAGTCATCAATATTGTGTGCATCTCATGGGTTATTTTGTACATTTTCAATATACACATTTTTCTTGGGTCTGCCCCCAATACAGAGCCTGTCTCAGTCCACTTGCTGCTACAGAGAATAATTGATGGCAGAATCTCTCCTTGTAAGAAAATACAGAAGGTGGTGAAGGAATAATATTGTGATATGCTGCACCCTGCTGCTCAAAAGACAAAAGTCACTGCAGAGGGCTTTTCGTTTCAGGTGCTGCAAACAGGGTGTGAAGTTTAGCTTGTGAGCACACATTGACACAGGGTGAGGGATTTGGGGAGCAGCAAGGCCAGGAAGGAGAGTATTAGCTCACACTGGGCAGCCCAAGGCCCTTTCACTTCCTCAGCCGGTTTCCTTTTTGTCCTTCAAATTCTGCAGATGAACATGTTTGACTTTTCTTTTCTTTCTTTTTTATATTCCTTGGCTTGCTTGGATTCTTGTTCATTAAAACCTACAATTTGAGGGATTCTCTGCATCTCTTGCAGGAGATTCCTTCCTCTTTTTCAAATCATTGAAGCAAAAAGGCAACTGGAGGAAGAAGCTTTGATTTGTTAACCGAGAGAAACTGCAACCAAGAACATGGATCTTGGATTGTGCAAAAACATCAGCAATTAAAAACATTTCATCTCAACTGGAATATGTCCATATGATAACATACTGCATACAAGGCCTCTCAGGTGCAGTGCAACATGTAGAAAAATACCCCCCTGCAGGAAAATAGGACAGGAAATGTAAAGTGGATCACTGGATTGGCCAGCTAAGTCTTAAGGGTATATTTCATGTATATAAGCTGCTTCTTCTTGCCCTGGTACATGTAGTGCTGAAAGTGATACTGCTGGCTGTGCAGGTGCTTCCCCGACTCTACCAAATCCAATTAACACTGACTCTTGATACCAGAGACTTAAATAGAGATGATTGACCGCATTGTTGATTAAGACATGTTTTACAGATTTGAATGTGTTTAAACATAAACAGTGTTGATTTAATTGCAGTAAAGATGCTCCCTGCTCACTAGTCCTTGTGTATTTTAGCGTAGCTCTTGCTAAATCAAAAAAAATCAAAAAATCAATATCATTAGAATCTAGAAAATTACAACTTCTTGCCAAATTAGGTGTATTTGTAGATTTAGTTTTTATTTTTGAATAATTAGATATTTTGAAAACAAAATCAGCATTTCTTTTTTTCGAGGGAATATTTAAAATATGACATTTTATTTACTTCACATCCATATCAATAAATAGTTATTTTAATAAAGAAAGACAGTATTTTACATCAAGGTTGATACAATATACAAATGATTTTGGTTATAGCAGCACTCACCGTACTTTCTTGCTCTATCAGGGAGTCAAATAAGAACTTGAAGGCAATAAATTAAATCCAACTGGGAAGCTTCAAACATATATTTTGCTTTCTTCTATGCTCCTTGTTCTTCAATCAACCAGAACAAACAGAAATCATCTCTGCCCTGTCAGGGGTTTGAACACGCTTTCTGTCTTTCAAGTGGTCAACCTTTCCTTCCTTCCACTTGTTCCTACAGTGTGGAGTGTTGAAAAGGTTGGGGCATCGGGTCGAGGTTTACCCTGCACCTGAAATCCTACTTGGCAGTTCATTAGCTGGTGAGGATTACACCCTAACGTTATTGGACGGAGCAACTTGGCAGAAGCTATTAGTGTAACTCAGCAGCAGGAGTGATTACTGATGAGGAATCTTGGACTAGCTCAGTAGGCATTAACAAAGAATTCATTTTGGTTTAAAGGATTGCACATTTCATATATAGAAAGAGTTAAAATATATATATATGTTTTTGAGTCTCATTTGATCCTGTTTTGGTTGATAATCATACTAACTTCCTTCTCTATGACCTTTGAATCACACTGATGAGAAATGATGAAGGCTGATGCATATAGCAAAGCAAAATCAGCAAGATTTTAGCTTCATTTTCCCACAGAATCTCTTGAATGACAGTCTTGCTCAGAAGTAGGATTCAAATGCAAATACTGCTAGTATTCACACAATCTTTGAGCTATGTCCATACTCTATAATGGCTGCATGGCCTACGTGTAAGAGAAAATGTTGTTTACATTGACTGTAGATGCTGCATGTTAAATCCAGATCTTAACGAAAGTGTTCATACATGCACAACCAAGGGGATAATAATTCAAGTGGGTAAGTTAAAGGTGAGAGGTTTTAGTGGATGGTTAAGGAAATGGAGAGGAGGGATTAAGATCATGCAGCTTAAGAGAGCAGAAACTTCGTCAAACACCAGAGAAACGATATGAGAGCCAAGCAGAAATATGGGCTCTTTATGATCCTAAACACAAAGCTGCTTGAATCAATGTTTCTGCCAGAAATACATTACTTAATTTTTAAGTGGGAGAGTGGCAAGGGCAGCTGCACTGCCACACTGTGATTTACATCAGGAGATTAACACACCCAGGTAGGAGGAGGTAGGAGGTTTACAAATTTTTTTGGCTCAGGTTTTTTTATAACAGAGTTTCAGTTTGCATTACACCAAATATAAATGTAAGATAATAAATCATGCATTCTTAAAAGGTAAAAAGATTGTGATTGTAAATTCGCTGCATCAGTCTCCTTTTCCTGCTCTGTATCGACCACAAAGTTTGATTGAATTCAAGTCACCAAAATGTTATGAGCATGTTGGACTCTTGCCATTCAGACTTTTGCTCACTAAAATTTGGAAAATGAAACGAAAAATACAGTAAAATGTTTTAATGTATGCAGGTTTAGGATGTTGAAGATAATAAATGTGACTGAAAAAAAGGGAAGAGATTAGGTATTTATGTTAAGATAGAAACATAAATTAATCTAAATTCATACCTACCGGAGACATTTTCAGATATGTCAACATTACACTATAGGTAAAGTAATGTGTTGAGAATTACAGAAGTTTCAGGTTCTGCCATAATAATAATAATAATAATAATAATAATACAATTATTCCATATCTGATATTTAGAAGCTGCTGTCCATGGTTTGACCTAGATCCACAAACTGGCTTATTTTTTCATGAACTTGTGCAGTTGCCATAGTATGCAAGAAAAAGCAGGGTATTTTGGCCAGCTATAATGTAATATTTTTTGCAAAGGAAGGCCTGCATTTTTGGAAAGAAAAAATATTTTAATGTCAATGGATTTCCTGGTTGAATGAAAATTTAAAAATAAAAGGTGGCTCAACAGAAGAAACACTTGAACAAAAACATAACTGTAGTCCTATTTAGTCCTGATTAAGTCCAAAAGACCCTGAGCACAAATCCTATTTAAAGGGGATAGAGGTGACACAGATTTCACATTCAAGTCTAATCCAGCTAAGTGACAGAGAGCAAACCCAAACACCCAGACAAGGAGTTTAGTTTGTAGCTCAGACATGGTGTCACTAAACACAACAACATCAAACATTGTCTGTCATTCTTCCACCATTGCATCACATTACTACTAATTTTATCAGGCTATAATGACTTGACTAGATAATGTCATGTTGCTGTTTTACTGGATGAGCTTTTCCTGTTCACTTTATTGAGTATAAAGTAGAAATCCAATTACATTTGCACACACATTAGAGTTGTCAAAATGTCTGTGATCCTCAAGCAGCTGAGGTGTAAGTGCTCTTCAGATGGTGAAACAGAGATGTGGTTAAAAACAGCACTAGACGTCTGCCCTCCCTCAGACAATAATCTTTGATTGTAAGTAAGAAAGCATCGCAAGAAAGCAAACATGATAACATGACAAGATAATTATCTATAGTAACTCAAGATAATAACTTGTGCACACAAGATTTTTTTTTAAAAACTTCCCCCCCTTCAGGGGCTCCATAGGTCATGACTTTGCCAACCTTGAAAAAAAGACAAGGATGTAGAGCCGTTTTCATTGGCTGAGAGCCACGAGCGTCCAACGTAGTTACGTAGAGTACGCTGTAGCGCCCGTCTCCAAGATGACATGTTCACGGCACAGACAGAGTGTAGGCAAAAATACTATAGATTTTATGTAAGTGATGGCATTTAAGACGCATTTTGGTGTTATTTATAAAATCATATTTTCTCTTTTTGAAATAAGTCGTATTTTTAAAACCACGTTGCTAACTAAATGTTACTACTAGTATCTTACCCTTAAGGAACAAGCATTGGTTCTGTGTTAGCAGCAAATATGCATTATAGTCATATCTACTACATTATATACGCAGGCTATTTGTCTTCGGTCTGTAACAACTAGAAAAATAAATCCAAAGAAAATAAAGAAAATCAATCCCAACAATACTAAAATGGAAAATAACTGTCTAGACACATTTTTACACAGAGAAGAAAAATACACAATAGACTACATTTTTCTCCGAGCACACTAGTCACATTACGGTGATCTAGCCGTTCGTCAGAATTACGAGTTTGTGGGTGCTCTTGAACTGCTCCCGTATCTGCGCACTGATGTGATTCACTCCATTGTGTTTTGTAGGGAAGCTGGAGGAAGGAAACGCTTCTGAGCGGGTATTCTTTGACAGAGGGGACAGAGAGGACAGGCTGAACTTCACATCTGTCCTCAGTCGAGATGGATTTCATGCTGAGCGGAGTGGCAGCGTGCGGAGCGTGTCTGTTCACCAATCCGCTGGAGGTCGTCAAAACTCGCATGCAGCTGCAGGGAGAGCTCAAAAGTCGGGGCACCTACCAGGTTTATTATCGCAACGTGTTTCACGCTTTTTACACCATCGGTAAGGTAGACGGACTGGTCGGTTTACAGAAAGGACTGGTTCCCGCATTGCTGTACCAGTTTTTCATGAACGGAGTGCGGCTCGGCTCCTACGCGATCATCGAGACGTCTGGGTACACCCGTAATAGTAATGGAAGAGTCAGCACAATTAAATCCACGTTGGCAGGGGCTGCCGCTGGGGTGGTGGGAGCCGTGATGGGTAGTCCCATTTATTTGGTCAGTAGATTGACTGTTCCTTTATGGCGTGACACGTCAAGGTGAGCTGTAACTTGTAATTGTGGTGAAACGGTTGTCTCCATTCACAGGTGAAGACCCACCTGCAGACTCAGTCTACCTCCTCTATTGCTGTTGGACATCAGCATAAGCACCAGGTAACATTATAACCCCAAAACGCACAGCGGTGAATATGGATGGCGTGAGGATTTTTCTCACTTGTTCCTCTTCCTCTCAGGGGATGACTCACGCCTTGGTAGCCATCTACAGGGACTATGGCATAGTGGGACTGTGGAGGGGCGCCAGTGCTGCGATTCCCAGGGTCAGCGTGGGGTCAGCAGCTCAACTCTCCACGTTCTCCACCTCCAAGGAATTTGTGACCGACCTACAGGTTAGAGTGTTCTACTGCTCCCTTGCTGAGGTTTGATGCTCTGCATTCTGAGCCGATGAGTGGAAATACGCTCACCTCAGGCCTCCACCGTGTGTGCACTCTTTCACCGTCTGCTGGTTCATAAGAACGAATAACAAAGTGTGCATGAAGTGTGACACGAATAATGTGGCTGGAGTCCACAATATCTGAAAGATTTTTCAAAAAGTTTGTTTCCCGTCATCTCCCATAGGTCTGCAGAATCACAGTAGCTAAAGGCATGCCTTTTACATGATACACCCTCCAGCTGGTGAGGCACCAGAACGATTTGGTCAGGGTTCAGGGCATTGTGAGACAGCAGCTGGACCTGTCTTGAGACTGCATGTCTTACTGAACAACCTCTGTATTAACGTGACAGGCCTCGGCCAATGTCAAATGGTCTCCTATGATTGGTCTAGGCTTCACCCATGATATATGTTTTGTAGGGAGAATCTAGATTTAGAATCTAAATCAATTTATTAATAGAAAATAATCCACAGACACATTGATCATGTCAATAACCATTAATTGCAGCCCCAAACTCAAAGGCTTGAGAGGAGTATATTGGTGGTCAGTAGCCCTGCACTTATTACAAAAGAGGTCATTGTGGTGCATACAAAGCGCCAGACGTTGCAATTCAACACCTTACAAAGGCCCCCCTGGCTGAAAACGTGGAGCTTACACAACCAGTGCACCAGCTTCCTTGTTGCTGATCCAGCCCAAGTTAAAAATGTCTTTCACACGAAATGCCAGAACTGATAACTATCATTTAACACTTTTTTATGTAATCAGCTAGTCTGCAAGAATGTTCAGACAATAATCCTGACAGTCTTGTCTGTGTCTTTTGTTGCACTTTCCTTTTAATCCCAGTCTTCCATTGAGACGTTTTCATTGGTCATCGAGTCTTTGAGGGCGGAGGGTGGTTGGTTGCAAATAAGAGACCTTCAAAAAGGTTACAAGAGTTTAGCCACTGCTCTGTTGCCTGTTTATTATCCTCACCATGAACAAAGTGAGGAGGAGGACATAGGAACGAGTTCCATTCATCCATCTGTGTGTCACATGTTCATTTTTTTACATAACTTTCTATGCACAACACCAATTATGTGGTGTCCTTTGGGATTTTGGAACTTTTATTGTTTGTCTTTTTTCGGTTTCCATGGTTTCAAGGTGAGGTCATTCTGTGAGGTCATTCTGTCAGATATCACAGTAACGAGAAGAGAAATGAACCGAAACAACTGGGAGGGGGGGGGGGATCCGAAGTATCTCATGCTTATTATTTTATTGTTGGATGACTTGACTTTGCTCAAGACAATTTTAAGGTGGAAGTGTGTGTGAGTGTGTCGCACCAGCAGAACCATTCTGTTGCATTGCATTTTGGGAGATCACGACCAGTTAAAATAAGAAGTGGCTGCACAGATGGTGGTACCCTGATGATGATTCTGATTTAGTATCACTGTCGTTTCTTGCCTCCGCCGTACTTCAACCGAAGCTCTCTCATATGCTGAAGTGGAATCTCTTGTCATCATGTTGGAGTTGCTTTTATCTCCGTCCTCAGGTTTTCTCAAAGGACAGCTGGTTGGTGGCCCTCAGTGCCGGCATGATCAGCAGTGTGGTGGTGGTGCTGGCGATGACACCGTTTGATGTGGTGAGCACACGGCTCTACAACCAACCCGTGGATCAGCTGGGCAAGGTGAGGAGAGGCATCTCTGTGTGGTGGCTTTCGCTGTGACTGGTGCCCCCCCCCCACATTCTTGTGCACAATGTTTTAGTCACAACACACAGGATGCGATATACATGCCTAATAACTACTGTAATTTCACACAATGCAAAAAAAGACATAATATAAACGTAAATTGATGTCATCTTTACTGCAAATACGTATTAAGACAATGTGATGTCATGAATCCTCTTATATCACAGTGTGTTTGATTGATACACAAGTCCAAAGTTCAAATGAAAATTTGTGTTCTTGAAAAGTGTGCGAACAGGTGTTTAAAACCTTCCGTGGCTCCAGACTAATCTGTGCCATGTCAGATGAATGGCCTGAAGTGATGTCACACGAGTCGGCTTCGGTTGGGTCTGAAGACTAGAAAGAAGCCTGTCAGGTTTCTGCAGCCGCTCCTCCTAACTCTGCCTGAGGCTAGTGATACATTGGCAAGAAGAACAGTGTTTTATGTAAATAAAAATGCTGACATTTCTCGTTCTGCTGCACCAATATTGATGCATTTTTTTTACTGGTCATTGTGAGTACGACTGGGTATTTCCAATCCAGTGAGAATAATGTTAAAATATAGCTTCAGTCATCACTTATGACTCATTAGAATTGTGTGTCTGCAGACGCTCAGAGCATGGCTGTATTTTCTCGTTATTATTAATATTTTTTGCTGTGTTGGGGACGTTTCTGGCTGTTGGCCTTCGGGTAGTGGGTTTTGCCCCTTACCAGTGGGTGTTTTGGGGAGCTATATTTCCCACTGGCACCTTTCCAGAACCCAAGGGGCCCATCTTTAGTTTGACCCTCTTTATTTTGGTGACACATGCAGTGTTATGTTAGTTTCCCAACTAGCAACCCCAAAGAAAAGTTAGCAGAAACATCTTGGAGGCTGGATCTGACTCTTTAAAGGAGTAGAATTTACAAGTTAGTGACATTCCAGATCTGGAGCCATCAGATTCAGGCTGACTTCACCTTCTCTTCTTTCAGGGGCAGCTGTATAAAGGATTTGTTGACTGCATTTCTAAGACACTGAGGAAGGAGGGCTTGATGGGACTCTACAAAGGCTTGGGAGCCTCTTATTTCCGGCTTGGTCCTCACACCATTCTCTCTTTGTTTTTCTGGGATGAGCTGCGCAAACTCTACCAGCAGCACAGATAACACCAGGGTCAAGGAAATTGGAAAAGGGGTCACTCATTAGCTCAGAGTGCATAGGTTAAATGAATCCTCATTTAATGAGAGTATTATTATAAGGTGACAGAAAAACCAGGAGATGTGCCAGACACAGAGCAAAGATAAGATTTTACACTCCAATAAGAAAACATTAAAAGGGTCAAAATTAGAAGGTCAGTATGTCAAAAGTTCTGTCAGAAGCTGCAAGCAAGACAGATCTTCAAATAGTCACTCCAAAATACCTCATGTACTCTGTACTGTATGTTCTCCAGGCCAATTACCTCACATATTGTTCTTTTATATAGTTGGAAGCCGAATTATTCAACCCTCATTACATATCAGGGTTATGTATACTAATTGAAATAACCAAATCCAACAAGAAAAGTTTCAATAGTCCAATGCAACAAATATTACAAACGTTTTTCCTAAATATGACACAAAATGCTACTTTTACCGACTGCAGTCTTAAAATGATTCGACCCCTTAATGACAAGTGTCTCTAGTACTTTGTAGAGATGCTTTTGCTGCTATGACCTGCTGCAAACATGATGCATAGCCAGACTCCAGCCTCTGTCAGTGTCCCTAAGGAATCTTAGCCCATTCCTCAAGGGCAAAGGCCTCCAGTTCTGTCATATTCCTGGGTTTAAGTGCTGCAACCACCTTATTCAAGTCTCCCTAGAGCTTTTCTCTGGGATTCAAGTGAGGTGACTGTGACTGCGTGACGGTCACACTTGGTGCCTTGGTGGCCTTTGGGGTCTGCTTGAGATCATTATCCTTTAGGAATGTTCAATGATGCCAAAGCTTCAGCTTCCTCACAGATGGCAAGATGTTGTCTTCTAGGATTTTCCTGAAAATTATCATAAAAATTTAATTCATCCAAACATGCCGCCGAGCCTTCGGCCTGAAAAGTTTCAGTATTGTTTCATCGCTCCACAGAACGTCATCCTAAAAGCTTATCTAGATGGTTCCAAGCGTACTGGAGTGGACTTTTCTTGTGCTTTTGGGTCATCAGTGGTGTACAGTATGACTTGGAGCTCTATCTTTGAGCCCTTGGGTATATTTAAGCCTTAAAAAAACTTTGTGACTCTACTACTAATGTAATTTATCAAGGTTGGCACAGTCTTAACATCCTATTTGCAATGTGTGCCCTTATGAGGGATAATATTCAGGGAGCTGAATAATTTTGAGACTGCAGTAGTCAGTAAACTTAGCATTTGGATTGCTATTCAAACTGTTCCTGTGTTATTTGGTTATTGCAAACAGCTCATAAATAGTATATTTTGCCATTGTAACTAATAAATAGGAGCTGAAAAATTGTGCTTCCAACTGTAGCTTCAGTTGTGGCATTCCAAAAGATGTAGAAGAAATGCAATTGACACAACTCTGTACCTTCTGGAAAAAGCCTCAAATGTGACTCCAGTATGAAATGATCTTTGTAAGTTGGCCGGTGGCAACTGCTCCTTTTAATAGCCTTGTATTGGCAGAAGGTGACACAAAATATTCTAAAGAGACAGAAGTAAGATTAGCTGGAAGTGTTAAGTCAAACTCACCAATCCAGCCAGTTTCTGTGGAGACCTTTGGGAAATGTGTATAAAATGTGTTGTGTTTGAATCTTTTACCCAGTGTCAACATCATGTAGCTTTACTTAAAGAACAACATCAATCTGTTACACATGGAAGACAGTCCGGATTAGGACCAGTTTTTCCAACCTTAAATCTGTTAAATTAAAGGCAGCTTTTAAAGACTTCCTTTCATGAAGGTCAACATACCTCCCTCAAGATTCCCCCTAAATTATCCACAACAGGAAAAATGGAAAATCTGTATTTAAGGCATAGTTTGTACCTAATCAGCAAAGACTGCAGCTTGTCCAGTGAAACTGATCAAAAGGGATGCAAGAGCAAGTTCATGATTAATGTTTGCCTTAAGAAATGACATTTTTTAAGGCTTTTTTAAAAAAAGCAACCACTGCCATTAAAGTGAGTTAAATCGCAATACAATGTGAAATGTGCAATACCAGTATTTTTACATTGTCGTTAGTCATTAGATAAATCCAGCATAAAAATGAATCTGATACAAACCTTCAATTGTTACTGAATTGACTTTCGTCATGTAGCTTTTTACTGTAGCCTAAGTCAGTTTGCATCGCTCTCTTTTCTAAGAGAATCCTTGGTGTGTCACTGAACACCTTATCGGTAAGATGAAAACTGTCAAATGTAATAAAAGCTTAATTTATGAAGCTGGGCATTACCTTAACATCTATTTCTGTTTAAATTAAATGTTACAATTGAATGAGGAAAAGAATTTTGACAGAACTTTGTTGGCTTACTTTAAGTTCATGTATCTGCTGCAAGGCTTCTTCTTGCACCTGTGATTATTCAGCTGTCATACTTGGCTTTTGTATTTCTTTAGAAGTCTTGTTTTAGGCCTTTATACAGGGTCACAGCTGGAGAAGGTTGTCGGTGCAGATGTCTCATCCATCTACAGTATGTCAATGTTTTCATTACGGTTTTGAAAAACATCCTCCATATCCCACAAGTAATGCTCATAAAATAATTTTCACCTTAAGTATAATAATGATACCAGTCTGACAATCATCGTTTCACTGCACCTTTCAAAGATCACTCTCCAGGGTTGCCACATCAGCTTTCATGATTGCCACAAAATTAATCAAGAGCTAACAAAACATCGTAGCTGTTAAATTAAGACTGATTTACCAAAACGAGGTGCCTTTGATTAAGGATCGAGCCACGTGTTTTCTTTTTGTCAGAGCTGATACCAATATTTGTGTCAGATTTTTGAAATAACCAGTGATTGAATGTAACTAAGACGGAAGTTTTTCGTCAAATTGTTAAATAACACTATTACTAATGTGACACAAATTACAAATATTAAAGCATTGGTGTGAATTAATATCTACCCATTGATCTCTGTAAAGATTTAGTCATCCAGGTCCTGGTTATGCACAGAGGGTTGACTCTAAGGCAACTTTTCTAGAATGTAGAAAACTGAAAATGGGACTCTAACATTTTGAACTTCAAAGTGTGAGCCCCATTTGGTGCCTTCTCCATCTGGTGCACAATATTTTGCAAAGTGTGAAGAGTTTAATATGTATTATTAATCATGAATGATTTTAAAAGTGAATCAATAGGGATCAATGCATTTGTCATGGCTCGTATAATAAATGTACTGTAGCTTTAAGAACAGATCTTTTCTCCACTTAACCTCCATAATAACAGCAGCAGATGGAAACTAGCTGCGTTTATTTTGTATCATGAAGTTAAAAGTTTTGGTCTCAATTCTAGTGTTATGCCTCAAAACGTCTTCTTAATGTAACGAAACGTGATTGTACTATAAACAATATTTATAGTATATTATAAAGTATTCTTAAATCTGTTTAAACTACACATTTATTTTGTTCTGTTTAATAAATAAAAAAATAAAGTGGTTTAGGACACTATGCAGCAGTATTAGCAATAATGTGTATCTCATAAAACAATTTTAATAATTAAAGTGAAATCAAACACTTCCCAGGCCACATTATTAGACTATGAGAAGTAAATTTATCTGTTATCTTACTTATCTTGATTCTATCCTATTTTATTTTTATTCATAAGTACATTTCACACTGCGATCTCTTCCCTTGCACTGCTGAACTGAATTTCCGCCATGGGGGGGGGATCAATAAAAGTACATCATATTTTATTTTTAATGTATTAGCTCAGTCACATCTGAGCAGAAATTATTCCAGCCAAACAAACTTTGTTCCATCTGAGTTGTTCACATTAAGCCAGATGAACAATTTGTGATGGTTCAAATAAATAAATGATTAAAAAAAATTATAAAGGTTACTGGTTAATATAATCTAGAGCAACTGGAATTAAAAATTCTAAATTATTGATAACTTGAGAAAGGCTGATTAAAATGTGAAATACATGCATAAATGCTAGATTTAAATGAGGCACTTATCTTTGGAAATTGCTCAGGTCATTTGCAGATGGTTCCAATGTTAAAACTGTTGAAATGCACATTATATGTTTCGTGAATGTGTTACTGTTATGGGCAGCAAATATTTATGTAAAATGGACTTGAAATGCCAATAAATGATTCGACTTTTTACTGACCAACCTTGTGCTTGTAACCTTATTTCTAATGGGCTTAACTGAGTGTGAGAAAAAAAGACTCCTCACCATACTCAGCCTTTAGTTCTAATGCCTGGCACTATTTAAATTGTATTTCACACTGTTTATTAAGTTAAGGTTGAGTTTACAAGAATTGAGTAATATTCTGACCATTAGGTTCACTGATTCATATTGATGAATTTCCCCATAGGCTGTTTGAGTTATTGAGAACAGAAACTGCAGTATTGTGTTTCCACAATAGTTTTAATGAATTAACAAAGTGATCTCACATCATTTTAAAGATAACAGACTGCGTTACATATGCAGAAAGATTTGAAAGGAATTAATGATTTTGGAAAAAGAGGAGTTAAAAAAAAGAAACTGATCACCACATTATTATTATTAGTGACGTCAAACTTTAAATAATAAAGAAAGTGAAAGGAAAATGTGCAACAAGACGACAGCCACAAAGGTTTACTCAACAATGCTCTCAATGACAAGGCAAACGCACTGTTGTAATGCTAATGTCTACCACGTTCACTACTTTAGTTCAAAACATTAGCATGCTAATATTTGCTACTTAATCTCAAAGAACAGCTGAGACTAATAATGAGTGTATTAGCTGTGCACCCATAGAGCCAAACTGGTGGCTTGGCAAAAAAAACAGCATAAGGCATAAGATGCTGTCTGGCCTCCCTGAATGAACTTGCATGCAACAAATAAAAGGATTTAAAAACAGACTCAAAATGTTTTCTCTCTTTTAAAATTGGTTTGGAGAGAATTCTCAACATTCAAGGTTTGTTCATGCCCAACTGATTTTTGTGTTGAGTTTTGAGTCCTAAAACACAATTTTTACAGAAACAGCCACGATGCCTTTATCCAACTAATCCCAAATGACCACTTCCTTGTAAAATTATCCCACCCCACCCCTATAAGGTACGAAGATGAAAATCCTCCACAGACTTTGCAGGAATTCCTGGAGAGTGGGCCGCCATCCTATAGGATGACATCTGGAGGTTATGTCCGTGCATGAGGAGGAGGATTACTGTTGTAATCGGTGCTAATTACTGATTGTGTCAAATGTTGTATACTCTAGTTGTGTCACCTGAGAAATTTATGGTGCTGATGTTTTTGGTGTTTTGTTTCTCTCTCAAAACACAAGAATTAATCAAGCAATGCCACACATGACATGGCACTCCACGTTGGCTTGTACTGCAGGTCTGACAGACTGGCTGCAGCTCTCTCCTGCTTCTTAAGCACCTCTGCTCAATTAGGTGATTTGGGACACCTGCTGCACCTTCACTGCAGAGGAGGAGGGCAGAACCTGCAAAGAGAGAGAGAGAGAGAGCAGGACCAGGGTGCCTGCAGACACTCCTACACAAGGCACGAAACATGCTGATTATATGAAGATAATCATTAAATGTTATTAAGAATGAAATGACAGGTTATTTTCTTATGACAAAAACTAGCCCAGCAAATAAACGGGTATGTTCTCAAATAACTTAAGTGTGTGTGTGTGTGTGTGTGTGTATATATATATATATATATATATATATAATTTTTTAGTTCACTGAATTGTTTTTGTTTCAGTTTGGACTAATTAACTTCAGTGAAATGCCTCATTTCACAGGCATGTCTCATGTTATCTGGGCCATTAGAGCATGTGCACCTCACAAAGCTTAACTAGACATGGTAACAGGGTCATTCACAACGTCAGCCATGGGAGAATTCAAAAATAACATAATAGCCGAGTTGTAACGTCACAGGTTAAGCTGGACTGTGCCACTACATAAAGGTGACTGAAGGTGACAACTCTGATAACTGCTTTCACTTACAAATAGGCAACATTTTATTTTATTACCGATTGAGCATAGACAGTGATTCCCAGCATCATTAAATTCAATTCACAGTACACTTTAACAGGTAAGAAAATCCATGTAATACTAATCCAAAGCACTACTGAACCCAGAAACAGTGTTTTATTAGAGCTGGTGAGCAGTCTCTAGTATGTTTGCGTTCAATGGGATGGAAAAAGCAAGTAGCTGCCAGAGGTCCTGTATGTGTGTGGAGTGTTGCTGAGCAACACTGGACACTTTGTTCGTGGTGACTGGCATTACCTAAACATAGCAAACGGTCCAGAGGTGCTACTGAAAGCGTTCTTACACACAGATCCCAAATCTAAAAGCATGAACAGGTTCCAGTTCCATCTTATATACTGCCTACTGAAGCCTCCCAAGCTTTGCCTTAATCGACTGGTTGCACAACATATTTTGACTTGATAAAAGCAGAAAAACAGGTTCATATCAGTAACAGCAGCTCAGTTAATTAAGCGTCCATTAAACAATGACAGTGAACCAGCATGCACGTACCTCTTAGAGGAATGCGGCAATCATTACTACAGCAGTGAGTTTCCGACTGATGTCAAAACGTCTATTGTCCATACTGTAACTTCAATGGTGATGGCATTCAATCCCTCTGGCCAGCAGGAAAAATACTTCCAGCTGCTTCCTAGGGCTGCTCACTGGCTGACAATATGATATATCATGCTCAGTAAACCTTGAAAAATATTCAAAAGGGGTTAAAAAATGAAAGAAAATTAAGTTGTTTAGTTTTAACAATGACATTTTCCTATAAAGTTTAGTCACAGATGTTAAAAGGTATTATAAGGTAAATCACAAACGCACAGTGTATGTGATGACAAATGAAAAAAAAACAAAGGCACAAAATGAGTACAGAAATTGCTATGATAGGGCTGACATGTCAGTATGAACAGTAAATCTGAGAGGACTTGAATGCACCAAGGAGATATTCCTTCAAGTCACAGGTGAGAAACTAATCTGTGGAATAACCTGATCTAATAAGAGTTTGTGTGTTTGCTCGTCTGCTGTGTGGCAGCTATAACACTACTATCCCGGTTCTTATTCATTCCCCCCGATGTTACACTAGTGAATTCTTGTGAAAATGTTACACATAGATGATCACTTAGGTCGCATTTGGAATGAAAGCTGTCACGTCTGAAAATTGTACTGAAATTTGAAACAGCTTGACAAACAGGCACAAGGCGATTTGAAATACACCAAAGAACTGGACTGTTTTATTTTGAAAGTCTCTTGCAGATGCCATTCAAAGCCGACCCTGTGAACATTTGCTGCTACTGTAGTGAAAATCATTTCTTAAATGACAGGAAGGATTTGCAGATGATGCGAATGTTTATTTGACACGGCGCTCCACCATCTACTCGATCTTGTTTTTAGTGGTGCTGCTCCTGTAGCAGAGGATCTGGGTCAGGAGGACACAGCTGAGACAGGCAGAAAGTATGTGTAGCAGAGAAGCAAACAGGCTTCCTGTCTCCTACAAAACAAAGTGCGGGGCAATGTTAGTAAAGACTACAATGATATACTGGAGGAGTGTAAAATATGCAGAGTGCAGCTATTTTTATGATTATGTGTCATACCTGTAGAGACACAAAGACAACACACAGAGACCCTGCCAACGATAGGAAGACAGATAAAGAGGACAGTTGTCCTGTGTGGCCATTACAGTAGTTAGTTCCAGCCTGGAGAACCTGGAAGCAAAAAGTGCAGTATATAGATTCACTCTCGTTTGAAAAATCACTTCACAATTCACAGGCCTAATTACTCATAGAATAGCCCAGGAGGGAGCTGTAAAGATAGGATAAGCCACTGAATGGCTACCTTGCTTGCAGTTAAAGCAGCCAAACTGGAGTCCAGCATCAAGGAGACGACTGCTGCAGCTGCGTAGGAGCCCAGAAGGAACATAGCACCACTGTAAGCCCAGAGGAACAGCATTCCTGCCACAGACACGTAAAACAGGAGAAGATAAGCTATACTTTGTTGTCCCCGTGGGGAAATTCTTTCCCTGCATTTGACCCATCCCTCAGGAGCAGTGGGCTGCCCTTTATGGCACCCGGGGAGCAAATTGAGGTTCAGTATCTGGGTCAGGGATACTTCAACTTGTAGTATTGCAGGGGCTGGGGATTGAACCACCGACCTTTTCGTTCCGTGCACGACCCCTCTACCCCCTTTTGTTGGCAAGAATTTTCTGACTGATGGTCAAATCAATAGTTAATTGACAAAACTTAAAACTTATCATTTAAATAATCAAGCAGCTGTTACAAAATGTGTGTTGTTTTCCTACATTCATGAGTTGTGTGGTACCGCCACAGGGTGGCGCTCCAGGAAAGCACAGACTGACAGTGAAACAGTGAAACAGTGAAACAGGAAGAGTCACCTGGAACATCGTGGTCACCTGGTAAACCATTCTACACTGACTCACAATGGAACAATTGATATAACATTTTCCATTTGGGATGTTCTGGACCAAGTTGGATGTTGATAATACACAAAGGTGATTAATGATACTCAGATATAGGTGAGTATGTAAAGTTTAAACCCTCTGTAATGCTGTATCCCACTGACTAGTCCTTACAATGTCTCACAAAAGTTCACTTCTGTGCTACAAGTTGATTTTAAGTTTATTACCACACAGTTTTTCTGTTTTAGTTTGAAGGAGACAACTGTCTAGACAAAGTTCGTCGTCATCTTTTTTCAATTCTTAATGTTTCCTAAATGAATTTCAGTGCTGACATGCCCCAAAAGATCCTTATTGCACAGAGTTTCATCAGTGTGAGGCAACATTTGTTAAGACAGGCAGTTTGTTGACAGCAGGGCTAACATGGCTGGTTTTTGTTGCATTACAACTGTGGCCAAGCAGTAATTATCTGAATCCACACTTAAGCACGTGAACGTCAAATGAAGTTTCTTTTTCTGCAGATATCCTTCTAGTTTATAAGGCATGTACATTTGACAGTATTTAGAAAACAAGTGTGAGAAAAAACTGATTCACAGAGAGAGGAACTTGGTCCAATCTGATAAACAGACAAAAATAATGATAAAAATGGAATAAAGTCAATCCCACATCAAATGACTGTAAATACTGCCTTGAGCATTAACTGTGTTTTAATCCACCACTAAAAATACCCTAATTACTCATATTCACGTACCATTTATTAAAGCCTACAATCCTCAGGTGTTTTAAAAAATGACTGAGCCATTGGCAGAAATCAAGTATTTTTCCTTCATCCACAGTAGAAACTAATGGGTTTCGTCTTTTTTATGGAATTTGTTGATAACAGAGAACAATATAGGATAATGCCAGACAGAAATCCTGCAAGCATGCACTTTATTTGGAATGTGAAATGGGAAAAACGCGTAGTACCTTTGAGAGCATCACCGCGATAATACAGGATGAGGAAGACAATTGTTGCTGATTGGGCCAATGTGAAGAGCCTCTCACCCCAAGCACTGTAAGAGCAGTTCAAGTGAAACACATCAGGCACACAGCAATGATTCTACTGTAGATATACACTGTAAAACAGAATAATGCCTCAATACTTTCTCTTCCGATCATGCATCAAGGTAGGTTGAATCTTTTAGACATGCACTGAGTGGTTATCACTAATTTACACCCAGAGCCTTTACCAAACAACGTTCCACATCCAGTGTCATACATTCATGCAGCATGAGTAATCTGAGACAACAAATGGTCCTACGTGAGCTTTACACTAAGCCTGAATGTTAGCATTAGTGTAGCTTCCACAGACACAGATGAACTCCTGACAAAGATCAGTCCAAAATGTAAATAAGTGATTTAAGATGTTGGAGAAAAATGACAAGACATCTTTAAGGTAATAGGTGGAGAAAAATAAAACAGCAAAAGTGAATCTGACAAATCCACGTTTGTTTACTCCAACTGTCTGTTTCTATAGTTCCTTACTCTCAAATCAATAAATATTAGGAGATCTGCAACATGTTTAAGAAACAAAACCTGCAACATTGATGTCACTTAAGGACTCCTGGTCTGATTCATAGATGTATCCAATGTTTTTAAAAACGTACAAGAGTGGGAAGTTGTTGGCTATGGCGTACAGGACAGGACACGAGAAGGCATAAAGCTGCAGCAGGGCGGAGGGGAGACTCAGGCCTGCTGCACTTCCTCTCCACAGTATCTTCAGCAGCTGAGGTAGCTGTGCTGCAGGGAGACAACAGACAGGGAGGTGAGGATGGTGCAGAGGAGGTGCACTGATCTCATCCAACATGTAATAGGTGGGTTTGGTTGTTGTCCAGAGAATCAGTAAATAATATATGTAGACAATAATGAGTGAGACATTGCAGTGGTAGAAGTAAAGTTACTTCCTTAAAAAAGAAGTTAAAAAAAAGTAGAAGTATTGATTCAACTTCTCTATTCAAGTGAATCTGAAAAAGCAAATTCTCTTAAATGTACTCAAAGTATAAAAGTAAAAAGCAGCCCTTTGAAGGACATTTCTATTGGCTATTTTAGCGCAAACCTAACTGAACCTCATGTCATGTTAATATAATATTGATATATTATTGATTTCAGGGATTAGGAGCTTTATTTCAACTACTATTACTGCCATTCACAAGCAAAGAATGTATACAGCGTGAAAAAAACCAAAACAAACAAGAACACTAACATTAAGTTCCTTGTATGTGTTTCTTGTTCTTTTCTTCTTCTCACGTGTTTTTCCATCTGTCGTCTTGTTTCATCTGTCGTGCATGATATACACCGATGAAGACACCAAGGGATTGTCCTGTTTTCGTCCATTTAGATTGAAATCAATTACACAACGATGCAAAATAAAAAATAATCTTCTTAAGTAGCGAGCCTGTTTTGAAACTAGTAGAAAGTAAATGTAAAGTAGAAATATAAATGCAGTTGTTTAGTGATGTCATCATTAGACCTGACGTTGTCATGATTATCAGTTGCAAGGCTACCAGAGCAGTTAAAGGTTATCATATGAGTTTGAATCCTATAATGTGATCATTGTGATCATTGTGTTCTGCAGAAATCCAATCAATGCTAATCAATCATGACAGTGTAAAGGGACATCAGTGAAAGAAATATGAGTGGGTTGTATAACTAAAACTAAAAACATATCTATTTCTAATGAGGGTCAAAATCTTTGGTTAAGTTTTATTTTAAAATTAGTATCACTGCGGTTATTATTCCATTTTATTATTATTATTATCATCATCATTGTTATTATCATTATTATCCTTTTTGTTGCAATATCTTCTTTTAATTTGTTTTTATCTTATTGACAGTTTTGTACAGTACGCTTTTTATTTTTGTCTTCTCTAAAATGCAACATATACAAAATAACACCTATATAATGGCAAAACACTGACAGGGACCGTGTTATTATACAGTTAATACTTTAACTTTTGAAATTTTACTAATAATCGAGTCGCGACATACTTTTGCTGAAGGAAGGTTTGACTGCAGGACCTTTTCTAACAGTTCTGTGTTTACATCTTTTTGTTTGCACTGCTGCTGCTTTTGTCACGTGAATCAGTCATAAAGTTTTGAGGAGAAGTCTTACCCAGTAAAGTGTCCAGTAAGATCCACAATCCGGAGAATTTGTTCAGTATAATCTTTAGACAAGGCACTGGGACATAAATGAAAAACATTAAACAACATTCAACTGTGGCAGATAAATAAATAAATGTCAAAAAAGAATAAATCTAACAGTGAAAATCCACCTGTGTGCCTAAAACATGATTTTTGTAAACGAGTAACGAAAGTGGCCCTTGTGTAACACATAATGCCAGTTTTAGGTTGCAGAACAAGCGAACCTCCCCGATCCCCAGCCTCCCAAACATCTGGGAAGATTTTACGCAGCATTTCACTCAGTAATATTCCACAACAACGAGCCTCACCGTGCATGTGAAAGTTGACGAAAATCTCCTCGTAACATTTTTCTGGCATTAAATGGAAAACCAGGAATTCTCTGACGGTAGACGTAGCCATCTTGGTCAGCTGTAGTCAGCTGTAGCCGGGTTCCTTCTCGGTTTCAGGCGGAGCGTGTCAAAGGTTTCCCAGTGCGGCCCCCCTGGATCTGACGTCTCTGATGGTCTCCTGACATAACTGTGGTCCAGGAGACCACCACTGTTTCATTAAAAAAAAAAATCCATAAAAAGGTCAAACCTAACCTCTTTTTCCTTTGTTGGAAAAATATGTGGGCCTATATCTTTTTCTTTTCTTTTTGATGGGTAAATACTTCAGGGTTCACAGCAGGGGCGTTACTTCACAATATTTGTGGGACACATGCCCCAGTAAAATCTCACATTTGAGTTTTAACAATCTCCCATATTTGACTGTGGGTTCATTTTGATTGATATTAACAGGAACACATTTTTTTTTTATTTTTCTAATCAACTATACCAAAGCAACACAGTTTTAAACCCAAACTCCCAGCTCTGAGGTGAGCACCCTGGTCCAGGTCCGAACACCACAACCTCACATCCATGCACTGCTGTGTGCATGTCGTACCTGATGCTCTGCTGTGGACTCATCAATCTCATGTATCAGAACGAAACAAGGATCAGGACTGAGATTTGATAACACGATGGGACTAAAGAAAAAATTTAAAATAATGCTCATGATCTTATTTTGTTGATAAAGCAAGTAAGCTAATAGAGCAAACCTATTTGTAGACAATGTAAAAAGCCTGATAGATTATTTGAATGTCATTTAAATCAGAATGACACCAATATGGTGTTTAGCAAACATTAGCTTTGTTTGAGACTAAACGTTATCAAATATAAACGTTACCCTACTTACAACTACCATTAGCTAATGTTAGCTCTGCTTTAGGCTAATAAAATGAATAAATAAATAGGTATAACTCTTTTAATATATACAGTACATACACAGAGGTCTAGCTTATGGAACAGTGAAGTAGATTTGCCAGAGACTCTTAAATAGGTACAATACCACTTTATTTGAAGAGACAGAAAAAGACTAAATAATCATAAGATAATGATAAAGTAATGAAGGACTACTTTGTAACTACACTCAGTATATTACTATGTGACTTGAAGTATATCGGGAAGTCAGGTAATTTATGACATCGTAAGAAAAACAGCATTTCCCTTCTGACATGAATGAAAAGTGGAAGTCAAAGTAATGATGGTAAGAGTTTAGTGTGGATACGCAGGACAAATGTCACATGACATAATTAATTTGACATCATGTTGGGGGAGGGGGGTCAAACAGGAAGTTGATCCCACAAAGCCAGATGCTTCACCCTAATTTTAATATGAGGTTATAAAATTTGAATGAGTAATATAGTCTGGATATCAATGATTTACCAGCTCTGCGAAACATTCACTTTGAAAATGTTGCTGTCTGATAAAAGAACACGATACGTCACACTTTTTAATAGTAATATCTTTTTCAGAATTGAAACACATGTAGATTTGTGTTTTGCTTTGCTTTTTGTTTGTTCCTCATCCTCCTTTGGTCTTGTACTATATGTTACTACCCATTTTTGCCACTTGCACCAGCTAAAATAAAGAAATAAATCACCCATGCTAATTATAGGGCTCATTTCAAAACATTGATTCAATATATAAGCTGTTGATCAACTGCTGTGTTTCTATTTTGTGTTTCATCATTTGCAGCATTTTACAATAATATCAACCTTTTGGCTTACTCTACTTATCATACACAATAATTAATGGCCTACCTGGCATCCTTCCTCTTCATTGGCCTGTTTATGTTGATATAATGACAGCAAATGTCACTCGGTACTGTCTAAGCCCTATTTATGCAAATGTTTCAGTATTATCTCAGTTTGACATACATATAAACTTAGTGTTGAATAACTGGCTGCTGGTCTCCTGGTATGTAAACATGTTAGATATCACAGCAGTAACAAATACTGAGTAAGTTACAGTGTCTCATTTTCACCAGCTGATCATTTAGATTATGTAGGCAAGGACAGAGCAAATATTGACAAAACCATGATCGTAGAAGTCATAGCCCAAATATAGGTATTTACTGCATAGGCCTGGTGCTTAATAATGGGGGCTCTTGCAGGATGCAACACAACAAGTGATCTCTCTGCTCCACAATGCATAGCCTTCAAGTTAAGTCTATTTATTTACTGTCCAGGAGATCCACCACAAAGCAACTGAAGTGAGAAAAACAAGTGAGGTCATATGCTAATAGAAAGAACAATCATTTACAACGCAAGTTTCTGCAGTAACATTTTATGAGAAAAACATCATCTATGCATTTGTTTCTTAATTTAATCATTTGTTTTTATGCAATTCTGATTCATTTCCAAACGTCAGGTTACTCCAAAAGAGAAAAGGCTAAATCAGGTGACAAGAAAAGAGAATAAAGTAAACAGTCCTCAGACGCAGCTTTTTCACACTATATGAATAATGCACTGCTTTTGAGTTGTCTTTATTTGTGGTTTCTTTAAATATCCTGCAAATATCTAAATATCCTGTATTTCCTTTATCACTGCATACTTTCTGCTTTAAGAGATGGTGGCCATGTACTGCATCAAACAACAAGACGGTACCGTTCTTTATGAGAAGAAGGAAACACTCATCAGCAGCATATTTACAACCTTTATGACTGATGAGTAACACCTTGCCCAAGCCGCCTCTTGTTTTGTTTTTTCTTCAGTTTATTGATGCAGTGTGGAAATGAATGCAGTCATGCAGTCATCAGCTCACCGGAGAAACTAAAACATGCAGTGTGTTTGGTCGGCATTGAACCACCCACAAAGTGGTCATTTATCAACGTTTTGCAGTCAGTGTCAATGACACATTGTTCTCGCTCTGCCAAGCATGCTGCCACAGGTCCAAAGTCCAACCGTGCTTGTGACCTTGGAGTCATAACGTCAATACATCACAAGTATGCTGTATACCATAGGTGAAGGCAAACATGTCTCTTACAGTAAATCTGTGAGAGACTACCTAGAAGTCACAATGTGAACCAACATGTAAGAAACTCAGATTTAACTACAATAAACATTTAGCAGGCCTCATTACTACTCAGGTGTGTAATAGTGATGCAACCATCCATCACACAGCTAACTCAGATAACCTAAATGCATCTGCATCTTTACAAAGAAATGTACACCCCCACATGATCAGATAAGCACTGTCTCTCAGAGACATCATAAAATGAGTCACATAAATGTCTGCAGCCTATCCCATGCTCTGTTTGTCCATGCTATCGACTCCTCATACACCTCCCACACCCTAAAATCACTCACCATATCTAGTTTCTGCTACCAGCGCAAATACACGCATGTCTTTGGGTTAGTTTCATGTGGAACCTCTCTCTGAAAACAGGAAGGATTTGAGCTCAAACTTGCGGAACAAGCGGTTTTATAGGACTTTGCTCATTTCCTAACAAAAACAACATGTGTACTGGAAAATGTTCCCGTTGCATCGCCGTTACTTTGTACCCTTTAGCACTTATATCCATCATCTGTAACATAGTGTTGTTCTTTCCTGGTGGAGATGTCAAGTATGCCAAAGATGGACACATCACTGAGGAGGTGAAATACATGGGGGGACTCATTGGAGGGGGTTTGATGGTAAGTTGTCTCTTCTTTAGCCTGCTAGTGAAGGGTGTGATTCTGGACTCCGATCTGCTGTAAACTCCTCTCTGAAATATGTGCAGCCTCAGAAAAAAATTACTTCAATATGTAATGGTTTCAAATGGTTTGCAGTGGTCATCTTGCTATTTTGTGCTGTTTGATATGCTCATGTGACACATTAAGTGAAGCAAAGTTTTGAAATTCTAATGCATCGAAAGCAGTTTGATGAGGAATTCCTACCAACAGACAAAAGACAGACTCTTTTAACAAATTCTATAAGTTTTAGTGTATCAGGATTTTGTGAAAAACGCTGAATTGTTTGATTGTATTAAACTCACTCATCTGTCCTACTAGGTGTTGCTCCCAGCACTTTACATCCACTTGACTGGAAAAGAGAATTGCTGTGGGAATCGCTGTGGGGTGAGTCAGTCGGAAATGAGACGTTTTAGGTGAAATGCAACTTACAGTAAAGGAGAACAGAAATGTGATCATCGTTAAGAATACATTAAATTCAAACTTCAGTGAGGTCCTTTGAAGTTGTATAAGGAGTGTTGTGATATGATGTCGATGACAATAAACGTGATGCTAAAAATACACTTATTATAATGCTGTGAAAATAATCAAGCACAGATGTTACACTACACTCAAATTCTTTGGTGTAATTCATTTGACCACAAAGAGATAAAACACACAATTTAAAAAAAGATGAATTTCCCTCATAGCATGATTTTATGATCTTTATTATGAATTATTTAGGCCACAGTAATCCTGTGGTGAGAATCTGGTATTATGAGTTGCATCTTCTTTCTTTTTTTCCCCTGAAAAGTTCATTTAAGCTAAATTCAATTACACTGATTATATGAATCACTTAAGAAGACAAAGTGCACTTCAGGGTTCTGTATGACTAAAATATTGCCTGTATAGATAGCACACAGTAATAAATATTGAAATCATAAAAACAGAAGAACATCTCTCTGTCCTGATCCAAAAAAGAATATTTAATTGTTCAAGACATGTCTGAACATTTCAGTCTGACCCACCTAGGGTGTAGTGCGACGATAGCAGTACAGTATATAAAAAGTGAGCCTGCTTTAGAGAACATGTTTAAGCATGTGGGGCTAAGCTCACCGTTTGTCTTGTTACTGTTGAGAAAAAGAAAGTTTGACAGAATGAGAGGAATGTGACGTTTAGAGCCTGCTCCCTCTCAATCTCACAAATACCTAATTCATCAATAGCACTAAAAAATGTGAGGAAGAAGAAGGGTGGGTGTGGGGGAGGATTCCCTTTGAATAAAGATTATTTTTAACTGCAACAGAAATCTCTCTGACCTTGGCTTATTTTTTAACTTCTGCAGATGTTCTTATCAATTGCATTCGCTGCAGTGGGTGTGGCTGGTGCCCTGTACAGTTTCGCTGTGGCAGTGGTCGGTTTGCAGAATGGGCCCCTCTGCAAAGTCATCCTGATTTGGACGACACCTTTTATAAACAAGTGAGTAACATTCGGATGACAATTTTTTTTTTAATATCTCTAAAATCCTGGTGATTCATAAAGCTTCTCTTGTGCACAGTGACCAAAAATACCTGACTGATGACACATGGTGGGGAACATGCACAGAGCCCAAAAACATTGTGCAGTTCAACATTGGGTTGTTTGCCACTCTGTTGGCCACCAGCAGTCTGCAGGTGATTCTCTGTGCCATCCAGATGATCAATGGTCTCTTTGGCTGTCTGTGTGGAACCTGTCAGAACAAAGGGGTATGACGAACAAAAACACTGTCAGCTTACAGTTATTAATTAATCCAGACTCTTTCCAGATAAGATGAGTGATACAAGAATATCTTAACTAGATGTTTTTCCTTTTTTACAGCCACTGTGAGTTCCTGATAGCTGACTGACGCCCCCTGCTGCGAGACTGGAACTTGTATTCTTAGCTCCACCTGCATTGAATATTCATTCATCTTTTTGATTTTTATACTTTATAGTTTATGTGCTTCATGATGCTTCATTATAGTAGAACACAGAAATGGTTGTGTTAAGGTATTTTGTGAAAACAGTGCATGAGAAATAACTCATGCTAAATATATGATACATTTTGAATAAATTGCTTTTAAATATAACCTATTGATCCCCTGTTACAGCTCTGTGTTAGTTGGCATTTCACAGTAATATCAACCTTTTGATTTATTGTAATTTCCACTTAAAAATCAGAAAATAGCCAGTAAGAAAAAACACAGGACAGTTATTCTTCAATAAACACCTTTAATATAGGTTGTATGGATATACAGTAGTTTGTACAGTCAATATCAGGACTGATAAAGGACCGATACAAACATTTCTGGGTCATCACAGATTGTCTATTACTAAATGACAGCAAAGTAATGTGACTGAGACCTCTTAATTTCCAGCTTTTGAGCACTTGGAAAATCGCTGGACCCTGGATGCTGTGTGTGGCTGGTGCATTTCAGGAGGCAGCTGATATTTTCTCAATATTTCAATAAAGGTTACATAACCAAAAAGGCAAGAAAAAAAAAGAAGAAAGAAGTGATTTAAAAGGCAACCACTGGATCCAAAAAGTTAATCATGACACAAGAGGAATATAACATGTCAGCACCAAAACAGTCAGTAAGATGGGGAATAAGATTAGACCTAGATTCAAAACACTAGCTGGATGTGTTTTGAGGTTTCTTTTGAGGCTGATGGAAACCTGTAAAACTTGGCTCAGTGTTGTTTGAAATGAAATAAAACTGCTAAATGAAAGCAAGCTAATGTTTTAGCAATACAAGTCCTCACGACACCTTTTAGTTAGATTAAATGAATTAGCATATGTCAGTCTGGATGTTTAAATGAAATTTAAAGATTTAGTTCATTAACCTTCACCACGTAAGGTGGTGTGTCCTTCCCAATGTAGCTGCACACAGAACAAGTAAAGAATAATTTGAAATACAATGATTCTTTCTGTGTGGATTTGACTTTGAGGTAGACATGAAATAATATCCTGAAGTGCTGAAAATGTCTCAAAGCGGCTGCTTAAAGTGAATCAATTCTGTGCTTCATATGTTGTAAGTTGGCAGAATCTTGGCACTTTTGGAGTGTTAAAAACAATATTAAAATCTTAAAAGCTATATTAACAGGGTTTTAAAAGTGTAAATACTATGTCAGAGATGATATGAGAGATGGAGTGTGGCAGTCTGCAGCTAAATTGAATAAGAGCTTACGGTTGGTAAAACCCAGAACCCACACATGAGGTTCAAAGCCTCAACTGGGGTTTGGCTAAAATTCTAAGGCTTTAATACTTCACTTCCAGTTCACCGCTCCTTCATTTGTGTTTTGCATTGTCAGTCAAACTGCTTCATCATGAGCTTCCGGCTGGCCTCATAACCCAGGAAGAGTGCTCCGTTAGCAGGGAAGGTGCGGACCATGGTGGGGGCAAGACCAGAGTAGAGTGCCCTGACACCTAAACAAAACCAGCAGACATTATATTCTGATTGAAAATTTTTTAAAAACAACTTCATCTGCAATTCTGAACTGAAAACATCTTCCTACCTTCAGTGCGAGCAATGGTCGTGAAGGTTTTGAAGAATCCTGCCTGTTTGGTCGTCATAGACATGACCTGGATCCGAGACTTGACGCAGTCCATAGGATAGACCACCAGCCAAAGGCACGCCCCCCCAAAGCCACCGCTGAACAAAACTGGAGCCACACCTGCAACATACACAGTAACACCATTCAAACATAACGGTGATGGTCATTAGGCTGTTTACCACCTGATGTTCCAATCAGGTGTTTTTGAACATTCCACAACTTTCCCGGTGTTTTGTTGCGCCTGTCCTATTTTGTTTGAAACGTGTTGTTGGCATCAAATTCAGAATAATTATATATTTCAATTTGATGAGGTCAAATAATAAATATATTGTCTTTGTACTGTTTTCAATAGAGGACATGTCAAAAAGGATTTGCACATTATTACATTATGTTTTATCTATGTTTTACACAGCGTCGCAACTTCTCTGGGATCAGGGTTGCAAATAAATAAATGAAGAGGAAAAATATTTTAGAATGGTAATACACCTCCATTCATAACTGCTTACCAATATTTAAGGCCAACTGTAACGTTAGTAATTAACTGTAGCAGTGTAGTGGGAAACTCCTATCTATATGTAGAGCAGGTTTTGTGATCATTCTTAACATACCAGGTTTGTTTCACACTTGACTGATTCTTGTGCATCGTCTTGAGTCTAAAAACACAATTTTAGAGGGACCACCGCCTTTGTCCAGCTAATCCCAAATGACCACGCCCTTTTGGAAACTAACCCACCCCTATAAAAAGGCACAAAGATTTGGGAGAATATGACATCTGCAAGAACGACACAGCTGGGGAAACATGAAGAGGACTGTGCCATTGGCCATCTGTGGGGCAGTCCACCACAGGAGTCCCCAGGGCGGTCAATGCTCACCATTCCACAATAGTGGATATCCAGATGAACAATGCCAGACAGCCAGTACCCTGGTTGAAAATGTGTAACGACCCAGAATCAGGATCGACATGACCGACTGCTGCACCTCAGAAACCGGTTCGTCCAGAAAACAGGATGAGGTTGTGTCCAGGGGCGAATCTAGGATCAGACCCTTAGGGCGCCTCAGCCCCTAATGAGAATGTGACATGCATGCAGTGTCTTGCAACAGTGTTCAATCTCTGAGTTAAAGCTCTCATTTGACTGGATAATAGAAATGAAACACGCTTTTGCAGAAGTTTTGAAACTCTTTCCCTTTGGCAAACCTCAATTTCGTTCGCAAAATCCAACATCAGAGGCCGAAAACGATTTCAGAAAATGATAATAATAATTAATAATTATATTAAGTATTTTTTTTCAATTTCTTAATCATAAGAATTATTTTTAGAGGTGCTGAGAAGGAATGAAAAGGGTCTGAAAGACATCAGACACTTAAGCAAACGAGCAAATAAACACAATGGTTCATTTTTAAATCCCAGGCACAACATGTGGCCTTGCCAGTACCTATGTCGTCTCTGTCACATTTCATGTAGTCTGCAAACCCGGAGCGGCAGAGCTCATAGGCACCAAAGAAGCAGAAGTAGCCGGGCACTTCTCTGGCTATGGTGGTGGTCAGGCCCTGGAAGAAGCCCTGCGGTCCCTCATTCTTCATGATGGATTTCATCACCGACCACACTGTTCTTTAGACAGACCGGAGAGATGTATGGCTCAGTCACTGCACTACAACGTTGCATTACAACAATATCTCAGAAAATAAAACAATCACTGATAACAATAATAATGATAATGATCACTGAGCCGCATGTGAAATATATCGCTCTTTGACTATCCAGAGTTTTCTGTAGAAAACGTATCATTCATAATTGTGTTGCAAAAAGCACATATAAGGTAGGGGGTTGAAATGAACACAGTTTAGCATCCAATCTAAAGTATCTGACTTCAATGCAAACTATACAGACATATGTAGACATAAGTGGGCTCAATTGGTTTTTTTAGGTTGTAAAACTGAATCATTTAACAATTGTTTTTCTTATAAGCGAAGAGCAATGTTTAAAACACAGATCTATAACAAATAAGTAATTTCCAGTATGTGACAAAAACATGATTCTTAGTACTTTGAATGTCAATCTTGCACTTTGGTTCTTAAATATTCACCCACAGTATATTTTGTATATATCAAATTCAATACATTCCGTTTCCATGGTGGTAATTTAGTGGTGTAAGTTGCTGAAACATGACTTTTTTAATTATGTAGAAGAACATTTTAATGTAGAATAGCAATTTATTTTATGTATAATCTAAGTCATTTTTTAGTGCAACTTAATCTCCTAGATACTAGCCAGTTTGTGATCATTAAATATGAGTAATGTAAGAGTAAATGGTCTATACAATATTATGCAAAAGCACAGCATTATTCAAAACTCACTTACTTCTGGCTCTGAGCTATCCTTCCTGAAGCCTCCATCTCATACATGGCCTGCAGTCGACACTTGACAAGTTCAGTGGGGCAGAGAACTAATGAGGAGAAGATTGATGCTACTGAGCCAGCACAGGCTTTCTGCATGTCACTGAAACAGACGCAAAGAGAAACCGAAGACATATAAAAAAAAAGTTTTTAAAATTAAATTAACCTTTATTTAACCAGGAAAAAGTCTCTTTGAGATTTAAAATCTCTTTTACAAGAGCGTCCTGGCCAGGCAGCACCTCATGGGAAGTCATGAGGCCCTGACTTTGCTTTACAAAACAACATAAGTTTTGTTTAGTCAGCATTTAAGACAAGTTTTAAATCACACAAGTTATGTTGTACAGTATTAAATGCTAACTGCAGCTGACTAAGAGCCTGGTTTTGTGTGGATGCATCACAATATATCACAGTATCATCCGCAAAACAATGGAACCTTGCATTGGGAACATTTTGATCAAGGTTTTTAATATATATGATGAATAGTAGAGGTCCCAATACAGATCCCTGGGGTACGCCCTTGGATATACTAAGGGAGCTAGAAGTGATACCTTCTACTTGCAAAAAAAAGAAAAGCCATCATAAAAAAAATGTCCTAACATTTTCCACATCAACAAAGAAACCCATCTTTGCCCAGTCAAAGTGATATAGGTCATGGAAAAAAAAACCTTGGTCTGAAAAGTGTTTCATGTCACGTTTGACAATTTGGAGATCTCACATGTATTTTCAGGGTACGGCTGGCTTCATGTTAACAAGAAGAACAACCTGGTAAACACGTCACCTACCTCAGCACAGCGTCCCTGTGCAGTCCAACCACGAACCGGATGACCTGCTGGCAGAAGCCGTAACTCATGAAGAGCACAGAGTTTTCAGCGATGTTGGCCACCAGTGCCGGCGTGGTGCCCTGGTAGAGGCCACGCAAACCCACTTGTTTGTAGGTGGACACCAGACAGTGGATGAAACCCCGGTACATCGTCGGAAAGGTCTGCATCTTGACCTTTGCGGTGTCCAAAGGCTGCCCACTGAATACACATACAGTCCCCCCTTAGATAGAGCAAGAAAATAATTCACAACAACAGAGGTCATCCGACAAAAACAATGAGTAAAACAGCGACAATTTAAGTTTGCACAAAACATATAGTGCTGTGAAGACACAAAGCTAGTGAGTGATTCGGTAAAGCAGTGGGAAAGCAGCTTGATTATTTGATAGAGATTAAATAATGCAGTTGATCTATGCTGTAATAATGTTTTGAGAGACAAAGCTCTGTAATTACCTACGGCTCCTGCAGAGAGGTCAATGATGGCCTGGACCACCGGGTGTGGAGCCATGGTATATCAGAAGTTGACAGAAGAGGGTTCTCTTTCTCACAGCTACAGAGTAATAGAAAAACAAAACAAATGAATGACACTTCACCTCGTAATTCAACACACGCTGCAACATCGTATTAGATCACTTTAATTACAATAGACACACACAGAGTATAATTAGCCATTTGTTTCCTTAAATCCTCCTCTGAGCCAGTGATTCCGTGCGAGTCTCTGCAGGGGAACCAGCAGCCGAGTTTTAAAGTTCACCACAATAAAATCTGCACGCATTTCTTGCAACAGCAATTATATACAGTTAGCTAAGGGTTTGTGTGGAGAAATGAGGTGGAGGCTGGATTTACAGGGGGAACTCTAAGAATAGGAGCGGCACAAGGGCTGTCTGAAGGCTCAAACACACGCAATTGGCTGTTACAATATAACTGAATTTTAAAAACATATGTAACACCACCGCTCTGCCAGGACGGCCTCCTAGCCTCGCACCAGCGCACAGGTCATAAATGTTTAATATAATATATAAAAATTAACTTTTTTTAATGAATAGAAACCGTAAAACAATAATATCCAGGCTCTCCGGCTTCCTCCTATCACCAAAAACATGTAATATAGGTGAATAGGTGACTCTAAATTGCCCGTAGGTATGAATGTGAGTGTGAATGGTTGTTTGTCTCTATGTGTTGGCCTTGCGATAAAACTGGCGACTTGTCCAGGGTGAACCTCGCCTCCTGCCCAAAGTTAGCTGGGATAGGCCCCAGGCCCCAGGCCCCCCCCCCCCCCCCCCCCCCCCGCGACCCTACACAGAATAAACGGTTACAGAAAATGAATGAATGAATGAAATTGCTGAAAATTAGACCTCAACTATCAAAACTATATATGAAAGTGAAACAGTACCAATTTATTCATAAGAATTCTAGAACTCAACCGTTTTCCTATCGTTGCATTTTTCAAACTTCAAGACCTAAACTTGAACCACATACAAGCCTGGATTCCACACTTACCTTTAAGGCCCATGTGGAACAACTATCAAGCAAACTGAAGGCCGAAATTAGATTCTTGTATAGAAACAAGTCATGTTTTTCTTATGACAGTTGAAAGACCGTGTTATTATTGTGATATTGCATATACGCATGCCTCTCCCTCTACATTTAAAACTTTTGACTCCATCTGTTATCATCTTGTTACAGTTTTCCTCTGATCTGATTAATTATTTAGTATAAATTCTCTCTGGTTCATTACTCTCTAGGCCTACATAATTAGATACTGTTTATGAAAAGCTATTTGACCATTAAAGGAAGCGATTAAAAAAAGCAATTAAAGTGGTTAAATTGTTTACAGCAGATCCATTGTCTACTTGTTTATTTTGTTACTTTCCAGTACATCATGTTCAATATGTCACTTAGTGCTTTATAACTTTTGATATTAAAGTGCAACTTAACATCAGACCACGGTAGAATTAAAATCCATAGAAGGATAAAAGGCTCTGTTAATGAAGTACTTTTACTACTATAGTGCCACCACTAAGCACAGGCCGCTCTGCACGTCATGACACATATTTACCACTAGAGGGCGACAGAATTCCATTCTATGTTCTGCTCCACGTTCTTCTATTGTATTCTTTTGTATTCTTTGTGCAGAAATTAAATCAAAATTTAAAACATTAAAACAACAGGAGGACAAGTGTTGAATGTGAGCGTGTAAACGAGTAAACTAAGGCATCAAACATCGGTTGTTTGTATGTGTAGCAGCAATTAAACCATTAAAACTTAGTGAATTAAGATTAGCCGGTGAACGAAGAAATGCTACAATGCATTTAACATTTAACATGTTAACAACATAAAATGAGTACGGATAAAAGCTAAAGCAGTAAAAGGATAAAAAAAAAATACAAACCTTAAAAGAGGAGAGAGCCGGTTTCTGCTCATCGGAGAGTCGCTGTTTATGATGTAACGTTAACCATCAAATCTGTAGGTATGAAACATGAGGCTGGCAGTAACGTTGATGGCGTGAGATGCTGACCGAAGCTACTGTTGTCCGCAGGTGACCGCATGCGAAGTGCCCAGAGTTTATCATAATGTTATGTCATTTACAACATGTACTTATTTGCTGACAGCCTGGGGTCAATGCGTGGCGCGACCATCAGTGTTAGAGAGGAGGAGGTTGTTTCATGATGCCAGAGATGGAGAAAAACTAAGAGTACCACTTTACTCGAAAGTCCAGGTCAAAATCGTTGTTGTGTTATGAATTTAAACTTTTCCTCTTATTTTGACCTAAAGACTATATTTCTATGTTATGTCCCGAATATCACCAATGAATAGTAATGTTAGTGAGCAAAAAGTAAAGCATATTGAATGCATAAGTTTTTCTGCACAATACATTTAGTAAATAATTAGCATTCTTTCAGGAAGAATTTCGAAACCTTTAATGCTAAATATCCTTTTTTTAATTTTACATTTGTAAGCTAATACTGTCGTGTCTGTTCCATTAACTATAAGATAAATAAGCAATGTTTTTTAAGATGCAATAACATGCAGATATAGCCACTGAATCATCTTTGTAATTTGAGATCTCTGAGGGTATGAACGTAAACGCTTCCGGTTTACATTCTAGTTCGTTTTTCAAAATAAAACTCATCAGAATTATACAATACCCCCTGCTGGTTACTTTTATTGTCGCTATTATTGAGGAGAACTTTTTTTTTAGAACTCACAACAAAGGACATAGTAATGTAAATCAAGTATGTCAGTGTGCTGCTCTTACAACTGTGCTTTTTGAAACGCCTGCTATAACAGAATCACAACCCAATAGCTGGTGTATAATACATTTGGATGAGCCTATAAGCAGCATTATTGTCTATCATTACCATGCATGCTGGTTACAAAATGTTGAAAACATTTTCTATTCATTAGAATAATTAATTTAGAGCACTGTGTTTATCTGTTTTCACCTTTTCTCAGGTGTGATAAATCATATGCGATGACTGAAAGTCACTATGCAGATGTGATGTGGTCTTTCTTTTACAATGACGCTGAAAGTTCACACCATGCCATGCCCTAACAAAAGCACTTGTGAAATATTTAGCCAACAAGTACACCAGACATAATCCAAACATTGATTTTGTATAAATAGAGGAACTTCTTGGAATGTGCTGTCTCAGTCATCCTGAATCCTCCTCATGTTTTCTCTTAGTTGTCCCTTTTCATCTTCCCTTTGCTGTGATTGTCTTATTGTTTCTCGGTACAGAGACTTATTGTCTCTGATTCTCTCCTCCTCCCTGTGCCACCTGTGTGTCATTGTCTCGTTACTCTGTGTATTTAAGTCTGTTTGGTTCCGTCCTCTGTGTGAGTTTGTCTGTTATTCCCTCCTAGCCCTGTGATACCGTCCTAGTTCTGCCTTGCCCTTTCTTGCCCTGCTGTTTTTGCCCTGCTTTGCCTCGTGTTTGCCTCTGATATCTCCTGTTTTCCCCTTGGATTTCCCAGTAAGTTATTTTGTTGTGAGTTTTGTATTTTATGGACTTCGCTTGGTTTTTGGACTTTCTGTTGCTTCCTGTGTTTTTGCCTTTTGCCTTTGTTTTGGATTTTCTGACTTATTCTTTTATTAAATCACGTGTAAATCATGTGTTTGGTGTGTGTGGTCTGTGAAAAAGGCCGTGTGAAGCGGTGAATGCAGTCAGCATTGGAAACATATTCTGCAAACAGTTCTGTTGCATAGATGTGTTTCAGCAGATATGCGTTGACCAACAAAAAAAAAAAAAAATGGAATTAGCACTTTTAATCACTCCATAATTTAACAAGCCATCAGTCTAATAATCTTGTAAACTTCAAAGAGGTCAAAGGAGGATTTCAGAAACGACACCTGAGCTTGTGTAATGTTAATGATGTGGCTGACAAAGGTCAAGACAGCTAATCAATGAAAGTCCTTTCCCTCATACACCACCACCTCTGCTGTGGCTGTTTAATGTCAATACTGTGGGAGACCACAGTATTGACGTCAAGGCATCCATGTTTGTCTTGTTGACTTTACAGTAAATGACTTTGCAATAAACGGTTACATTTTTAAAAAATTTGATTTAAAAAGTTGTTTAATCTTTCTTTGTGAGGTGACCAGCTTTTCACACATTGTTTTGTTTGATCTATTGATTGAAATATGAACGTATTTTCAGTATTAAATAGGGTGAAAAAAATTAAATGAATTTTTTTGTGTCTGTTTGGAGGAAAAGTAAAGGCACCAGGGAGGAGAGAAGAGCTTTAGAAAAATTCCCTTACATTTTCATGAATTATATGTATTTTCGATTATACTGTAGGTCATTTGAATTAATTCATTGCATTCACTTGATGGGTGATGCTCTGTGGCTGCATTGCTTACTTTGGCATTGGAAAGTAGTAGTAGTATTGTGTAGAGGTTAATATGGCTTCCATCAAGTATCAGGAAATCCTAGAAGAAAAGGTCTCACCATCTGTGAGGAAGATAAAGCTTCATCGTCAATGGACATTCCAAAAGGACGATGATTGCAAGCATACCTGAAAGTCCAAATATATTCTCATCATACCACAGAATATCCCAAGAAGTCACAATGTTGTTAATCATGTATGAACTGAAATGCTGCCAAAATCTGTTTCAATCCATCTGTTTCAACACAGTAACCTGGGATTAAATACATGTGCCCTCTGTCCACAGGCTTATCCTTAAAAACTTAAAAGCGATGGCTTACAACAGTCTAGACGTTCTCAGCTACATGTCTTGTGTTCATAAAAAAACAACACAATTTTCCTTTTTTTCCATATCACTTTGACTTTTATCAAAAAAAAAAACATTGACGTTGTCTACATCACAGACAAGAATCATCAATATTCTGTTTTGAACAATTTTGCAATGAACAGAATGAACCCCATGCCCAACCCCCCCCCCTATACACAGTATACTTTACATACATATAGTTCCTGTTCAGTCTTTTTGCATTTTACATCATTATCAAAGTAGTATCATCAGCTTTAAAATACATACAACACTCTGTCCATTCTAATTATAATCGCTTTTCTGATTGTACATACAGTATCATTTCCCACAGTTAGAGACTAATCCGCATTTTCTGTGCCTCATTTTCAACATGTCATTATAAAATACTCTCAAGAGACAAAAACAGTCTCTGCATTTAATAAAACCAAAATATTTCTGATGATTCGTAGATGAGAAGCTTTTTCTTACAAACGCCGTGTGACACGAGAATGGAAACAAAGAGCCTCACGCTGTCAGAGCAGCTTTGAGTACACAATATAATAAATTATATTTACTGCTTTTATTTATACGTTCCTCCTTTTTGACGTCAGTAATATCCTGAACCCTTCTCAGACTCTCCAAGGGGCTTTGCTGCCAACTGGTACGTCGGCTTGAACTTCAGATTACGAGGCACAGTCAGAGAATCTCGGTAATCCCCAATTATAAGAGTTACACTGAAGGAATAACAAAGAGATTATAAAAGATCACTTCAACAATAGAGTAACACAAGTTAGAAAAGTGGAACTCATCCGTGTGTTTTTATATTTTGTTACAGAAGTGTTTGACAATTAAGTTCTCAGTATTGAACACAGGCTGTTGGCAGTAGTGGGCTGTGCTCAATCAATTTGCATTGTTTTTTTTTTTACCTTATAGGATTAAAAACAGTGCCTCTCATATTTATTTAAAAAAAGATGATTTTCTAATTTGTCTTTGTATCAGTTCAGTGTCATTGGTCCTCAACCCAGCTAGCACCAGAAACAAGTCCTTTGCAAAGGAAAAGTAGGCCAGGTGTTGTGCACATATCCAACTAATCAATGTGGGGTTGCCTTGGTTTTCTGGGAGCTGGTTTAAATTTCTATCTATGCATTGAGAAAACCCAAACATAACTAATTAGAGACCAGTAATCACAGCCAGGCACTTGAGTGTCCTTTCAGATGTGAGGAGAGGGCCGGGTCAGTCTGTGAGGAACATAAAATACTCCGATTTGCTTTATGTGTAACGGCGTGCAAGAGCAGTGAAGCATTCAATATCTGCAACAGGGTCAAAACTATTTGGTAAGAGAACCACAGCACAGCGAGAAATAAAAACTCAATCTAAATGTGGGAAAAGCTACCAGTGTTAAAAATACATCAAGAAAGCCTTCTTCATTTGTACCCTGTATACACACAGCCAGAGCCCTCAACTGAAAGAAGATTGAACAATGCAATTGTTGAAATGTCTGTCAATGCAACATCATTAGCATTAGAATTGCCAAACTCTCCATTACTGGAGATAAGAACGCAACCAGTCATAAACTATTAAATTACTACCTTAAGAAAAACACTGCTTACAAAAACTCATTTAAATTTGAACAATTTATTTTTTGGCCCAGTGGCTGTCAAGCTAAATAGTTGTTTTTGTTTAGAAAATCAGATCTATGACTGGTTCTGTGTGTCTACTCTTTGCAAATGATCTTCATACTGTAGTAGAAATTTTTGGCAATTTGACAGCAGCAGAATATTATAAATGGAATAAACAAGAAAATAATAAGTGTAAGCAGAAACAGTTAGTTAATTTAGACAGTCTTGAGTGTAGAGAGAAAAAGAGAGGGAGAGAGAGAGAGAGAGAGAGAGAAGTAGCACTATTCACACTTCCTGGGAGCTGAATCCACTTCAAAATAACGATGTGTCTTAATACTGTTTAAGCTCATCAGTGCTGGCTGCACTGAGGGGTTAAAATCACTTCCTGTCCTGTTTGTTTTGCGGTTCAAAATATACTGCAGGTAAATAAATGGACATATTTAATTTCCTGTCTAATACTGAGCGTGTATCCTGTTTTATCAGTGGACAACAAAAGACACCAGCGACTGAATTCTGCTTGGTGTAAAAACAGGGAATGTTAAAATGAATAAAGTCGTCAGAAACATGATTTGACATTAAAATCTATAAAATGTAGAATCCTCATGTAGAAAATTATTAATTTTAACTCTGCCAAGGAGGTCATGTTTTTGCTGGAGGTGGTTTGCTTGTTAGCAGGATTAGTCAAAAGCTATGAATGGATTTCGATGAAATTTTAAGGTGGAATTAAATAATGTCTTTTCAACAGGCCATCAGTTTTTACACTTTGCATGTGGCTAGTTGGTAGACAGTACGGCCTGAAGTGGATACATCTCGGGGTGTGAAACGACTGAAAAACAAAGAAAGAGATCAACTTTTTTTTTTTTTTTTTTTTTTTTTTGCTTTGTGAGTTTTTGGCCAAACCTCAGTTTGATGAAGCCAAACAAAGAAGAGAGGAAGTGCTTACATTGTGGCTGAAGTGTTAGGCCCTGCAAAAAAATAAAAATGAGACTTTTTTTTTCATGTTTCTGATCAACACAGTAAGGCAATTTGATTATGGCTGACTGATAACAATAACAATTCTGGTCTGTTTGTAAAGATGTTCACAATTTAGACTCAGGAGAGAAACTACAATTTTTTTTTCATTTTTCACAACCCATTTTTAACATTACCTGTGTAAAAACAGCTACAATCAAAAATGAGGCACTTTATAAAAGATTATAGAGATATCTAGGCTATATAGTATTAATCATTATAATGTATGTATACTGTATATTCTATATACCATTGTAATGTGTCACTTTATATTAGAATAGTGTTAACTGATGACAAACTACAGTATGTACTATAGTTTCTGTCACTCTACTTGTGTACTGTAGTATATACTATAGTATAATACAAAGCTATAATAGAAAAGCTCAGTTGCCAAAAAAGTGTTTACACTTTTCAAATTGATTTTGTGCCACACATTGGTTCAAATGTGAAGCATTTATTTTATACTGAAACGGAGAAGAAATGACTCATGTGAGGTTTTAAAATTCAAACAGCAAACAAAATGTTTATTAGGTCTAATTTGTGTCCTGTCAACTTATTAACAAATATGTATGATTTCATAATATGTGGGCTGTAGTTAGGGACTGTATGAAAATTATTAATGGGACGAGGGCTTAAACAAGCAGAAGGGTTTTTAAGGAGTGATTTAATATTGTCTCATCCAAAAATAAATCTTCCCCTGTGAGATGTGTGTTCTTAAATACATCACAAAGACGGCTTTCTTTATCTTTGCCAATGAGAGTTGGTCACATGATCACCCATGTTTATTTGTTTGATTGTCCGCAAGGCATCTTTAAAAGCTGTCAACGGATTTTGATGCAATTTTGTGTTGGGGTTGGTCTTAGGCCAACAAAGAGTTGATTAAATTTTAAGGTGGATCCAGGTACGGATGCAGATTTTGGATCACTTTTTCACTTTCTTCATCATTGCGGAATATGAACCTTTTAAATATTTTGCCATATCATGAAAGACGGGCAACTCATGATGTTCCACCACAACTGGATCCATATCCAGATCATAATATATACTGTATCTGGAGGAGACAACATGTACTGAGTCACAGTACAGTAAGGGAGAGGGGTAGAGACATGAAACCAACGCCTATGTGTAGCTGACATAATGCAGATTAAGAGTAATTCAAAGGGATTTCATCTATCTGTACAAGGTTTTGAAATTATATTTGGATTAAAAAAATAATTCGGATCCACCATTATGGAAAATTACCGCATTTTAGTTGATAACTCATAAAATACTGATAATAAACACATGATTCCAAATGCTAAGAGCTGGTTTCCAGGGTCAAGCAATTAACGCGTAACTATTTAATATGATATGAAGCAGATCTGAGTAAATGTCATTGTGGTGACATCACCATAGTGCAACAATAAACAACTGATTATCTCCTCATGGTGACACAAAATGGAACACACACATTGTGGACACTCACAAGTGAAGAGTGGCTGGAGTATTCACAATATATTAATGTTTGCCCTAAATATTTAATTTTCAGACATGTGGGGAGTGTAATCCTGCTTTTTGTTTTCATAACATAAAAAATAAGACTCAGCTCCTCCCCCATCCCCAATCATTTTTGTACACTCCCTAACCGGAATATTAATCTTCCCTGGCTAACAAATCTATTATCAGGTTCCTTCAGCACATCTCATTTTACATAAATACAAACTAATTATTGTCCTTTCTGCATGTTTGAAGCCAATTTTATTAGGCAGACATGCATAGCGGAAGAATGGTATGTTAATTTTTTTTTTTATACAATGTCGCATACCATGATTATTAAACAAGTGCATAGTTGGATATCTATGTGCCTGCTTTTTTTCAAGACCTATGTGACATCAATCATTTTCCAAAACGCTATCATGTTGCATTAAAGCTGTGGCTTTTATGTAAATTTTCCCAGTGGCATTTTAGCTGCAGAATACAGCTGAGGTGTTAGTATATATTCAAATATGGCTAATTAGTCTATTTAATTCAGTTTTAATTTTCTAATGCATAGTGGAGAAATACAAGGACAGAATACCCAATGTGTGTTCACATACCGGGCAGAGAGGTGATCAATTATCTTCAATCCAATCAATCCACCAAATGCCCTGAAACACCATTGGGTTGCATTGTCTAGATTTGCAAACTGGCATGATTTGAGAATGAGCTACAGGACATGACATGTTTAGTTTATGCACCGCCAAAGCTGGGGCTGAATAAACATGTACCCTGTGTGAGTTCACATAAGGAGATTTAAGGATCAAATTAATTCTGTGTGGAAAATCACACAAAACACACAATTACTGTATGACCATTTTGAATGGATAAAAAGAGAGACGTTGTTCTCTTCCCTCAACACACCCTAAATATCTGCTCTATTCACACAAATACAAGAATGTGGTGCCGACTGAATAATATCCTATTTAATGCAGTTCACACTCTTCACAAATATTATATAAAATGTGTGGGGTTTTCACACAAACATTTCATTCCTGTGAGAAAAATTGATAGAAAACATAAAATATATATCTAAATTTAATTTGTATCACATCATTTCATTGTCAGTCTGAGTCATACTAAGCACATTTTGAAAGCCCTCAGTAGCCAGTGGTCCAGAAGTATAAAGGCTTTTTTGGCAACTGTGTATAATAAATAAAATAGTTAATAGTGACAGCGTGTATGGGTGTATGAAACCTCTGCCAAGCTACATTTCCATCTTATTTTGAGACAAAATGACACCTGAAGATCATTTCACTTATCCAATATGGACAAAGGATTATGTGACGATATATAAAAACACAAACCTTGAGGATTTAGCTTCCAATAAACCCTCTAAAATGCCATCACGTGAGCTGCCACGTTGAACCTTGATTTCCAATAAGAAATAAGTGTGTTTTAAATGAAACTACACAGACAGACTTTTTTCTGCCATTTGTGTAATTCCCTGAAGGCCTTGTTAATGCCTGCATGATTGTTAGTGTGTGATGGAGCCACCGTGATCAACATAATGGTCACCTGAGAACCCACACACAATCACATATCAAGTTGTCTTCCTTTATATTAAGTAAAATGATGATCAAATGCCATTTTTATTTAAAATAAAGGCTAAATTAAAACATTTTCCCATTACCCTGTCTGTGTGTGTTGGTGTGTTTGTGTGTGTGTGTGTGTTTGTGTGTGTGTGTGTGTTGGTGTGTGTGTGTGTGTTTGGCACACATTTGGTTGACAGAAAACAGCAAGCAGGATGGGGATGAATTGTCCAGGGTTTTCAGTGTGTAGAGGTCTGTTGTGGCAACACATCGGGCAGCTGACCGTCCAGGAGCTGTCACACCGGAGTCACGCTCAAATCAAACACTGAGATCAACAATCTGTCAGAAAAGAATCAGAAGCAGGCGGGAGTTTAAATCATAACATTTCGACACAGCAGTTTTCACAACAATTCATGTTTTTAGAAGTTTTAGTGTAATACTTGTTTTATTGCAGTTTACATAATAATTCACAGTAAATCTAGTTTATCTCCACACACAAAATGTTACAGATGGTACGGCGGTTTATTCTCCAGAGCATATTGCTTTTGTTGAATCTCCAGCTCCCGCTGGCTGCTTGGGTAAATACCGCATGACGCACGATATCTTTCTGAAGGGATTTACTGAGTTTGAGTCTCACACACGTTGTTGCAGATGTCAATATTATGTGTCTTGTCTTTGCGTCAGACTTATCAGTTCCTGGGAGTTTGAACAGTTTCGTCTGATTTAATGAGCCACATAAAAACAAGGAGCTCATTGATACATCCTGTTTGTAATGAGGGTTTTTCTTTGTCGACCATGGAGAATAATATGCCTTATGAAATAATTTTAATAAAGGATAACCACCTCAGGAGACGCTCAGACGAATGGGCAGATAAATCAACCTGTGGTTTGAGAGGCTCTGAGTCAATCTAATCCACTTCCAGGGCCAAATAACGGCCTGCAACGTCAACACAACATGGTGATGACAATGAGCTGACTTGCATATAGAGTATATATTTTTGTGTTAAGTGCAGTTATCCATTATTACAATTTTATACTGTTTTATAGAATGAAACCACTGCAGGTAGTTTTTTCAGTACCAGAACATGGATGGACTGGATAAAATGGGCACAAATAAACTTCTTGATTTAATTCTGGAATTTTAATCAGGATTTAATTTCAGTGTCTAATTGAAATGTAATTAAAACAGGCGAGTGCTGTAATGTGATAATAGCAAAAATAATTTGAGTGTTGATTGGACGTTTGTAAACCAAGCCTGTGTATTTGAGGTTTCATTATCTGCATTGCAGCGACCATCCTCCCTATTCCCAGGCTTCATATATTTACTTCCATTATTACAATAAGGCTGCAGTTAATGAAAGTGGGGTAAACACTCTTTGTAGCATATAGGAGGAGATGCACATTAAATTTTGAATTACATTGTAAAAAATTAAAGGTAATTTATAGAATTAGCAGAACCTCTTTTTCATTTCTATGCCTGTTAAATGCATAAATAAACCTTCATCCACTGAAATAATTAAGCAATTATTATGATTATATATATGGAGATATCGAATAGCATTAGATGAATCAATCGTGCAAATGTAGGAGCTGTTCCCAGTAAATAAGGTACACAATTTGTTTGTTCCATTCAGTCCTCTCATAAATACCTGTGTATTTACATTTTAACATACTTCCCCTTGCAGATTTTATTTCTTTGACATGCAGAAAAAACTGTCACCAACATTAACCATTAATAATGGTCATCTATGCAATTTGAAGGAACTGTCAGAGCAGCCATATGAAATCCAGCAGTCGATACTATACACCCACACATGACCATAAACACCTGGTCTGTATTTTGCCCTCTCTCATCCATTTATGTGAAATGGCTAATTACCAGCAGACAAATCAATTGGCTTTGCTCTCTGAACACCCACTTGTGATAATAAGAGACTCTACAGAAAATCCACAGCCTGGAACCATCGTGCTGCCCTCCAGCTTGAAGTAAAGGTGAACAGAGGTAATTGATGGAGAGACTAGAAAGGCGTGACTAAGACCCATATTTGGGTTTTCTCACACAAAAAGCATACAGACAGCTATAAACAATACGACCAGAAATGATCGTTTTTTTCTTTTCACTTATTTTGAAAGATTTCTTTGACTTTTGCTTGTATCTAAAATGAATGACAATTAGAGCTGTAACTAATGATGATTCTCACTATAGGTTAATGACGTGTTTATTCATCAGTTGATCATGTGATCTGTAAAATGCCACACAGAAGTGAAAAATGATGATCACAATTTTATGAAGCCAAAGTTGAGAAAATCAAAGTGTTTGTTGTTTCAGGCCATATGTCTATAACTCACAGACATTTAGTTTACTATCGTAGAGGACTAAGAAAAGCACCAAATATCTGCATTTGAAAACCTAGCGTCAATTTTGGGTGTTTTTTATTTAAAAATATCAACATGGTTGCAGATTACTTTTTGATTGATAGACTAATTCATCTAAATTAATAACAAGAATGTCACTCAGCAGAGCACATACTTCCATCACAATCAGGTGAAAACATCACTTCCTGGGTGGAAGTAATTATTAATCGACTGATTTGATGCATAATATTTGGCTGTCATCAATCTGTTTATATATTACTGATATATCTTTATTTCTGTCTCATCTGTTATTATGTATAAATATTAAAAAATTAGGCCTGCAAATGTTTTTACTATCTTATTTAGTTCTCATTATTTTCTTCATTAATTGATTAATCGTTTGTCATATTTAATGAAAAACGCCTCTTTTAATTTACCAGAGCCTGGCATCATTAAATTCTTCATTTCATCCAACGTCAGTCTAAAGACCAACAATATGTGTCTTACTATCATATACGACAGAAAGGCAATAATACTCTTAATTTTAGAAGCTAAAACCAGTGGGACATTTGTTTTTGTTTTTTGCTTGAAAAATTACTGAAGTGATCAATTCATTATTATAAAATTGTTATTACTGATTAATTTACTGCATATTGACTAATCATTGCAGCTCTACTGTAAAGTCCCAACAAGTGGCTGTTCTGTTTTCCTCCACATGTAAATCAAATTAAAAAAAACAATTCATAGTTTAGAAATATTTTCTATATTGATGTAATTATTCTATTCATTGCTGTGTCAATAAGGTTGTAGATATTTTCTTGTTTTTCTATCTGCAGTAACTTTTACTTGTGAGGCCCAAAATGACACCATTAACGTGATTGTATAGATGAACAAAAGAATGCACCAGACACTGCAACCATATGCATATATCCTGAAAGATGATATCTAAGAATATTTTTTTCTGGACATGTGCCTGAGTCAGATTTCATATCATATTTTGATTAATAGATGTTTTAGGATCGGTTTGCTGTTCCAGCAGCTCTTACCTTGACCATCCTTTCTACTGTTCTGGTGTGCTCTTAGTTCTTCTGATTTATAGAAATCAATACTGGCATAAGTATTGAGGCTGGAGCCAGCACTGCTGCCCATAGCACTTCCTCCGATGTTGTAGGTGGCAGGAGTATGCTCCACTCCTGCTTGAGGGCTCTCCTTAATGGCCAAGTCAAGGTCAATATAGTTAAGGCCTTGTTCAGCGGATGTGGTGGAGGCTTGTGGTGCAGTTGTGGCAGATAAACTAGCTGTCTGCCTGTTCTCCCACAATGAGCAATCCAAGCCATGCCGATGGCTCACTGCCTGGCTTCCCTCTTGGAAGAGGGATGTGGAAGAGGGTGGGTGGCGCGGTATGGAGGGAGGTGAGTTAAACGTCTCTGAGAGGTGGCTCTGTCGTCCCTGGGGGTCACCTCGGACCAATCTACTGCTCCGCTCTGGTGAGTGGAATGACTTGGCTGGGGAAAAGCCAGACCCCGTCTCCTGCTCCATGGATACGGGTTGAACAGGGTGGATGGCAGGTATTCCTGAAATACTGGAATCTGAACCTTTGTCATCCACAAATAGAGTAGGGGCATCTGTTGGCATTGTTGCCATCTTTCCTTTTGTTCTGTACCCGGCGTTGCCCTCTGCTGCCAGAGGAGAAGCTGTGCTATGTTCATGGCGGGCTTTGGGGGCAACAGCTGGTGGGCCCTGTGGGTTGCTGAACGTGGACCTAACAGTAGTCAGGGCCATAGAGGTCTTACCTAAATCCATGCTAACATATTCAGCAGAGGTGGACAATGGAGCGGAGAAGCTGCGGGGAAGGTTAGCAGGAATATCGTGGCAGACAAGTGGTTGATTAATGGGCCGGAGGGTTCCATGGATCACTCCGTGTTTAGACGCCGAATATCGTCCTCCGTCATACTTATTGTCCTCTTTGAAAACAATACTAACATACTCACCAATGTTTTGAGACACTGATGGCAGCAGATTTTCCTTCACCCTTGGCAAGGTGTTTGCTTTAGTAATGTCTGAAATCACACTGAGAGGACGACCTCTCCGCTGTTGTTTTGGGCTCTTAGTGCTTGATCCTCGTTTTTGATGGTGACGCCCTTCTTTTGTGCATGTTCCAGCGCTCTTATACTCTGCTCCAGTCCTTAATAAACTTAACCCTCTCCCTGCTGATATGGACTTGTCTTCCAGGCTTTCACTGCTGGCTGAGCTGGAAGAGAAAGAAGAGGAAGACATGGAGAGTTGACAGCCTCCCACAGAGCCCACAGTAATTTTGTTTCTCTTGCTGTATCCCACTCCTCCTCCCCTTCCAGCACTATCCTGCCTACTGCTGTCCTTTTTTCCTTCCCCTTTGTTTAAGTCGTCCTCAAAGCGAGTATAGAGAGTGTGTTGATAAGCTCGTGGCAGCGAGAAGTAGGAATTGAACATTTTTGGTTGCAGTTGGTGCTGTTCGGGGTGGGAAGGTGGTGTGCTGCAGGCAGAGCGGCTGCAGACAGGTGAGATATTCATGTAGTCACTGGCAGCCCTGCTCTCCATGCTGGTTCTGCTATCCCACATGCCCAGTCTGTGCAGGTCTGTGGAGCTGACACTGTTGGGAGACATGACCATGTAGCCCTCTGAGCTGGGCTGGTGGATGTGCTGCGGTGGGGACACACTATTGTTGGGGGTCATAGCCATATACTCATCATCTGCCCCAGGTTTGGCACTGGTGTCAGACATACCAATGGATAGAGAGAGTGAAACAGGAGACGTCACTCCAGGCAACATTGCCATATAGCCACTATCCACAGCTGCTCCTGTGTCCACCTCTCCCCTGCTTTTGTCAGCCCTCTTCCTGCTCTCTTCATGCTGCACACCCCCTACTGCCAGAGCTCTTGAGCCATGGTGCAAATCAGCCCTCTCTCGGTTAACAGTCTGCGACATGATGGCATATTCTTCATCATCTTCATCATCGTCATCTTTTCTATGTGGGGTCAGTCGTTCATGGGCTGCCAAAGGCAGGGAGGACCTCTTACTTAGTAATCTACGTTCTGCCTCAGATTCCCTACTGGACGCGCGCCGCAATATCCGACGGCCTTTTGAGCGATGATGGGAGCCAAGGAGTCCCTCTCGCTGTCCCATCACTATATAGCTGGAGGAGCCTTCTCCGTGTACATGATGTCCAGACAGACTGGGTACAAGTAGAGAGTGTTCCCCAGGACTGGAGCCGTATTCATCTGAGGAACCGTAGTCGCTTGGTGAACCTGAAACAGACACTCTCTGAGAAACACGAGGGTATGAGCAGATTGTCATGCCTCCCACTGCAGCCCCCACTAGGCCACACTCTGAGCCATGACCAGAACTGGACGACAAACTTGGAGCAGGAGAGGGAGCAGGGTTAGGCGTGTAACGTGCAAGGCTAAGCGTAATCTTAGCAGGAGTTGGAGCCCTGGTGGGCTTAGGCCTCAATGTTGGCGTAGTTGAGCAGGAACCATTTAGACTTGGGCTGGAGCTGGCCCAAGTCCCTTTGGCACTTCCTCCGCCCTCCTCCGACCTCGCCCCAATGCTGGCAGTTCGTGCTCTTGGGAATCCATGGCGTGATGTAGGTGAAGTGCTTGTGCTGCTGCCTCCGGTTCCCGGTGTCTCCGTGCGGGCTCGTCTGGAGAAGCCCACCTGGCTTGGTGGCAGATTTGGATGATGACGACGGCTTGGGACGCTGATGGGGTTCGAAGCAGTACCACCTCCACACGATGTTCCCACAGACTGAGATTTACTGCGCTGACGGAACTCCTCACTTAGGGCTTTCATTGCTTCCAACAGGGTCTCATGCATGTTCTGAGCCACCACAGAGTCATCCACCTGCATCCAGAACTCTCCAGGGCCAGTAATCGCTGAGCGACCCACCTCAATGAAGAAGAAATTCTCTGAATGGCCACACCTGCGGACATTCATCAGCTGCAACACCACTGCCGCCACATCAGAGTTGAGTTTGACAAAGTTGACTGTCTTTTCAGTTAGGCACAGCCGGTAAATGCCCACTAAGTTCCTGGCATGTCCAAGACCTTTAGGCCAAACCTTGACCTGCCACACTTCCTTGAAGGTTGGAACAGGAGATGGAGAGCTACACTCTCCACTACTGCCATAGTCTTCAGGAGTTTTACCTGAGAAAACAATAAAGTACAAATAAATACAAACAATTCACGTATTAAATGACTAAATTCAACATATATATATATTAAAAAATATCCTAAAAACTCAAGATTTAAATAAAGCACATAACCTGTTGAAACACTAACCGAAGCCACACTTATAAACAACTGTAGGCGACACTAAGAAATCATATTTCACTTCTTTCACATTACTGAATTGCTACACACAATAATCTTCAATGTGTCTGGCAAGCAACTGCACTGCAGCGAATCCATCACCATCACTTTGAAGCTCGAGTTTTCTTAAGAGCTATAGAATACATTTCCTGAAAAGCAACATGCTCATATGTGAACTAATGCATCATAGGCTATGTTCATACTGCAGGCAAAAGAGACCCAAATCAGATTTTTCTGCTGATATCTGATCCGTTCTATTCTGATTTGATTCTGATACGCGGTTCTAAATCAGATATATTTGATCCTTTTGATGTGACAGCAGTGTGAACAGTCAGATCAGAGTTCATGTGTTTTTTCTCCCACTGAGCTCACATCAGTGTTTGTCAGCAATGGTGGACAAACTCAAATAACAAAACAAGGAAAGACACCAGGTTGCAAATTTGATAAAGGTGGAAATGCTTCAATCAAATCCTGTTTTTGCCTTCTTGCCCTCAGTCTAAAAAGCTGATGGACCATCACCAGACTGCTGTTAACACAGCAAACAATGCAAGAAATGAATGCATGCATTATTATTTTATTAATTTTGATAATGAACTGATGTAGCAATTACATTCTCTGCTGTTCATCAACATGCTTGTTGTAAATGTGGGGGTCATGGTACAGATCTGTTCACACCGATGTCAGATACGGGTCACATACAAACATGAATGTGAACAGTCAAGGAAAAAATTTTGTAGCTTCCAACCACAGTGTGAGTTCATTGTTCAGTTTAATGCCAATCACATGACAGATTATAGAATTATAATTGTTTTTTCTTTCCACACAGTCACCTTTATCTCCACTCAGTGGGCTCCCGTTCGCAAGAAACGCACTTAATCTATCACAGATACATTTATTCCCATAGAGAATCACTATAACGTGTACATTAACGAGTTTCCATCTCTACCTGAACAGCCACACAATTAGATTAAATTAAATATGTTTTATTGTGATTTCAGTGATGTGTCTCGATGTAGGGTTTCACACCATGGCAACATTAAAGCAGGGCAAGCCCATCGGTCTCTACTAACGCGAAGGATAACAGGGAGGGTGGTGGTGTTCAGCTCCAACATAAGGATAACAGCGTAAACACGAGGATAACCAACAGAAACACATTTTCCAGTGCAGAGCGCACTGGCGAGGCCATCTCCTCCCTACCATTGGAACACAAATATAGGTTAGGCGAACGGCAGTCAGAGCTGTGCAGAAAAACAAAAACACAGGCTCCAGCGGAGTGCACCCCGATAGGCTACTACTATATGATGCATTCGTTGGATGGTTGCTATATGCCCACTGCGCCATGCAAAATGCACCGTCCTACGAAATGGGCTTTTATCCATTTTAGACTGGCAAGGTGATAATCTGAATATGATAACACATAGATACTGTTTAATGCATTAAATGGCATTTTTTTCTGACAGATAAATTATCTGCAGCTTATAGCCGTATTTGAGATTATGCAGCACAAACACAGCACATGCCGCCCATTCCGTGATGGTCGGATCCACCTGTCTCGGTTAAAAACACACTGTCCAAAATTGATCACTCGGACTGATTTATTCTATTTAAATTTTTTTTTTTAAAAAGGACCCGCAGCTCAAATAATCCAACGACTCAAACCTGTGATGTGCAAAGAGCAATCGGGAATAAACCGAGACAAATAGTGAACAAACACCCTACGGCAGGATAGGCCTGATACAGAAACAGACAGTAGAAATCATGTCACACTTTTCATATCTTACAGTTGCATTGGAGGTCCTGCATTGCTTGGTACCACTCATTTTGGATCTCCTCGCTGTCCGCAGCTATAGCAAAGCTCTCGCTGCGGGTATAAAGGACTATCATGTGCTTGTTCTTGGAATCTGCCCGCTTGTTGATGTTGAAGCAAGTCTCCAGATTCAAGACTTTTTTGGGGACAGGTGATTTACTGCGAAATTTCTTCTCGTTCTCATAGTACTCAAGCCGAGCCGGACCATGCTCCGAGGCCGCCCTCAACACGAAGAATCGCCGGTGCATTGATTTATGCTTGCGGAGATAGCCGCTTTTCTGTACATCTTCATAGTTCTGCGTCTCGGCTGCTTGGTTCTCCATTGCCAAGGCAGGATGATAAAAAATTACAAGACAATAATCTCAGGGAATATATCAAAGTCCATGTCTACTCCTCATTAATCCATTGCAACTCCATCCCTCGTCCTCCCCGTGTCCACATTTAAGTGTCCAGCATGTGAGCGAGGCGTAAGGATGGCAAAATCAGCCAAACCATGTTCTGGATCTGGTATCATACTGTGAATCCAGCAGCTGCAGGAGGATCCGCGCACCGGGCGTGCACAGCGTCCACCGCCGCTCGTCCTGCAGCCCAGCCCAGTCCTGGCCGATCAAGTGCAGCCACGGTGCAGCTCAACTGCTTAAGGATGTCTCCTCCACCTGTCTGAGGTTACCCACAGTCAGTATTTATTCACTTCTGTCAAACTAACGGAATAAATGTAAACTTCCGGTAAAGATCTTCAAAATAAAATATCTGGTCTACCTTACATCTGCTCATTAATTCCTGCATTTTTTTATCACTTTTTAGCCCCTTTTAATTTGCCTATTCAAGGCGGGACTGCTGCACATTTATTGGGCCTTTATTTAGTAACAGCACCGAATCAATATCCGTATAAACAGAGAGAGGCAGCAAGGTGATACCACAGGACGGAGATGTGACGTTATAGAGATGTGCAAACCAGGACTGGTAGATTTCAAAAGCAGCAATTTGCTGCTGTCTCAAAGAAGAAGAAAATCAACCAAAAATGTCCTTTAGTTGTCATCTAAAATCACACACTCATTATAACTATTATAATACATTATTATTACTATAACTAATTTAATCATTAATTGTTATCACTTCAGACAGACAGTTATAAGATGACTAATATGCCACAATCTCCTCTGTATTTATAACCGCATTTTGTCACAAATCATACATATTACCATAGCATTTATTTGGTAATGTTGTTGAATAACATCTCTATTGTCAAATTCCTTTACGGACAGGGAACTGATCTTTGAGAGTAAATCCTGATCAAATCAGAGGGGAACTCATTACAGTGCATACCTCCCCCAAGGCCCAATAAATCAAATCCAAATTCCAACAAGACTTGTACGCCATCAACATGGCTGCCCTCTGGGTTCTCGCAATGTTAAAGGAAGTGAAAAAATGGATCCGTCCCTTAATATGGACTGACTCAAAAATTCAATGCCATACACTTTCACGGTAATCCTTCAGGTAGTTTTAGTGTTACTGTGAAAATGACTAAATAAGTCATTACAATGATCAAAAAAGTAAAAAAAAAATTAAATTAAAAAAAAGGTTTTGAATCCACCCCTTTCTCCAGATCCACTCCACTCCAAGTCTCCAGTTCGAACTGGAGACTTGTCCAGGGTGTACCCCGCCTCCAGCACCCCCGCGACCCTATACACAGTATAAGCAGTAACAGAAAATGACTGAATGAATGAATGTCATGCAGTTCTTGTGTAATCCTGCTAACAGACAAACAGACACTGGTGGATGACTCCAACAGTCACAACTTCATCATGACACAAAAAGTCACCAGGTTACACTAATGTGTCTCTTTGCGACCATAATGTCCTATTATGCTTTAATTGTGAAATCCAACCTGCTCAGTCTCCGGTCTCCTCTGGTCCTCTCTGCCGGACTTGACGCATCTCCTGCCAGCCTGCTAGACAGCTCCAAGCCGGTGCCAGTCAGATGCCAGGGGAGTCCAGGTCTGATGTGGTGCACAGACATGCACGATGTGCAGGCAAGTTATAATCGTTTATGATCGTGTGGACGATCAGACACTTTATATGTTTATATTTTTATATGATATTATATTTTTAGGTGGACAGGAGGAAAACTACTGCAGCACATGCTGTGTGAGTGGTCGCAGCTTAAGCATCTATATATTTTTGGTGTAGTAATGCAGCAATTGGGCACAGACCTGCAAAAACAAAACAAAGCAAAAACGTGTAGCTCATTAGTCTATAGACTGATATGATAAAATAACTCATAGAGAGATTTAGGAGTGTGTATATAATAGTGCAGGCTGAGGTGGTGTTAACATTCAATGAAACCTTCATGCAATGAAATGTTTGATAGTAAATACAAATAAAAACAGTAGACTATATCCTATCGACATGTTGACTTAATTTCCCTATTGTCATTTATTTGGATTCAATGGTTTGGAGCAGCAGGCTCTAAAAGCGCCATGGCCAAACCAGCATTTGGCTGAACACACAATAAGGTAGAGGTTACATTCTATTATGTAGGTTTATAATCATTGAATATTACCACATAGCATTGAAATGGTATTGATGAAGAAATTGAAAAAGAAAAAAAAAAGAAAGTCTCCAGGTGATTCAGTCTGGGGTTAAATCCTAGAGGTGCGATCGCACCAACAAAGTGTCAAAAATACTTAGCATAGAAAACTGTCAAACTGATCAAATTGCCCTCACAGCAACCCCCGTTAATGGTATAAGAATTGCTATTGAACTGACATTGTCCTCGGGCTGTTGATATTGCTTGTTCCTGATGGTAGCACAGACACAATCTGTTATTCTGTTTTGGATAATAACGTTTTAATAATTTAAAAAAATATCTAATCTTACCTAATTATATTCAGTTGTAGCTACACTACAAGACTTACATTACAGTTTGGTGATAAAATTAAAAGATTTAAATATGAAAATCCCATTAAAGCAATAAACATACTTTGTTACTGTTATGAAAATGATAATTACATCTCTGGATTTTTGAGAAATCTTTGAAATACCATCACATTGATTCAGAACATATGCAAACTGTTGGCCTGTGTTAAACTTCGGTGCAACTTCAGCTCCATAGAGGTTCTGTATAAGCAGGAAATCCATTGAGTAAACACCATGAATCAAATTTCTCACCATTTGCAACGCTCAGGATGAAGAAGTGACAAAACCCTTTAGAGGGTTTGTTTACTATGTGCAGCGTGTTACACAGAAGGTGCATTATGCAAAGCCATCCTTACATTTTCATTGGATTGTTCCACTGCAGAATAAAACAGAGTCACATGTGAGTGAATAACACCCTAAAGCCCCATAGCATCACTGTAACTTGGTTTGTGATGTATGGTGAAATGTTGAGCTAGTTACTGTCGCCTCATAACTCAGTGGAGTTTTTATGTTGCTAATACTTTAGCTATGTCACCTCTTGCAGCTAAGTCCTTTATAATGTAAACTTACAGCTTGATATAAAAGTATGAATCAATTTAATGGTATTGATTGAACTTATAATTATTGGTCCTGTATTATGAGGGGAAAATAGCCTCAAGACACATAATGCGAACACAGTGTTCACTAAAACCATAATTTATTTACACAATCACATTGAGCTCACTTTTCAAAATGAGCAATACAGTCCATTCAGTTTTGATAAGATCTATTTGGCAACTTGATTCAAAATCTAGAAAAAATATCTCCTATCTATATGCAATAGCATAACTCATTTTGTTCTTTAGATATTCAGAGGAACATTCAGACAGTTTCCACCATGTTCTTCATTTTGACTCCTGTGGTTTCTCCTCCTTGGGGGTTCAATCATGCTTGAGGAGCCGGTGCTGGTACTAAAAACCTAATGGTGTGAAAGACTCCAACACAAGCAACCTGATAATCAAGTCATCACATGTCCTTGTTGTTTGTCTACAAGCTGAGCCACTGTGACAAGTCTGCATGTGCTAGAAGTGGTCAGCAGTGAGCCCCCAATGAACAAAATGTCCACAGATTGAAACTGTTGTCAGAGAAAATTCACATCCTGACATTGTCTGCCTAATGTTGCTTCAACATCAGTGCTGCAGCACACAATTAGTAAGCCAGCAGAGACTGAGCGAGCAGTGCAGTGGCATGCTTTTTGAACACACTGTGATTAAACCCTTGTGTTCTGTTGATGTCTCCTTTTGTGTCAGGGATTTAAGGAACCGAAGCAGAAAAAAAAAAAAAACTGCACTAAAAAGTCCCTAACCCCTGCACAGGACACAAGACAAACTAACTACAACATGTAAAGTTTACATTATATACACATCAAAAAGACATGACCCTGTCATCCTTATTCATGCTCCCCACATATGTTGCATAAAATTAATCCCGGACCCCCTGGGTCTGGGCTTGGGATAGACTTTTGTTGTGACTTTCAGGTATACAGCCACTGTTTGTCATCCTGGAGAACCCATATAGAGAACGATGGAGGAAGCCAGAGATTTTCTTCGAAGAGATGGTGATGAACACGAAAAGGCTCAATCTGCTGAAACATATTACTGGAGGTGATCATTTGAGTCAATTGACAGAAATCAGGTCTTCCTGATGCTGTCCTCTTAAGACACTGTTGAACACACAGCATGCTGTGAAGTTCATTCAGCCATGCATGCAGCATGAGCTATAGTTTGGGTCTTGTTAGCATGTTGGTATGTGTATCTTTTATATTTTAGTAAAAAATGTAAGCATGACGATAAAAGCAATACATGCATCATTAAAGGAATACACGCAGTACGTACTATCATCCTCTCAACATAGATGCACATGAATATTTTAAAGAACAATATCATTTGGGTCCCATGGCATTTTTTTATCGTCATTAAATGTTAGAATTTAATTTCCAGTCTGTATTTTTATAGAATAACCATCGTAACAAGTCATCAAAGCTAAATTTCAGGGCACATTATTTTCTTTAGATCCTCTTAATCGAACTGATACGATGAAACGGACTTATCCTATCATAGCAATGGGATATAGAAAGAGTCCCAGTCATTGAAATGATATTGTGTTTTAAAAAAAATCTATATTAATAATTAAATCTCATCTTCAGTAAACACTCAATCTACTGTATCTGGTGCTTCTCGGCTTAAATTGCTGTGGAAATGTTTTAATGTATTGTTGTAAAAAAAAAAAGGCTAATGTTGCCCTTATGAGTGTAGCATAGACCCTTATATCCCTGAGATGAGCGGTATGGGGGAGTGCTCGTTATGAAATCTCTCCAGTATTTCTAGAAAGCACAAAGATCAGTAAAAACACATACAGTACATGGAGTACACCAGTATAACACGTAATACTTTGATCATCTCTGTAGACACATCAATCACAATCCTTTCCTGTTAGGTGAATTCTCTCCTCTAAAACCAACACATGTTATTCAACCTTGGTATGTATATTAAAGCTGCGTGTGTATTTTACTTTCAGAGTAAAACACAAGCCTCTTATTGGCTCATTATGCTTCTTGGAGCCAGCGTTATCATGGCACTGATGTGCTAAAAGTATGAATGAAGAGAATCTCCAAGGTCATTTTAATGCAGACGGGATTTCGTTGAATCAAAAAAAGTGTGATTTCTCTTTCATTTTGAACATAGCACAAGCTGCAGTAGATTGGGTTCCGATGTTGCAATGTTCAACTTTGTCACTTTCACTGAAAAATCTGTTGTCAATCCAGGACATCAGTTAAAAAAAAAAAAAACACAAAAAAAACAACAACAACACTTGGCTAGCCTATCCTCTTCTGTCGATCCAGGAATTTTTGTCTTCTGTCAATGGGTATCTCCTCTAAAGAGATACCATGGTTGCTTCCCCTGAAATAACAAACACAGCTTTTTGCAGAGAAAGAACACGACACGCCATTCATACAAATTGGACATTTGATGGCATTAAGTTTTACTGAAATAGTCAAAAAATCACATAGCATGAATGCAGTGCAGAGATTAAACTAGGCAGACATTTATGCATATGTGGAGGAGAGGCCTGAGCATTCTCTTACCCTTGAAGGTCTGGAGGGATAGGCAGAGGCTTGTGGAAATCCTCCCTCCCTACCAACCAATATGTGTATTCAATCCCTTTACCCTGGGAATAGACAATCATTAGCATTCATTAGCTATTATCACAATGCCTGTGCTACAGTAGGCACATTGCAGATGATTTGTTTTTCCTTTTTACCTTTAATTCTGTCAGACCTCTGACTTGAATCTTGTATCCCAGCTTCAAGCTCTTCAAGACATCAACTGTGCTTTGATTGACATGAATTCTGTAAGCTGTGATAAATAAAGAAGCAGCATTAACATTTGCACTCTTTGTTAATATCAGGTATACGCTACAAGTCTGTAATGGTCTAAAGTTTAAAAGGACTAGCAAACCAATCTGTCGTTTTGGTACTCAGCCACTAGATGGCAGCAGGCTACTTAGCATTACTGTGCACCTAAGGGCAAAAAAAAAAAAAATCAGTACAGTGCATAATGCATATGCAAAATAATGCATAATTGTTATTTTAGATATTATAGTAAATTAGGCTCAATGACCAGTTTAAAGGTAAATAGCTTCATTTATTAAAGTATGATCATCTGGGAGCTGCGCCACTATTTTTTATTTGCTATGCTGTTTTACCATTAATCAAATTTTTTTTTAAAGAATTATTCAGAGACCAAATTTCAATTTGAAAACGTGTTGCCATCGAAAAGGTTACTTAAATAATTAAAACTTACATTAAGTCTCCACGGTGTTGCCTGATAGGGTGGAATACTGTTGCAATAATTTCCCCTAAAAAAAAAGACTGCTTGACATCCAAGCAGGAAGCAGATTTTGATACTAAACGTGCAATTTTTTTAACCATTGATTTTTTTATATTCTCATTTTACTGTTGCTCAGAGGTATCTTGGTCTCTGCCCTGTCTATTGACAGTCTGGTTGAACAGCATTTTGTTCTCAATGTACAAAACATTACTTCTTTTTTTCCAAACCCTTCATACAAAATAAAATCTATTTGTAAAGAGAACTTCATCCAACCTTAAAGCATGCAAAGACCGTTTAAAAATATAGAATAGTCCTCTCCACATGATGGTGCTATTAAAGCTTTTGTGGCAGGTGATTCCACTTCTGACCAGTAGTGTACATCAAATGTGAGTTTTACTTTAAAACACTAGTGTTCTTAGAAATTAATACTTAGGTTAATGCTTAATTTACACATTATGCAGAGGGCAGCTGAGGCAAACTTGGTGATTGAGGACATTTACACTGAAACTTCAAATTGGCCTCTAATTCTGATAGTCTTAAAGGATTAGTAAGGACTGCTCACTCAAAGCCCTGTTTAGCCTCAAGCAACATGCACACCAACTACACCTGTCCTCACAACTACTATGTCAAAAAATTGGTAAAAGGAAGAGGAGATCTGTCTGGTTGCGAGAATGATACACCAAACACTCACGCAACGCCGTGGACTCCATTCGAGATGCTGTGTTGACAGCGTCTCCAAACAGACAGTACCGGGGCATCGTGAGGCCCACCACTCCTGCTACCACTGGGCCTGCAAACAGAGGACCATGCAAGAACAAACACACACAGAGGTTGGACTTTGAATGGGACGTCTCTCCCTGACAAGCAACATATTATATCGTAAACCATTTTGTGTGTCAAATTTTCACATCACTCTAAAGACATTTTCGAAACCTTTTTGTTCCAACTCGTTCTCGTGATCCTCAGCATTTCAAATAAAAGTACATGATTCTTCTCTTAGTACCACTTGTGTTTGCATCAAGAAATTCATAGAGTAGAATTGGAAATCCAGGGTATGCAGTGTGTTAATAGGATGACAGCACTCTAAGTGGATAGTGTGTCACTGTTCCAGGAATATGTTGCAGACGAGGATAAAGGAGGTAAAAATACCTCCTTGCCTTAGCAGCTTGTCTCGTTGTACTCTTATTCCTCTGCATAAAGTTGTATTCACTCTGAAATGGAGTTAGGATTTACTTCATGCCGTGTTACATGTGTACGTGAGTCTTAAAGCAAACACATTTTCAAATGCAGCATCATTACGTTCTGTCATGATGACTGGAGTGTAGAGGTTGAACATGTTTCTCACCAGAGTGTAAGCCAATACGGATCCTGACTTTGACGTCAGGCATGTGTCTCATCTTGAAGGTTCCAATGCAGTGGAGGATGTCAAGAGACATGTTGGCCATCTCAGCTGCATGACGGTTGCCGTTCCTAGAGGGGACACCTGAGGCTACCATGTAGGCATCTCCAATAGTTTCCACCTAAAGATCATAAAAACAAGAGTTTGACACACAAAATCATGCATGTTTTGCACAATGTGGGATTTTTCTCTCACGAGTTAAAAGTAGTCACCACCAAAGAAAAAGGGATTCTCTTGATGAATAGCAAAATAAGGTGGGAATATTTTCCTGGAATACCCCCCGATTTTCCAATCATAGTCAGCGACAACAGAAGCAACAACATAGAGAATCCTAGATCTAATTCTTGTGGAAACTTTCACAGGGTATGCAAAAAAAGACAAAAAAGTTGAGGAAGTTTTGTTGAAAATGTTTAAAATGCTGAGAATTAAAATACAGCCAAAATACCCCAAAATAACAGTCACCTTGTAGACGTCATGCAGGCCAATGATGGCATCAAAGAGTGAGTAGAGGTCATTGAGTAAGTCAACCACTTCGATGGGTTCGCTGAGAGCTGAGATGGTGGTGAAGCCGACGATGTCACTGAAGTACAGCGTGACCTCGTTGAAATACTCAGGTGTGACGGGTTTGCCTGTCTTCAGCGCCTGTGCCACAGACCTGAAGGAGGAAGATGATGATTGAGAGACAGTCAAATAACGCTCATCAGTTCTGTCTCTCTAATCCCGTAAATGGGATGATTTCAGGATTTCTTCCAACATATTATTAATGATTATTTCAAACATGCAAAGTGCCATCTCTGACATCATTAGTAAGGAACAGTGTAATGTGTGAACACTGAGCTATGACAGCACGGCGTGACACCCCTCTCAATATGAAGTTAAATAGAAGAAAGTTACTTTGCTTTAGGAGACCGGTGATTTCAAATGACAGTATTTGTTTTTATTCATTTGAATATAATTAAGATTCATTAAGAGCCGATTAAACTAAATTCAGTGCCATGAAGAAGACAGCTGTGTTTGCTAAGGTGTCCTTGTTTTGACTTTTTTAGTTTTTTTTGTGGGGCATTTTTGCCTTTAATGGGATAGGAAAGCTGGAGATATCTGACAGGAAATAGGGAGAGAGAGTGGGGGGGTAGACATGCGGCAAAGCAGTTGTACAATTTGGGCTTGTTCTAAAGATGGCATGAAGTTTTATTACATTTTACGTTGTTGCAGATAATGTCAAGTTGTCATATCTCAAATAAAGGCAACTTTAGATTAAAAATGACATGATTGTTTGAATGACACTTCACTTCACACTTCAACAGTCATAGACATTCATAAAGACTCCTGTGTTCTTTAATGGTTATGATGGTTATGGAAAATTCTGATAAGAAGATGCAGGTCTGTTAAAGAAACACTTTTCTCTGACACATATCATGCAGTATTGCCAATGAATATTTCTTAATTTATTTTACAGGTGAGATGAATTAATTTATCAAATAAAACCCTCCAGTTGAAACAGGCAGTGACAACTTTCAGTGACAGAACGAAATCTGACAGCAGGATACTATTGATTAATTTCAGCCTATAGTTTTATACTGAGCGTTGCATTTGAGTTCAAACATCGCTTACAGTATATTCAGATATTTTGAGTTCTGTATGAAAATGCACAGAATAATAGGTATAATCAAGCTAAATTTAAAGATGGTTATAGTGTTTTGCTCAGACAGGTTTGCCTGTCTGGTCACATTTGCGTCACTGGTTTTTGCACCAAATATTCCCACAGTTCCTGAATGCAACAGAACAAAATTTATATTCTGGCAGAAACGTTTGAGACATGATGGAAATAAAATGAACACATCTGTGTGGATTTTGACTAATTAATTGAGTTTCCTGCTCAAGATTTGACAGCTATCTTACAAACCTTTCCCTGCAGTCTTGCTGCATTTTGCACAGCTGGCCTGATCTCCATAGTTCCTTAAAATTATTGTTAACTTCCTGTAGAAGGGGGTGCAGATAGCGCAGAGGTTAGAGCGCACACCCCATATACCAAGGCTACAGTCCTCTAGCAGTCGATTCCGCCCGTGGCCATTTGCCGCATTTCTTGCCCCAACCCTGTCTCCCACCTCTTTGGCTGTCCTATCGATTAAAGGCAAAATGCCAAAAAAACAAACAATTAAATTTAAAAATTCCTGCACATCACTCCAGCATGTTCACCCTGCTGAACTGAGCACTAAATCCATCAGCTTCAGAGATGCTGACTCTGACCTTTGACTTCCCTTAGGGAGTACAAGGAGCATCATTTAATTATTTGAATGTAATTGTGCTAATACTCTACAGGCCTCCAGAGGCTATTGTTGTTCATCAAACCTCAATAGCCATGACTTTCATGACTGCACATTTTCATGATGTATGCGACAGGTACAGTTGCTGGACACTCACTTGGGCAACATCGCAGCCAGCAGTTTGTCGGTCTTCTGTCTCTCCACCTCCAGCTCCTCTGTCCTCTCTCTGATCAGATCCTCCAAGTTGGATGAGTACTGCTCCAACATGCGCAGCATTGAGTCAATGATGTTGGTCTTCTTTCCTTTGCTGATGCTCTTGAACTGTCACATAAAAAGGACGGAACAAGCAAAGTCATCCCCAGTTTGCTACTTTAACATACAGGGAGGTGTAGATCTGAATCAACGAGTGTTTTACCTGTTTGAAGATGTCCTCAAAGGTGGGCCTCCTCTCCGTCTCCTCACTCCAGGCCTGTTTCATAACCTGTAAAACATCCAGCGGCGCCTCGTCTGCTGACAAAACAGGCCTACACAATGGAGGAGGCTCTTTGACCTTGCTGATGATTTCTGCCAGCAGCACACACAAACACACAGACAAAACATGTTACAGAGAAAACTTTCAAACGTGATTTGGTAAATCAACAACAATTGTAATATTTGTCATTTTCTTTTAAGCTCAGTATGAAGTCTTTGTGTACTGTATGAGGTGAGTGTAGAGCTACAATAAATGTACTTATGGTATTTATAGCATGTTAATGGTCAGACAGTTATTGACCTTTTGACTGTCCTCAGGTGGGAGACATAAGGGAGAGGATAAACATTTCACACAGCTACTTGCCAAACAGATTTAGAATATGAATAAGCCTTTGGTATGTGGTTTCAGTGCCTTCTACGTCTTCATTGTTCCTTCTCATGTTACCAGCCATTGGGGTCATTAGTGCCATGTTGCTCACCCTTGGGAGGCATGTCCAGCATGCAAAAAGGTGCAGAGCGACTGATGACCTCCTGAGCGATGATGGAAAAGCTGTAGACATCTCCTGAGAAAGTGCCTCTCCTCCTCAGTCTGGAATTTCGCAGCAGCTCAGGCGCCGTCCAAAGCAGATCTTTATTGAAAAAGATGAACGGCAATAAATAAAGAAAGAACGTCATAAAGTAGGAGTGAAGTCACAGACTTGTTTCGTGGATGCAGATGATCTCACCCTCTGGTTTTTCCTCGTCTGTGTCAATGTTTTGGGCAATCAAAATTTGATTGAGCCCATAATCTGTCACCTTCAATACAAAGCGCCCATCTACCACACAGTTACGGGACTTGAGCCGCCCGTGGATGATGTCACGGTTGTGCAGGTACTTCATTCCCTGATAACAGTTTGTGGAACATGTGTGAGTGATTGTGAAACATGACAAGGTGGAAAATAAAACAAGATTAGGTTGTTCTCTCTCTCTTACACGAATAAGATCCATTAACAGGGAAGATTTGAACATCCAGTCGAGACGCACTTCCTCGTTATTGAGCAGATCCTCCAGGCTTCCTCTGATGCAGTGTTCGGTCACAATCCCAAAGATCCCAAAGTCGAAGAACAGTCCCAGGAACAGATTGATGTTCTCGTGTCTCATGTCCCTCAGCTGATAGGAAGAAAATGGACACATTAAGACTGAACTATCAGGTTTGTGTGTTGATATATCTACACTTTGCACGAGGAATATCACTCAGCTTGAATATTTTGTGGCAGTGCGATATCTTTTGCGATTTCTGCTCCTTTAGATTCAAATTCAGATGGCAGAAGATAATTTTGCAATTACACAAAAAGAGCAGTCTGTATTCTGTGGTTTGTGGCAACAGTCAGTTGTTGACATGCTGAAACATTTGCTTACCTTGACAAAGATAAACTCAGTGCTGCTGTTAACACTTGACACAACTCCACTGGGGCATTTCTTCAACCAGACCCAGTCACCCTGGGATGAAAACAAAGCCAAGCAGTTTATGTGAAACCAAAAGCATCCAAAATTTTTATAACTGGACCTTCTTGAATGTGTCCTGACCAACTCGCCTCACCTCAAGCACAGCAACATTCGAGCTGTCCGGTGTTGAGGCAAAGTAGCTGCGACCGGACACCGAGTTGTGAGGCGTCTTCATATCCAGCTGGCTTCTCAAGATACTTTCATCATTAAGCTTCTGCTCACACACAGAGTTCAAAGAGTGTTGGGTCCGCTTGGAGTAGATCATCTTTACAGGTAATAATAATAATATTCAATATATAAATAACACTGTCAGATACTGAGCCATGAACCGACCCGTTTGCTGATTTGAGTGTTGATGAAGATCAGGTCATCCAGGGTAAGGACTACTTTTCCTGATCCACCGTTTCCACCTCCAAAACTGAACCTAATCCGGCCTCTTCTCCTGGACAGACAAAAAAAAATTTAATTTTCTAAAAAAAACACAAAATCACACAAAACCAAACCAGAATATATATCATTCTCTGAAGTACATACTTGAAACTAAAAAAGAAGCTCAATCCAAATCCAACCAATAAAAGGAACAGAATGAAGAGAAAGAAGAGAGTGACTGTATCCACGCCTTTGGGAAGAGAGGCAGAGAAGAAAAAAATGTAAAGACTGGGATTTGTTATGAATGCGATGAATTCAGCATCAGCTTATATTAATTTCCTGTGACAACACTTCTAGTGCACTCACCTCCACTGCAGGCAAAGTATGGGCTAAACCAGCAGCCTGAGTCTGTGTAGGGAGTGCTGCCTGCGAAATGGATCGAACGGCGGAGGTATTTCAAACCCCCAGTAACGCCATCTGTATGAGCAGCCTCCAGAAGATGAGTGGAGTAGAGGGATGAACCCATGCCACTGTAGTCCAGCACTACATAGCGAGCCTGCATGCCTTCACCATTCCAACCAGCCCTCAAGGGCTGATTGAAGCCTTCAAATTCAAAGCCGCCCCTGCTACCACCCAGAATCCGACCAGTTACCCAACGACCTCCATCGGCACGCGCCTGCTCAGCAGCCATAGCTATGAAGTAAATCATGTTGTAGATGGTGGCAAAGAATGGAGAAACCTGACAAGAGAGACAGTGATGTGATTTTGATTGAACTCAAATGTTTGTATAATTTCCTCATCAGATTTGAACCTTTTATTTTATCACTCAACAGTATTCAACAGAGATTCTCACCTGCTCTGGTGAGGTGCTGCTGCGGATTTCATAGCTGCCCTGAGCATCTCTGAAGGCCTCATAGAAATTTCGTTCTCCAGAGTCCATGGTGATGGTGAGAACCCCATCGTAGGCTTTCCGCAGCTTGGTGTCATTGCTTAGGGAATAATAGTGGGCATCCTTGTAGGGTAGTGGGTAGAGGAGGGTGTCATAGGGGATGAACACATAGCCACGGTCAATCATACGCATGGCCAAGGCTGTTGTCAGAAGTTGGTACTGAGACTGGCCACCAATCAGGACAGAAGGCATGCACATAATGACGACTGTGAGGAGAGAGAGGGGATTAAAAACCAATCAATTTACACGATTCATGTGGAATGAAATTGTGTGAAGGTTGTTTTATTGTTCTTATCCATGAATTGCTTTTAATCATCTCTACATCTACAGCTCACCTCTAACTCTGTCTGCTTCCCGCACTTTAGTCAGGGCTCTCCGAGGCCCTTCCTTGTCGTCTCCCATAGTGACCACTGGGTTGACAGGCAGGCCAAGAGCCCTTAGTGACGAGGCCAGCTCCTGTCCTGTGGCTTTCCACACGTCTGTGTCCTCTGAGATGATGGCCACATGAGCCCAGTGAAAGTACCGCAACACAGTAAAGAGTACACGAGAGGACAGAGGCAGTGGCTGCAAGTAGGTGGGATACATCCCTCCTTTATTCATGTTGGGTTTGAGACAGCCCCAGGAAAGAATCCCGACATCCCACTCTTTAGCGTACAAAGCAGCTAAGGGGCAGTAGCCTGGGTTGGCGGGGCCCAGGAAAGCAGCACCATAACCTTCCAGCTCTGCAAAGCGAGCAAGGGCACGGGAGGACTTGCAGTCCTCGTTGATCAGCGTGTAGTCATACCAGTAGCCTTTGTTAAGGTGGGGGTCCTTATTTATGCGGGTGGTTGCTAAGCGGGCTGCCATGTCTGGGAAGGCTTTCGAGTATAAGAGGTCACACGTCCAGGGTCCAACCAGGGCCACCTTGAAAGTGGTCGCCCAGGCTTGACAGGGCAGAAATGAGACCATGAGTAAGGGCAGAAGACACCAGTTCCCCCACTGGCTCCCGGAGTGTTGAATAGAGGATGATGGCAACTGTAGTTTTGGTGTTGATGATCCTGTTGACAATGATGATGAAGATACTAGTGATTTAAACAGACTATATCTACTATGACTGTTTGTGGCTCCTGTCTGCATATGTCTTTTCCTCTTCACTTTTATGGAGTCATGTTGCCATCGTGGGTGGTGGGACAGGTTGTGCAGAAAGCGAGGGTCTCTGTGACTTGCCATTTCCTCACACAGCTATTCTGATGCTTTCGACACAGAGGAGGAGCACAGTTAATGGTGGCTAGTATGAGTGTGTCTTTGTGGGTAGGACTGTCTCCCTTGGCACTCAGCAGCCCTCTAGTCCAAAGCTGGACAGGTGATGAGACGACCCCAAGCCATCACTGCCTCAGCGAAATGAGAGAAAAAGGCAGAAAGAATTAGAATCAATCTACAATCTAGTGTGAGTTTCCAAAGATCTGTGACACAAGCAAAGACACCTCAGGGTTCCAACTGTCTCCAAGAATTAAGGTATGTGCAATCTTAATATAAAGGGTCTAAAAAAATCTTATTGCTATATTTTTTTTACATGAACACATAAACAAACCATCGCAATACTTTTTTAAATAATTATAACAAAGATGCATATTAACTTAACTGATATACTAGAAGCAATGTATTAATATCAAACAATGAGCTTGTCAATGATTCCAGATGGGCAACCAGAAAATAGTCACACAGTTTGGCATGTCTGTCCTGCAATTTCTTGTTACTTTATCAGCCAATTTATACATTGTTCATGATATATATCTGAGACACAAGGTAATAATGGCCCATATAACAGCCTGACTGCTGTAACAATCTAGCTCTTTTTATCATCTGTCATGAGGTGTACATTAGGTTTCAATCTTATCATGTAAACCACTTTCATTTGTTCAGAAATTACAATTCAACAACAAAGAATACCACAATCCTTGTCTTCAAGTTGAAATAAAGCAAGTCAGCCGTGACCTACAAGCCCGTTTAAGTGGGTAAGACTGACACTGGTTTATCAGCTGCTGATAAGAGGAGCACAGACTGATATTCTTGCTCTGACGACTGTTCTAGCTGCTGAAAATAACACAATACATCATGTATAGTGCAATTTTCTAAAAGTCTATAATGAAATTGATGAGGCGATGAGACAATCCTTGTTGTTGCAACAGTTTTTGGAATAACTGCTGCAAATAGATCTGAAGAAGGCTTCACTCACACTGTATGATGGATGTATTATTCACATTAACAAAACAACACATACATTCCCCATAATAGTGGAAAATAAATGACAAGTGAAACATATTTAATAAGAGAAAAGTCTGACCTGGAGCAGCTTCTTTACATAGGAGCCATGTCGTTGTCAGAGCCTGACGTTGAATAGCACCATCCATACTATAGATGAGTTAAATATACAGCAGGAAAAGTTACTTTTGTACCTTCATTGGGGAAAATATCATGGGTAATCCAAATAGCATGACAAATAGAAAAAGAAAATCAAATGATCTCCTCTTGCATCCAAGCTCTTGAAGACCATAGCGAACGAATTGAACGAAGCTTCCAGTGGTGTAGTCCTGTTTCAGTTCTTGCTGTCCCTGTTTTGGACTGGGACCGACCCCAAACCACACAGAGCCAAGGAAGATGTGTGAGAAGAGGTGGAAAGAGTTTGGATTAGTAAAAAAAAACAGCTTAGCGGAGAGCTAGGGAGAGGTAACAGGTAAAAGAAAGGGAAGAGAGGGAAGGACTGGCAAGCTTTGACTTCTCAGTCCTCTTTAGCTTTTAATCCATGCTAGTGTTGGAAGAGTGTGTGTAGGGGGAGGGCAACAGGAGATGAAAAAGAAGATGAGAGTAAAGCTATGTTCACTGTATCCTGTAAACTAAGATGCTTGTTTAAAGGAGCCTACAAAACTGAATATGCTCATAATTTAAAATGAACTACATCAAACCTTGTCAGAGGTGGGAAGAACTGAAAATGTCAGCTGAGACAAAGCTTGGGCTGATTTACTGTCAGTTTTTCCACCTCCACCTGTTTGATGTCAAGGACATGAGGGAAAACACACAGAAATGCTGTTAAAATAAGAGACCTCCTCAGACTACATGGCTGCTGTGACATTTTTTGGAGTTGAAAAAGAAAGACATGATCTCGTGTGGAACTTTGGTCATTACTTTACAGGAGTGAAGATGTCATTTTAAAATTGAGCAGCAGAACAGAAACAGTCGAAATCCATGGACTTTGCCTTTGAATGAAAGATAGTTGTTATTTTCTATCATTGCTATTTGTGTATCTTTATAAAGATAAGCTCCCCACTTTCATTCTCTCAGCTATAAATGTTGCCAAAGCAGAGCAGCAAAATCATTAATAATAAACCCCTTCAACCAAATTAGAAGAAAGAAACCCTTTGCAGTGTTAGTAATCACTGATGGCTGCCTTAAATTACAGAACTGCATGCAATGACCCAGGGCCTGACACTGGTGCAGTGATTAAGTCGCCTGCATCTGCAGCCTCATATAACCCTGCCACTGCATTTCAAACCCTTTGGAGACCCGCTCTCTTGCTCTTCTCCATTCTCTGTTGCAGTAACTAAAGATGCTAACTGGAATTTAGCATGGCTTAAAAAAACAACCATGAACTTTTGAACAATTGGACTTTTATCCAAAAATTGAGCATATTACAGGTTGGACTGTATATAATAAATCCCTAAATGATCTGAGTCTCACTACTGATAAAATGCCAGAAAATGTTGATGATAAATAGTAGCTCTTGTTAGAATGATATGTCATAGTTTCTCTAATACGTCCAGCTTTATTCACATTATTGGAGGCTTCATGTGCTTGCCGACATCTTTGGTGCCTCCATCCCTTTACAAAATGAGGCTTTAAATTCTGAAAACCTAACAGTCACAGAGCAAAGGTTAACATGAGCATCTTACATACGACAAGAAATGCTAATAAAAGCATAAGAACTATGTGACCTGAAGCTGAGGGCCAAAAATATCTTGTGGTAAGCCACTGAAAATCTGCTGTTGCTCTGTTGACCTGGCAGCATTTTCAATGCAGCACTACAGCTGGAATTTAATCTTAGGCAGGGAGGGGAAACTCCTTAGAAAAAACGTCTAAATATAATGATTCCCTCAAACAATCCAGCAGAATCATTCATCTTTAGCTGCAGTGACCTCTACTGAGTTTCATGAATATGAAGATGGTCTCCTGCATGTGTAAGGGTGACTATATGTGTTAGTTCTTGTTTGCCCTGTCTTGCACATTGATAGCACCCTTGTTGAAGTAATCAGATTAGACAGGTGAGTCTGTGCTAAACTGATCGAGCTGCCTGGAAGCCTCTTAGTGACATGGGTAATGGCACTGGCAGAGATCACTTCACAGCAAGGTCAGAAGAGCAAAGAAGCAGCTAGCTGCAAAGGCGGCACACTGCACAATCCTGACAGGATTTGAATTTGTTGTTAGCTCTGAAGGTTATTTATCTGTAACCTAGACTTCAACCACAGTCATGTAGGCAAATCATCTGAAGTTTTTTCAGCATTGCTATACAGCAATTGTCAAAAAACAGTGACTGATTTTGCAAAAATATGTTTTTGGATTTGGTTCACTGTTAATTTTCTCACTCTAAATGTGCTCTACATTTTCATCATAATACTACATATCTGTCTCTAGCAGTGTGATATTGGCATGTGTTTGGTCCTATGAATGTCAAGGCTGTTGCATGATTTTTTCATTAATAAGTACATCTCTCTCGGGATTCACGTTCTCAGCAATACTTAGAAAAAACCTGAGGGTGGAGCGACAGAGAAGCTTAGACGTTTGCTTCCACCATGACCCCACTTAATAGGTGTGGGGGAGATTAATTTGGCCACCGCCCACAGCTGACATCACTCTTTCTAGGATGATAGGTTCAAAGCTGAAAGCAGGGAATCGTCCCTGAAAAGTATTTGAAAGTGTTATTTAAATTATATGTTATGTAATAGGGAACCTCCAGATGCTGTTTTAGACACAAGGGACACATTGACCTCTCTAATGATCTATAGAATAACAAAAGAGAAGAGTGGCTGTTTTGAATATATATATATATAAACCATTGATTTACAAAACAAATTGAAAATCAACTTCATATGAATGTACACAAACCACTAAAATAGATAAGTAGATATTAAAATGTTGCCAAATTTTTTACCAAAAATAAGCAAAGTAGCATTGTGCCAATATCAGAGACTGATCCAACAGCCACATTAATACAAAAAAAGCCCCATCACTAACACATATCCAACCCATTCAACTCTGACCTCTGGCATACTTAAAACCGTATGGAGTTACATGGAAGGCTTTCTCCTTATGCTCTGATGTCTCACCTCCTAAACTCCCCTAACTCCACCACACTTTATACAGGATATATTGCACTGGGTGAACAGTCTTGTGCACCAAATGTAACATTAAATAATCAAAGAGGTAAAGTTGCACTTTCTATTATCTGCTGTATTAATGTTCAGCCTTACACTGGTATGATCTGGAGTTTTGCTTTGATATTTTGGATTTTGATTTCACTCTTCAGAATTACATTTGCACATCAACAAGTCCCAGTTATGCAGGTCTCCCACTGCATCTCTCTGTCAAATTCAGGCGCAACAGTGGAGTGTTAGAGAATTGTAGCACCATCTGGTGGTTCAAGGCTAATTTAATGAAGCTAAAACATCCCCCTCTCTGCAACATAAAACGATGATGCCGTTTTTACTGTCTTTTAAATCCACTTACCCATCTGTTTAAGGCTTACAGCTGCAGCTGGCTGCGATTGGTGTGAAGAATTTTGACTGTATTAATATTTCACATCTAATTTTCTGATTTGTGAACTTAACTGAGACTTGTGACATATTTTATTTATTAGTTAGTTTTGTTAGTTTGAGATGGCAAAAGTCAGGACTGGATTAACCCACAAGTTATAAACAAAAAAAAACAAATAGTAAGAACAATTTGCACAAAAATGATAGCAGCCATATAACTTGACTGCAGCTCTAACGCAAGACAAGCTGCTGACATTCCCTTTTTGGTGATCCAGCATCTGCCACCCCAGTTTAAAATATGTACATATACGTCTCATCTAATAGAGTCATATTTTGTAATTGCTATAGGATTCTGTAGTGAGATTTCACCACTACACCCCAGCTTGACATGGCCCTTATTATCCATCCAACTAGTATGTGATTGTACATATGTTAAAATCATATTTGTTTGTAAGAGACTATTTAAGTTAGGCCACAAAATCTATTATTATTAATTTATTATTCACTTCATATTTATTTGTGTAAGCAAAATTAGAGGGTGGACAAATGTCTTTTATTTCACTCACTGTTCAGTGTTCAAGGTGTCACCAAAATAAAAGACCTAAAGACCTAAATAAGGTTTAAATTCGGTTAAAATAACTTTAATAGAACATCTGCAGAGTTTGTGAATTAAGCATCCACAGATGCTTAAATGAGAGAAATGCAGTTAAAGGTTTATCTATTATAAGATAAGCAGCTTTTTTTTTCATCCTTTGAATCACAGGACTACATGTGTACGTACAAGAAAAATAAAATAAATACTATCACTCAGACATTTAATCAAGAGCATTTACAGTTTAACAACGTACAGACTGATTCTACATGAATGGGTGGGACTGTTTCTGCGAACATTAAAACTAGATTGACTTATCAGCTGACAGAAAAACTGTGTCAAGTTCACAATTATGTCAATATTTTATCTCCATTACAGCTACAGAAGAAGTCATAGTTTTGGTTTGGACTTTGGTGATTAGATACCAGCATTGAAATAAAGATGAGTAATTTGACTGGATTTGCTATTATGACCCCGAGCAACTTGCTCATCACAGAAAGTGTAGGAGTGTAAACAGTGCAGGAGGATGTCATGAGGTTTGTATCGGCTCGGGCTCGGAGACAAGACATTCTGTTACAGAATGGAGGCAAGGGTTTTTTTTAGGCAGGAAGGGTTTAACACATGACACTATGATATTGCATAATGGGAACCGTAGCATCTTGTGATGACTTTTAACATCATTTTTTTCTATATACTGTATCCTGTGAGGGAATTGCTCAATAGAGTATGTCTTTAAGGCAAATTTAAGGCAAGTTTACCCAATATGCATGCAAGGATGTTGGAGGAGCTCAACCCGTCAATAGAAATCATATCCATAGGGCTCCACATCTGTTATACCACATATTAAGCCTGAGTACTTACAATAGGAGGCTGGGTTTAATTCCATTGCTGCATGTCAACCCCTTTCTCTTCCCTGCCTCTCCTCTCTCTCTCTCTCTCTCTCTCTCCTCAGGTATCACGGCCAAAATGAATCAGAAATACTGGAAAAGAATTTGAAAAAGCTCTCAAACTTCACCTGCACACAGTTCATTTGAAGTGATTTAAGATATCTCTATACCCCAGTCAGATTCTGTCTGTCAGAAAGCCTTTAGCAGTAGATTTCCGTATTTGTCTTCCATCAATAAAGAGTGCATTTAATTGTCATTTGATGTTTTTAGTTCTTTTTTAAACAATATTCTTATTTTCATGTGTCCCGTTCCCAAAAATGCATGGCCATCCATACATACAGTATATAAGTAGCTAAACGTTCAGTATTCATTGAGTTAATCGACCTTAAGCAACCTCAAGCCATTAAAACTAAGTAGACAAAGTTGTCAGATGAGCCTGATAATCAGCTAGATACTGCATGTACAATGTGCATGTATGAGCGACACTAGAACCAGTTGGGTGGCCATTTATGCAATATTTTTTGGATAGAGAATGATGTCTCTGTATCATAATTACCAGTCCCCACAGTTCAGTCTGCAGGGAGCTTTTAAGGCTCAGATGCATTGTACGTCTCCGGAGGTGTTGCTCAAGCTCACCCTCATGACAACAGTACACAGTTAGGGGTGGAGCAGTGTGGGAGGAGCACTGTATATAAAAAGTTTAAAATGAGCATTAACCCCAGTTGAAACATTTCTCCATTGTGCTACATGGGAATCCTGTTCAGTCCGGAGGTCTGCTGCAAAATGATCACCGATGTGCTGGCATTCGTCGGGGGATTTACTGTTGTTTTCCACATGCTGAAACTTGCCTGGAGATGTTGGTGTGGATTCAGAGCGTATGTTCTGTCAGAGCTTTGGCAGGTGGATTTAAGGACATATGGAAAATGGGCAGGTAATATCAAAGGCAATGTATTTTATGTTCTCTTACAAAGTTGCTTTTATGGCACACAATGAAGTATTAGCAGTGACAGGTTTAAGGCCATTTGGAAATGAGAACATGTCATTGTAAAAAAAGGCGCACAATCCTGATCTTATTTAAGACGAGGTTTGACAACGACAGAGTGCAGATAGCCGAGGTTCAGAAATATTTGGAATAATTTATATTTGGAACATTTCCTTCCATCGGTGGAACATACCAGAATTCCGGTCTGTGAAGATAAGGGACTTAGATAAGGTGTTTACATTCCAAACTTGATGGGACATTTCAGTACCCTGCAGACACAAATTAATTAATCAGTTTTTCCACTGATAACACATTCTCTTTTGAAAAACCTAATGTGGGGCCCAAACAGTATACACAGAAATGTCTGGTATGACCAGGAGTGTTTCCACTAAACAACAGGGGATGTTTTGCCCTTCATCCTCTCATTTTTCCTTTCCCCTATGCCTCACTCTGTGGAGTCTTACCACTTAGAGCTCACCATTAGCCTTCGGCTCAGGTTAAACTTCTATATAACAACTAACATGTGACATTTGAACAGTTTGAACAATGCAGACTGTTTGAAATGCAAAATGTTTAGCAAAATTGACCATTTAGAACTGCAGAGTGAATGAAATCTGAAAAACGTGTTTGAAGACTTTGGTAAATGAGTTCCAGCTTGTGGTCACTGTGTCAAACATTCTAGCGGTAATGTTTTAACACCACGGAAAAATATATATACTTAGTGCCAGATACTGAAAGATAGCTTCTTACAAAGGTTATATGCAATTTTCAAACCTAATTTTTAGAGAAGATCATGGAAGCTTTCAGATCAGGCTACAGTGGAGCACACAGTCTTGTATTACTTGATAAAAGATCGTGTAAGCCTACACACTGTAGGTTTTAATAATTATGGAGCGAATAACAAAAAGTGATATCTCTCACATATCTGTGCTTTCTCATTTGTGCAGTTGTCACTGGTGCCACATCTGGCATTGGTAAAGCTTATGCCAGTGAGGTGAGGTTCCAATTTCCTTCTACAATCATTTCTCTCCATTGTTTGACCCAAATTTCAAGTTTGGAGCTGGGAACGGCTGGTTAATAATTGTAGTTTATGTACTTAAGATTTCATCAGTTTGAAGTCTTTTTGTGGGTTTAAAAAGCCACCAAACTTGTCTGTCTGCTTACCTGTCTCCTTCTAGCTGGCACGGAGAGGCCTGGATGTTGTTTTGGTGAGCAGATGTGATGATAAGCTTCAAATGGTTGCCAAGCAAATAGGTGAGCCAACTGAAAATGTTCTTTGTCTACAACTGCAGTTTCGCTCCTACAATAAACAATTTGTCTTGTATTTCAAAACATTCTGTGTCTCTTTCAGAGGATCAATATGGAAGAGAGACTCGCACCATCCAAGTAGACTTCACAGAAGGCCACAGCATTTACCCTATCATAGCTGAAGGACTACGGGGACTGGAGATTGGAATTCTGGGTAATGGGACAAGCAATGACAGAGCAGAGAATGTGTAGAAGTGTAGAAATGTTGAAGGGGTCTAAATGGTTGAGAAAATAAGGTTCAGCAGCTCGTCACTGGGCAATCAATTGCAAAGAGGTTCAGTCAATCAGCAGTTGTAAATTTTCAAAAAAAATGTGGTAAACATATGTCATATGCAAATCTTTAACGGATAAATATTTTCCTTCCCTGTGGCTGGTTGAAGTAATAGATCAACATATTGAGAAATATGCAAGGTGGAAGAATGATGCCACCCTCATATCTCATTGGGGCACATGAAGCTTCAGCTAGCAGTCAGTTAGCGTACTTTAGCATAAAGACTGGTAGCCTGATTGGGAGAGACAGGCAGCTTTTCCTTTGTCTGAAGTTATTATAATTAAATGAAACACCTAGCAACATGCCCAAAGGTTGCCTAATCCAGTCAATGACACGCCACAAAAGGAACATGCTGTGACAACTTCGCTAATACAATAAGAATCCAAATAAATTACAAACAATAGTAAATGACTTGTTAAAATCAACTAAATAGCATTTGTAATATTACAGTCACCAGTCACAAAGGAGGACGCCATGCTAATGAGGAACATAATTACAACCCTGGGAACATTCGACTCCTCTGGCTGTAGCTTCATATTTACCTTACAGACACAATATGTACCTCAGACGTGTTCTCTAAAGAAAGCAAATGTTTCCCACAGTGTTACTAATAATACTAAATGTGAACTATTCATAGGCTGATCTCACTCAAGAACCATGTGTTGAAATGTAAAATGTGTTTTTTAGGTGAATTCAACACAAACTCCTCCTTGCTAACCTTGCCGAACCTTGGATTACAGAATGTATGATAGGCCAACTACTTGAACATGGAAGGAAAAAGGTTCATCAGTTGAAGATTTACATAAGGCATATGCTTACTAACAGAGTTTTTTGTTTATGTCTTTGTAACACACACAGTGAACAATGTAGGAATGACCTATTCTGCTAATTTTGCCTATTTCCTGGAGACACCAGATGCTGAACAGGTAGGTTTTTTTTTCATTTCAAATGTCATTGTTTGAAGGCAAGATGACTTATTTCTTCTGACTAAGGCTGTTAGAGGTCTGATTTGAAACTGACGTAGTTTCCGTTGTTTGTTTATTCTGACCAGAAAATCACTCAGATTGTCAACTGTAACATGTTGTCTGTTCCGCAGGTAAGACACTGTATCTATATAAGTATTTATATCATAACTGTGAGTGTTTATGTGTGCTTTAAATGATCAGCCATCTGCATTCACATTTTCAACTGTATCTGAACACAGTTTTGGCTATTCGGATACTGGTGCATGAAAAAAATAATGATATTTTCTTCACCCAGATGACCAGACTGGTTCTTCCAGACATGGTTGAAAGGTACTGTCACAAACATCCAGAAGTTAAAGATGGATAAGAAGTAATTAAAAATATTGGATGGATATATATGTGTGTGTGTGTGTGTGTGTGTGTGTGTGCGTATGTATTTATGTGTGTGGGTTTGTCCTCCATCTACTTCTAGAGGGAGAGGGCTAATTATCAATATCTCCTCTGAATTGGGCATTCATCCACAGCCTTTGTTGACCCTTTACTCTGCCACTAAGGTACTGTCATGTTCTGTTATACACATGCTTACATTCATTCAAAGACACACTGACCAGGTCACAATCTCACATTCACTGATTATTGCACAACTTTAAAACAACACTCAGCCACTAGTCTGCCTGTTTTGTAACTCTGACTTTGTTCTTCATTTCAGATTTTTGTGCTATATTTCTCTAAGTGTCTTTGTGCTGAGTACAAGTCAAGGGGAATTACTGTTCAGGTAAAGTATTTGATACTTACCTTATTACTAAGCCCATTCACATGTTCTCAAGCTGTAGGAGATTTAAAATACTACAAACATCATCATATTTAGAAGTGAATGTTTTGTCTAATATTCAGCCCTAAAAAGTCTCATTTCCTTAAAACAAGATATGATTTGAACCAAAAACCTGTTCGATTTCTCTGGAAATGAACGACAGTATCATGAATAAAGAAAGAATCATGTAGATTCAAGGATCAAGAAAAGTTGACACTTAACTCTTGAAAATGATTTAAACTAGGTTGAAATGATTTCATTGCACTGTATTTAGTATGCCCCTTCCAAAGAAGGCATAGGATCACCCTCGTCCGTCCATGCACTGTACCTACAGTATGTCATAGGATGTGGTCTATTTGTATCTCTTCAAAAACCGCTGGACCAAATTCAATGAAATGTTGCACATTTTGTAGGGGATGGGTATATTTAAGTTAGTTGCGCAAATAAGTTATTGGGGCAAATAAGTTATTGGGGTTATTAACACATCAACTAACGTTTGTTAGAAAATGTTATCAACTTTAATTGACTGAATTTATAAAGCAATTGGGCTTGTGAACACATGAATACTGTGTAATACATTTTTAACTCACCTATAATGGGAACAGCGTTGCACTTGATAGCAGTGATGCTGCACTTTTGACTGGAGGAAAACACCCCGCAAAAAAAAAAAAAAAATGAACAGCTGTGCGGTGTCTGTGGCATCTGTGCTCTCATCACATGCAATCGAGTAAAAATCAAAAGCACAAGCTTTATGTGACACTTGATGTTTGACGCCGCACAGCTGTGTTTCTGGACGTGCTCGCGTTGTTGAATTCCTGCATCTTTTTTCCGGGGCACATTATTCCTGCGACTTTAGTGAGGCACTGGTTTATAAAGTCACCTTCTGAGAAAGGTTTCCCGTGTCGCGCTTTGAGTTGAGCTAAATCGTAGTTGGAGATTGTGGCGTTTTCCTGTGTTTCGTTAGCACGGGGAAAAAAATAGTGTTTTTTGAAGCAGGCTAGCTGCCATTTGCTTAACCTTCTCTTCTCGCTCAGCACCAGTGTAGGACGTGCAGGTCTGATGTTTGGTTTCACAGTGTCGTCGTACATTATACTCTTTCATCACTGCAACAGTTTCACTGCAAATCAAACAGACACACTTCCCCTTGACTTCTGTGAAGAAATATTCATTTTCCCACCGTGTCTGAAATTGTCTGCACTCACTTCCTATCTTGCGTTTCTTCGGTTCTGCCATTTTTGGTCATCGGTGGCAAGTTTTTCTTTGATTCAGTTTGTTTTGTGGAGAAGCTGTTGCCTTGTTGAAGACAGTAGCTCTACCCAGTGTTAAAACTAATAAGTACAATACAGTCGAGTGCAAGTTTCATGTGTGGGCCATATTCCATTATATTTTTTATATAATTTGCTGCGGGCCAATTAAAAATGGACCACGGGCCGCAGTTTGGACACCCCTGATGTAACTTTTATCATTCGTTTATTGGGAGTCTTTTAACCTTTTCTTTTATCTGCTGGTTTTATGGATTGTCTGCAAAGGACAAGAATAGCCTCAGCAGCATTGTCAAAGTCTGCTCCAAGATCATTGGAATCCAGCTGACAGACCTGAGCTTCCTCTGGAAAAAAAAAACGGAGGAAAGCGACACAGGTCATGAGTCATTCTCACCACGTTCTGGGTCGGGAATTCTCTTAAATGCCCTCGGGACGGCGCTACCGAGCCCCCCCAAAGAAAAACGAACAGATGCGCTAATTCTTTTATTCCATCTGCCATCAGGCTTCTAAATGCCACTGATAGCGGAAACCAGACATAGGTCAGTTATTGTTGACTGGAGAACCAAAATGTATTTATTATTATTTATTCATTCATCTCATGAAACTATGGTCCATGCATGACGACCTACGTGCTCGCTTCTTTGCTCTGGTGCTCATATGCTGATCTGTTATTACTGATAAGGTGTCTGAATGTCTGATTTATTGTGGTTGTTCTGTTTTGTTTTATGTGACTGGCAGACTGAAACTGAATTGCCCTACGGGGATAAACAAAGTGGTTTGAATCTTGAATCTTGAATAATAGTCATGTGCGTACAGGACAGAACAAACACAATAGCGGACTACCAACTTTTGTTTGTGCTGCTAAAACTCTGCTGAGTTTATTAACGCTACTCCAGAGTCACTCTGAGTAGCAAACATACTTTATCGTCCGTCTTAGATAAAATGATTGGTTTTTGAGCGTGCATTCGCCGTCATCTCTTTGTTTACATCTGTTTGTTTACTCACCACGTTGTATAAGAAAGGCGTCAGTGCACAGGTTCATGGTATTATTCTGTGGTGTTGATTTTGAAAAGTTACAACACCAACTACTGGCCTGACACGCATAGTGCAGTGCTTTCAATCGTTTTTGCGGATAAGTGCACGAGGATTGTTTTCACATTGTTGTCATATGAACATGGAACCTTTTTTTTAAATGTAAAGGACAAAACTTTTATGTTTTGAGCAAAACTGTTTTCAAATGGCTCTCGTTTCAACTATGATGTACAGTGCAGCATGACTTTTTTTAGGGTGATGCCAAAATCAATATTTGAGTTTTTAAAGTTAAATCACACATTTGTTTTTATTGTTTTGCAGTTGGAGACAAACTTGACAGTGCTCTCCAGTGGACAAACTATACAATGGACATACTGTTTCTAAAACAAACGAAAATGTCTTTTGGTATTTTTTTTTAGAACATTTTCTTTTTAATTAGCCTCCATGCCACATTAATGCAGATGTCAATGTATAAGTGATAAGCTTAAGTCAACCAACACATGGGCCCAGGCGATTAATTAGTCTAGCTTTAATTACCATAAGCTATGAAGTTACAAAAGATGGTAAAAAAAAAACTGGGAGAAATGTGACAATGCACTGAAGTTATAGATTGTTTACCAGAGCATTGACAAATTGTTACCAGATCTTATCCACCTTAGTGTCACAAATACATGTTAATATCAGAAGAACATCACATGAGATGCACAACACAGAGGTCAACCCTCATCAATCTGAAAGCCAAAAATATCATATTGATTTTTTTTTTACCTTTTTCATGGTTTTCATACTCTTGGAAAGTAAGCAAAAAGAAAATATTTGAGATAGCTGTGTATGTAGTCAGATTCATTTGAACAGTGTTTTGTTGGTTGAACATACATTCAGCTTACAGAATGCACATTTGACCCCTGCAGCTCTTTCTTTCCATTTTGCTGCATGTGAGTCTGTAAAAAGCTGTGCTTTGGCTGCTGCTGCACTGGACTAAATGTATTTCAGTCTTTGTCATGCTTTTGGCTTGAACTGTGATCACTTTTAAAATGATGATGTGAGGGCATCCACACCTGTCCTATCACATTTTTCCTCAGTGTGTCATCCCTTTCCTGGTGTCCACCAACATGACATACAACATGAGAGTCAATTGCTTTGTAAAGAGCGCTTCAGGGTTCGTTCGACAAGCCTTGAACACTGTGGGTCACTCCAGCCAAACAAGCGGCTGTCTGTCCCATGCACTCCAGGTCAGTGATAGGAGAAACTTCTGTATGAGCACTTACAAATTGTCACCTGCTGCAGTATCTTAACATCTCTCCTTCTCTTTCGCCATAATCCTACAGAACTTGGCTTTCACAATACTCCTGCCAGAGTGGCTTCGAATGTCACCCATCTTCATCAGAAAACTGGGAAACCTCTTAAAAGTCAGCAAATATGAAGGAGGACTGAACAGGGAAAAGGAGAAACTCATTGAAAAGGAGGAATAGTCATGTCTCTGTATGTGCATGGAGGATGAAATTCAGAAAATATATGAAATCTACTGACATGATTGTGACTTTTGCAGCTGAATAAAAGGGTTTTAGTAGATGTACTATTGGTCTGCTTCTCTCATACATTATATAGCAAGGTTTCTGAAGTAAAAAAGCTACACTATACAGGTAAATACAGTAAGATTTTTTTATTCTGAATTATTGCAGATTATGCAATTTATTCATTATTATTTCTATTTATATATGGAGCTCATATGTTCAACAGCCTTATGCACAAGACATTTATGTGCAGTCACTGGTTTAGAGGACCACATTAGAATTACTATCTGTTGTTTCTATTAATATTTACATTACACTTAACGGATAAACACAATATATTGGTACTGTATTAAAGCAATCTGTTAAATATATATGTTGTTTTGAAATGGTACATTTACAAAGATACAGTAACAATACAGAGCATATTTAGTGTATTAATCTAGTGACAAACAGCAGTTTAATATTTACATCTACAGATCATTAGTATACTAGTGTGAATCCTTTTAAGGCTTTCTCCCTTACTGTCATTACTGTAGATGTAACATTACAAACTTGCAAAGCCAAGTCAATGTTTCAGTCTCGACTGAGTCATCTTTGACTGGTCCTGACTGAGTCTGGATTAGGATGAAACTCCAAAATAATTAGTGTAACCCTTTTTGTTGTATTTTTACAGACTGTAACACAAAGGACAAAAACTCAGAGCATTTTGTCAAGTTAGCACATACAGCAACAACAAAGTAACAAAAAATTAGGCATATAAAACAGTTCCCTATGCGAGGACTAGAGATAGAGTTAACAGCAAAATAAAAAAATTTGTAACGGAAAACAAAAATCCTACCTAAATTCAGCTCAGAAGTCTTTGGGTCACTTGGTCCAGTAACCAGCAGACACGTGACAAAAGAGCAAGCAGTAAATGTAGTGAGTTTTTAAAAAAAAAAACAATTGTAAAACACTGACATAATACGATGAATAAAGTAAATGAGGAAAATAACTTCTTACTGCAGTCAATATTCATCAGGAAACACCACAATTTCATTATTTCATCCCTGAAATTACAACTAAATGTAGACATTATTATATCCAATGTCCCAGACAACCCGTATTACTTAAAACTGTGGTTTTGTTCTGAAGAGACTTTGTAAATTTTTGTTTCTGTCTAATGTGAAAAGACACAAGATTAATGCAAACAAGAGGTTGTATCAGTATTGCTCACACTCACACCCGTATTCTTTCCTGTCTTGTCTTGAGCCATTTCAAGTATATGACATATATCTTATCTGAATCCAAAAACCTCAAGTGGCACATTAAAAACGCTAAGCTTTGGTAAAACGACAAAAAAGGTGAATTGGGCATTAGTATAACTGGTGATACATACTTTGCCTTGGCATAAACTTTTCATTTCATTACATAATGTGTAAATTTCACTTGTAACCAGAGTCTACACTTGTGCTGAAGCATGTACAATATTAAATGATAGAATATGAACAAAACTCAAGCCTGCACAAAGCTCATAGATCAGTGTATGTGACAGGTGTGACACCATGAATCAGGAGCGTTGGTCCTAAACTATTGGTCACTGCTTCCACCTGAGACAAGTACTGCTGTGACTGGCTGTGATGAGCAGGAGGTCGAGGCAAATACAGGAAGCGAACAGCAGCTTGCGAGCTGTGCTCCATCAGCATAGAGTTCACTGCAGACAGGAAGTCCTCTGACAGGGCTTGTGGTGGCTCTTTATTCGAATGAATGTGATGCTTCACCACGGAGTCCCAGGGCACGATCTTTATCGACGCCCTAATCCTCAGCTTCTTCAGCAACTCTCGGAAAGTCTCTTCGTTTACCACCCAGCCCTGGTCACTGGACTCGGTCTCCACATTCAGAAAGATTCTCATTTTTGCATAGCGCCATTTGCTGGACATGTTGAGCACACAGGCCATCTGTAGCAGAAAGAGGCTGCACACATCCTGATAATCACAATTGCCTGGTTGGAGCAGGTTGAGAGGCCACACATCTATAGTCCGCTCTGACCCATCAACCTTGCTATCTTTACCCTCCCCCTCTAACTGGAAGAAATAGCGGGAAAGGCACACATTCTTGCTCATTTTAATGGCATCAGAAATTATCCCTACGTACTCCTCTGGTGATAGCCAACGTGGGCTCTCAACGTGTCGGACCGGAGGGAAATGGGCCTGTAATGAAGGCAAGTCAACCCCAAAATTATATTCGCCCTCAGTCCCTCGCCCCACTGAAGAGTCACAGAATGCAGTATCTTGTAGGAAGAAGTCCTCAGGAGTGCAACTGTCATAGAAACCCAAGACCAGTGTGTTGGGCTTCATACCACCTTGTAGAGAGAAACAGAAGAGTGTGCAATGGTCATCCAATGCAGATAAGGCAACATAATTATTTGTACTAAATGTGTGCATATGAACAGGAAGTAATCAGAGCTTACCTAAGCCTGTGATGCGCAACAGATGCTGTGTTCCCTGTCTGACAGAGGGAGACAGTGTCAGGTCAACAAAGGCCTTCACCCCGAGTTTATCAACGAGACTCAACCAGAAGTTGTACTGCTGCTGGACTGGGTCTGATGGCAGGGTGTCTAAAAGACAGGAAAGGCAGAAATAAATTCACTGCATAGATTTGAAAAACAAACAAACAGTAATGCAATACTTAAGTGCATGGATGTATTATCTCAGCAAGTAGACAGGGGTAGAAGAAATACTTGGGTTCTTTTCTTGAGTAGAGGTACAACAACATAAAATTACTTCATTAAAGAGGAGCAAAAGAAAACATACTGACTGGAAACATCACAAATTGGCATATTTTGTGCATGGCTCTGCAGCTGATGATTAGTTTGTATGGTTTTTGATTTGTTTGTATCATATGGAACTACAACATCATAATCAGTATCTGGCACCGGATCCTCGAAGGCCTTGAGAAGCTCATCAAATGGGCAAGGATGTGCCTAAAACAAAGAAGTTTAGATTATTGATGCTTAAAAGGAGGTGAGTGGTGGACAAGTTATGCTTTGCACTATCTGGTGTCACCATTCCATCCATCACTGAGCAGCCGGTTAAGAGTCTGGGGATGATCTTTGAAGCCAGCTTTAAAGACTCTGCTTCCATCAAAAACTCCACTGAAGACTGGCTCACAAAGGCGAGCAAATCAGGCCTACCAGGAACATTCATGTCTTGGGTTTACCAGCATGTCCCCCTTCACACCATCCTCTGGCCTCTGTTGTTATATAAAGTCCCTTTGTCAAAGGTTGAGTCATTGGATTGGAAGACCAGCAACTGCCTTTGGAGCTGAAGCAGGAGTTTATGGTGACATGGTCAAGAGAGACACTTGTGCACAGAGACTCGAGGGACAGTGACAGAAGCCGGCACTGAGGTCAGGACGGGCAGGAAGTAGAGAGCAGTAGAGGCACTAGAGATGGCTGAGTCTCAGCTAGGGCAGAGGGAGCTATTGGGGAATGTGGCCACAGGCCGTGTTAGTCATAGTTACTTAAAGTGATGTCATCTCGCCCAGGATGACATTTGAACTGGTGAAGAAGAAGAAGAAAGAGCAAGCAGGATGGTGGGCCTGAGACAGCAAGGAGCATGAACAAAGTGTGACTCTGTTGCGCAGCAAAGAGTTACCTGGGACAACATCCTGCAATTAGATTCATACAGTCCATTTCCTGATCCAGTCTGCATACGATGGCCTACAAAGTCCTGCACCTCCCCATCTGGGGAAAGTATGAAACACTATTCTGTGCCCTCTGCTCTTGAACACATCCTTAACAGCTGACCAAAGGCTCTTGCAGAAGGCTGTCATCGCTGGTGGCATGATCAGGTCTTGACAGTAGTTGCAGAGATAGTAGTTCAAGCCATCACCACTACCAGACAGCTTCAACCAAAGAAGATAATCACCTTTGTCAGGACTGGAGAGAAACCCACCCCACAGCCAAGATCTGGGACAGGCCTCCTCACCTCAGCTACTGACTCAGAGTTAAAAGTCCATCTCTACAAGCAGTTGAGGTTTCCTGACCACATCACCCATCCAGATATGATCATGTTTTCCAGTGCCACCAAGTGGGTAATCATGTTAGAACTCACTCAACCCTCGGAAGATTGCATGGAGGAAGCACATGAGCATAAATACATCAAGACCTTGGAGCTGGTAGAGCAAAGTAGGGGGTAGTCTTGGAACAACTCCTGTGTACCAATAGAGGTGGGATGCAAGGGCTTTGCAGGTCCACCTCTTGTTAACTCAGTTGGCTAAGAGGAAGGCCACCAAATCAGTCGCTGATGTGCAGTAAACACCACCAGGTGGCTTTGGCTGAAGAGGAAAGCCCTGTGGTCAATTTCACCTGGGATGCAAGCAACAGACTGATAATACCTAGCTGGGTCGCCACCAAGGGATGAAGAGTATTGATCCAGGAGGATATTAAGCATTTGGTATTTGGTATCACCAGATAGTTCCAGTGGTTCCAAACCAAGGGGATGACCACTCCAGAGGATCACAAGATAAATCTGGAGATGATTCATGAGATAAAAAAACAAAAAATTAATTCTGCTATTATTAATTCTGGATGTTTTTGAAATATGGACAGTATTACATGTTTATTTGAAAATTATCTCATTACTACAGCTGTCCCTCAAATTTACAAAAATGTGCAGTAAATATACTTTACTTCACACCACTAAAAGTAAATGATCTACCTTTATTGTTTGGACATCTGTATTGTGTCCTTATGGTCACCAAGAAGGAGCAAACTGTGAGTTAGTGAATGAAGGAACATAAGTAGCTTTCTGTATTCCTTGAGGTGCATCGCACAATAAATTTGCTTTCAGTTTGGAAGGGATAAACCAGGTTTAAATTCTCAGGCGTGCTACCAAAGTGGTACAAAGAAAATACATTCACTAATTAATAATGCAAGCGAAGCAGCAGATGGAAAGTGAAAGCCCAACAGGCAGCCTTCCATGACGGTGCCTGTGGACTCCAGGTAAAAGAGTTCAGCTTCAGTGTGAGGGAGTGAAACCACAGAGGAAAATGATCCAAACATAAGAATAAGTTAATGCTATTAGCTGCAGATGGCCATCACAGACCATCCACAGATAATTACCCAGATCTCCCAGCTGCACGTGGCCCAACACGAACAGCCCTCCCTTCTTCAACTGGTTGACAAACAGGATGAGCTGACAGGAAGAGCGAGGGTTGGCCACCATTAACAACACCTGTGGCCTCCAGAACTTCACATGGTCTTTCCTCAAGTCCAGCATCAACAGATATTTACGCACCTAAACCAAAAGGAAGACAGCGATGTTGGCAAACTGCATGTCTGATTTTGTGCTTGTCTCTGCAGGAGTCCAGATACCTGATGGAAAATGAGAGCCTGACTGATGTAGCCCCAGCTGCTGGTGGGCGATCTGTAGTGGAGGAAAAGCAGCAGCAGTAACAGGATTACAACGCTGCCTGAGGAGTACACGGGGTTGATGACGAACATCATCACTAAACAGCTCAGAATCCCCAGCAGGCAGGTGTGCCAGGAGAAGAGCTGGAAGGTCGGTCTGTGAAAACACAGAGACACATTTAAAACAGAAGTGGAGAAAGGCAATAAATATCACTTTTACTGTCCAATCAGATATTTGACAGCAATGCTACCAAATTTGTTGATCTACATGATGGTGAAAATTCCAGGCTTTCAAATCTCACTTTTTCATCCAGTGATCATGAAAAGAAAACATTTCAATCAATATAATATTTTTAGCTGTTCCAGTGTCACTGAGAAATTTGTTTTTGTTTCTTTGGCCAGACTTTGTGAATGATCTGCAATTCACCACTAGAAGAGTAAAACAAATAGTTCACAGGACGTATACTGAGCAACTTTAAAAACGCATATTTTTAAGAACCCAATATTTTCCTTTCATTTGCCCTAATCCATTGAAACAAACAAACATGTGATAGATAGAAATTACGTTTTAAGTACTAAAAACTAAAACATGTTGAATCAGGAATAACCATCTATTAATAAAGCATTTTCATTTACAGTCATTGGTGCATTTCAGAGTAAAATTTCAGAGGTCACTTATGTGACCAGGCAATTGGGATGCTGATGACCGGAACTCAGCAGACATGTGTAGCACAGATGTTACAGATGTTATGGCACATTGCACAGTGGAGGCAGATCACATTTAATGACAAGTCCAGATTTAACTTCACAGAGCTGATGGTCGTGGGCATGGTTATCGTCGTAGCGGGGAACGCTATCATGCAGCATGCATCCAGAGTGGACGGTTTTGGTGGTGGTGTCATGATGTGGGGAGCCACTGCTAATGGATGGCGGTTAGACCTTGTCCACATCCACGGTACATTGACAGCTATCCGTTACCAAAATACGGTCCTAGGTCCATATGTCATTCCCAGGATACAGCAACCAGGCATCACCTTCATGCATGACAATGCTAGAGCACATGTGGCTCATGTCTGTCAGGAGTAGTCTACCTGGACCAGAACAATGTCACTGTCTTTCCTTGGCCAGCACATTCACCAGATCTCAACCCAATAGAGCATCTGTTGGATGTTCTGGATCGCCGGGTGAGACGGAGAGATCCTGCTCCAGCAACACATGAACAACTTATCACAGCACTGCAAGAAGAATGGCATGCCACCCCACAAGTCCAGATTAACGTCTTATCAATTCCATGCACAGGAGGTGTGGAGTAGTGATAAATGCTGGAGATGCTCACACGCGGTACTGACCGTTGTTGTTCTCTGTATCACCATCCACACTTTTTGACTTGTAAACACAAATAATTTGTACAAAACTGATTTTTCTGTGCCATTAAAGTGTGAATAAAACTGTCAACCATAATTTGCCTTTGATATTTAATATGAACAGGACTGCATGACATCCTACAAAATTATGCGTTTTTACTGTTGCTCTGTATATTTTAATTGTGATACAGTATTTTACATAGACAGTGGGTGTTTTTGCAAATTTATCCTAGAAATTTGACTCAGAGCCTGCTGATGAATATGATTGTAAGTAGAGATGATTAAGTTCTTACTTTTCTGTAAATAGGGGCTGAGCTTTCATTACCTGAAATTTGGAGCTGATGCCCATTCAAGAGCCAAACAGGCGAGGTCAACCGCAGCGTAGGCAAGTAGGTAGAAAACAGTCACCAAACTTGCTATAGCATTGAGCTGGCCTGCAAACACTACACACTGAAATACAAACAGACCACAAACCACAGCTCAGCACATTGTAATACTGAAAATGCATGACCGTACAGAAAGTCCACTCACCTGTGCCAGAGCCCAGGTGTACAGCACTGCCACCCATGGATTCCCTGATCTTGATTTGATGGCAGCTGGGGCTAAAGGTAAACCTGTGAGGAAAACAACAGCTTCTTAGAAAACAACTCAGAGGCACCGATATGATGAGTAAAACTTCAAGCCTCACCAAAGAGGTCATCCAGAGCAAGTGCGTGGAGGATACGGGACGCTCCGATCATAGTGCACATAGCAGCTGACAGGGCAGAGCAGTAAATCCCGATGGTGACAAATGGAGGCCAAATGTTTATTTTCTGGAGAAATCCATAATCCTGAATCAACAGAGTCCTAAAGACAAAAAGATTGACAACTAATTTTTTGTCATGAATTCACCTGCTTATTTGAATGTTGATTTCTCTTTAAGAATTAATAACAGACACTCATGAACCATATCAGACCTGTCGCAGGTGGCGCTGATCAAGATGAAGAAGAGAACATAGACTATGAAAGTATACAAGACGGCTGTGACGGTGCCTTTTGGGATGGAAACACTCGGAGTCTTCAGATCCCCTTCAAGCACATGTGGAGCAAGAACAAATATCAGAGTGTGTATCTTTTTTTGTGTATGCACTATGATTTGCTGAACATGTGTATAAACACATTGCCCGTTTGACATTTTTTGGTATAATGACATGCACAAAAGGTAAAAGCAATGATAAACAGCAAAAAAAATACTCCTTTACTTGAAGAAGTCCTACAACCAAAATCCGCCAAATATACTTGAAGTATTAAAAGTTGTTGTTATTCAGAAGAAATGGCACCTGAGAGTATTTTATTACCATATATTACATTATTGGATTATTAATACTGATGCATTAATGCGTGAGAAGAATTCTACTATTTTCAAAGCCAAGTAATTCTAAATTGTACTTACAAGTACATTATAACAGCAAGTGTACTTAGTCAATGACGCCCTTCACTGCAATGTGATAATACATGTGGGACAAGTTTTAACCTGACATGTTGGCTCCAGCCATGATCCCGGTGCAGCTGGTGAACAAAACAGCAAACACGGTGGCAAAAGACATGACAGAGTTGGTGCTGTAATCCAAAGTGTAACCAGCTGCAATGATAGAAAACAAAGGAGGACCATTAAAAGAAGATCCTTAATCATGTTGCTTTTCTCGTGATCTGTATCATCACTAATATCAGCCTCGGGCCCCCAACACTCACGGCCCAGGTTGTTTCTCAGAGTGGTGCCATTGAAGCCTGTGTAGCTGGCATTGTAGTGGACAGTCTGGTTGCCAGATCCCTGGTGGGTGATGAAAAAGTCACGAGGTTTGACTGCCACTAAACTGATTAAGATGGACAGCAAGGACACAGTAACCACCACCAGGATGACGAAGGCGGTGCGGGAGTAGATGTGAGCTCCCACCAGACACACAAGTAGGCACAGTAGAAGGACTACTGAGGAGTACAGCAGTGTGAACCAGTAACCCCGAGGAAGCACCCGCACCCCCTCGGACACAGATGATTCTATAACAGAGGAAAACAGGCAGAGAACTGAGAATCTGGAGAATGAATGAGAATACTGTACATAAGAGAAGCAAAACATAACCAAAAACTTACCAGGGTCCACACCAAATACGTCAAGTATCGCCTCCACAAGACCGAGAACATACTCTCCACAGGCACACACTTTGGCCAGGAAGAACATCAAACCAATGCTTCCTCCAAACTCTGGGCCAAGGGACCGACTTATCATGTCTGGTCACATTTCGTTAAGGTCGACGTTTCTACTGAAAGGAGTGAAACTGTAACACTCAAGAAAAACAACTTTTGTGTCTCGAAGGATACAATAGGCTCCACCCCCTTGTATAGCACCATTGGTGGAAATGGCACAGATGGAAAGTATTGTAAGAGATATAATGGTGTAGGCCACAACCAGCATTAAAAGACCCTCTAACAGTCCAGCATGACCAACCACAAACCCTGCAAGAGAGATCATGTTACCGTTAGTCACAAGTGCACAACACAATGACTCATACTGTATGAGATTTATACAAGAATCCACTGTCCATAACCCAACATTACTTAAAGTTTTATAATCTCTCTTCTCACCTGTTCTCAGGAACAACACAATGCTGAACATGGAGAGGATGGTCGGCACCATGACCCCAAAAAACGTGTTCAGTTTTCTGGGCTCTTTACTTTGAGTGCCGGGTTCAGGGGTGGCATCCGACTCCGCGCCGCATGTCATTGTGGTCACAGTCAGACCGCATACCCCTGGCGTGATCAGGGGGGTACGTTCACTGGACATGGTTGGTGAGAAGTGTCTTTCTGTGCTTGGCCTGTGAAAAACAAGTCAATGAAGACAGGTTTCAAAGAGACACAGTCAACTATACCTCTCATTTCTCAACCTGCACACAGTCCACTTCATTTTTGTGTCCTACCTTTTTTTCCTTAAAGTGAGGGCATGTATTAGGCATGAGAGAATATGATGCAAGTTACATTCTATAATATATACAGCTTTTGTTCACTTGCAGTATTGTTCTGTGTTTTACAAAAATATAACCAAGTCACAATCACAGGCATTTTCCTTCTGATCACAAGTAAATAGTGTGATGTTTTTTCCTCATTCTAGTGTTTCCTTGAAGTCAACATCATCATGTGCATATGTAGCACATGCTACACATTCCATTGTGAATGTGTCCAACATCAGATAAACACACGGTTCAGAGAAGTTCGGTTCAGCCACACCCGGGTGTCACTGTTTTTGTTTTGTTCTACAGTCAATCATTTCCTTTTATTTGGACCCATCATAAGCAGTGAAAACATTTTTTTTTTTTTTTACACAATACAGCAAAGATCAAGTACCGAAACACCACCAGCAAGGAGCATAGGGCGGTGGTTGTGACTCACTCTTCTTATTGAAAACTGCTGCTCACACCTCAGGTTGATATTTATAGTCAGCTGATTCACAGCTGCTTGTCTGCTTTTACATACAACTCCCACCAAAGAGCAGACCCGGTTGTTTCCCGTCTCTCAGATTCAGTTTTCATCACTGAGGCTGAAGCCAGAGTAGCATCAACAATCCTCCTTTCTTATAAGATAATCTACAGGACAACATGATGGAAAACCCCGACTGCAATAGAATAGAATAGAGAATAGAGAGCTTTATTGTCATTGAAGTTTTACACAACAAAGCGTGATGGGACATGTTTCATCAGCTCATTCTTAAAGGGATCACAGAAAGCAACTGATTTCACGTGGAATTTTCACATTATTTCGACAGTAGAGCTGAAACAACTAACAATTAATTAACAAATTAGAAAATCCAGATATTTTTTGATCATTGCTTAAACTTTTCCAGAAACTCATTGGTTGTCAGATTTGAGACGTTGCAGGTTTTATTTGTCTCACCCTATACTTAACTGAGCATGATTGGATTTTAGACTGTTTGTAGAACAAGATGGCCTTTGGAAAATTACTATGGACATTTTACACAGTCAGCTGATTGATGATTAATCCATAAAATAATCAGCAGATTATCTTGTAAAGAATTGTAGAATAATGTGTAGGCATTTCCACTGGCGGACCAAAATCATTTTAAAACACTATTATTAATATAGTTGCACAATATAAATAAATAAAATACTGATGAGACATATTCTCAATGCCATCATGGTGACATTTGTCAATGGTTATAACAGGGAAGTTGAACACAACTGGAACCTAGAAACAAGACATTTTCTAACATGTATCACATTTTTAGTCATACATGTGTGGCATGAGGGGATTCGAAAACTTGACGTCCTTCGAGGGGCAAAAAGGGTAAATGCATATATGTACAATAAGCCTCGTTTGCTGCTGCACCTCGGGCGCATGTTTGTTTACGTTTTGAGGGTCTATTTCAGGAAGTAGCCCGCCCCGGCTGTCATAAAACAACGCACGCGGAATTAGGTGCTCCTGCACGGTGCCATTCAAACAGCAACATCCGGGATGTTTTGCTTTTGCCCCGCGATATCCCTCAGAAACACCGAGGATGAAGAGAGTCAAACTTACCCCTCTGAACCTCCCGGGACACTTTCACCTACTTCCTGGTTCAGAGCCCTTCTTTTGTGAGTCTCTCTCAGACTGTCTCAGCGGGATGTGTCTGGAACGAGATGCCCCGTGTCAGATGCCAAGTGGAGGGTGAAATATAACCGCTGCAGACCGGTGGACAGGGCTGAGCTGTCCCGGGAGTTAGATGCTGTTGGAGATGTCCTGCGTAAGAAGGACACGGCGGCCATGGCACGCCTAGTTACCCTGGTATTTGTTCAAAAGTGTCACGAGAGAGCAGAATCCAATCATGTGACTGCCAAAAGGGGCGGGCAAAACACAATAAATATTGGCAAACGTAGTGCTTGTCCTAAATAACCACGCCCCGTTTATGCAGACCCAACTGATAATCTGTAACTCAAAATAAGTGCATAGACAGTGATTTAATTTGTTTAAAAAACAGTCATGCATACACAGACTGTATGTTATGGAGCCAAAAAATATCCATCAGTATTTTTATGCATGGACATCTGTGCAAAGTTGTATTGTAGACTGTACTGTAGTGACATTTCTCCCCACTAGAGGTCCATGTTGCGACAAAAGTGACGTCCATATAACGCACAATGGGGGATCATGACGTTGCAGCAGCGTGTGATGTCAAGTAAGGTTTTCATTAAAATAATGGATTATATTTACATCCTATTCAAGTCTATAAATATTCTGCTCCAAAAAAAAGGGGGGGGGTGAGAATTGCATTTTGATGATGAGAGAAAAAGGAGGACAGAGACTGTTATATGTCAATCATTTGTTTCAGCATATCCTCATTCTAGAAGATAATACAAGGTCCTGTTACTGCACAATCTCCTCCAATACTCTGGCCATGTCTTACAACAAACATGCAAAAATGTAAAGTTCTCTGGCTGCAAACAATCCTCTGTAGAGAAAAAAACAGAGTCTCCACTGTATAGTAGTTTAATTTTTTGTCCTCACTGGACTGTCATGACACCCATCCTTGTATAAAAAGTTGTATTAATAGTAAAGTATTTTTTGATATTGTCTTTTTCAAAATCCAACCATTTTAAACTGTGCTTGAGAGCATGGCCTTTGCTTTCTAATGTTCAAAAATGAATTCCTATTAGAAGACACAGACATAGTAGGTATATCTGCCTGAACATAGACAACAAACTAAGAAAGAAATGTGACGCATGCAGGTGTAGCCACCTGCTGTCATATTTTCAGGACTATGAGGTCACTGTCATTATTCGGCAGGTTTTGTCAGGTATTGTTCCAAGCCTGATGTTGCCTACCTTTGCCATTATGACAACCTTCACCTACATGACAGCCACCTCCTTTTCACCTCCAGTACCCCTCCAAGCCCTTTAGCCATTCGGAGACAATTAGGAAACCACACACCCTGCTGCATTGGACTGACCTGGCAATCATCAGATTGAAGTAAGATGTCAGTCAAGAATGCTTGAGGAGAAGATGACTAGGGCTGCTGTGCATGGGCCTGTGAATGGTATCTGTTTTCTGTGCATATGCCTATGCATAGCTTTGGTTCACCTTGCTGTCTTTGCAAGATTTTCTGTTGCTGGGGAGCCTACAACTGTTGTGTTCCATTGTTACACAGCCATACACAAACACCTTATCACTGATGGACATTTGTCTTTTCACACCTTCATTTTGTCATTTTGGCAGGAGGAACTAGAGAGAAGAAGATTGGTTCACCAAAATTTAAATTTTTAAAATTGTCAAGATATTGAAAGGCACATCTTCAGTACATGGGTGATATGTGTCAAAGGTTTTGAGAACAAATAATCTGGAAACAAAATTATTACAGTTGAACAGACATGCTATTGCTAAATCCCCCACATTACACACGAATAACAAGGAAATGCAAGCTCACAAATGGAGCAATAAACCCTCACTGTTGATCGTTCATGCACAGACCACTTGTAATAATGCTTTAAACAGTGTGGCATCAGTCATAATGTATCACCAGCACATGATGTTAAATACAGAGGCAATATATGTGCTACGGTATGTAATTATACGAGCATCTTTTTTCTGTTTATTATAAACAATGGTAAATTAATTGTTGTAAAAATGTGACAACCTGCTCTGTTTTCAGTCTTGAAATGGAATCATCCTTGACTATCCCTCCAAGTGGTGGGCCTAGAGGGCGGCAGCTTCATGAAGTTTCTTCGGGCTGAGAGCGGCCAGGCCCCATGGATAAAGGCCCAATTAGTCTTGCATTAATGCAAATAAGAGATTGTATGAATGTAAATTACACCTTCTATCATTAGTATTTCATGCTTTGTCTTGAGCCACTTCAAGTATATAAAAACAGGAATACATCCTATTTGAATGCAAAACCCACAAGTGGCATAAATTTAAGTTTATCAAGTAAAATGATAAGATGCTGAATTGGCATTAGTATAACTGGTGCCACATACTTTACTGTACCTTAGCATCCACTTTCCATTACATTATGTGTAAATTTCTTTGCAGCCAGAGTCTATTCTTGCACTAAACCATGTACAATATCAAAGAATATGAACAAAACTCAAGCCTGCACAAAGCTCATAGATCAGTGTATGTGACAGGTGTGACACCATGAATCAGGAGCGTTGGTCCTAAACTATTGGTCACTGCTTCCACCTGAGACAAGTACTGCTGTGACTGGCTGTGATGAGCAGGAGGTCGAGGCAAATACAGAAAGCGAACAGCAGCTTGCGAGCTGTGCTCCATCAGCATAGAGTTCACTGCAGACAGGAAGTCCTCTGACAGGGCTTGTGGTGGCTCTTTATTCGAATGAATGTGATGCTTCACCACGGAGTCCCACGGCACGATCTTTATCGACGCCCTAATCCTCAGCTTCTTCAGCAACTCTCGGAAAGTCTCTTCGTTTACCACCCAGCCCTGGTCACTGGACTCGGTCTCCACATTCAGAAAGATTCTCATTTTTGCATGGCGCCATTTGCTGGACATGTTGAGCACACAGGCCATCTGTAGCAGAAAGAGGCTGCACACATCCTGATAATCACAACTTCCTGGTTGGAGCAGGTTGAGAGGCCACACATCTATAGTCCGCTCTGACCCATCAACCTTGCTATCTTTACCCTCCCCCTCTAACTGGAAGAAATAGCGGGCAAGGCACACATTCTTGCTCATTTTAAAGGCATCAGAAATGATCCCTACGTACTCCTCTGGTGATAGCCAACGTGGGCTCTCAACATTTCGGACCGGACAGAAATGGGCATGTAATGAAGGCATGTCAACCCCAAAATTATATTTGCCCTCAGTCCCTCGCCCCACTGAAGAGTCACAGAACGCAGTATCTTGTAGGAAGAAGTCCTCAGGAGTGCAGCTGTCATAGAAACCCAAGACCAGTGTGTTGGGCTTCATACCACCTTGTAGAGAGAAACAGAAGAGTGTGCAATGGTCATCCAATGCAGATAAAGCAACATAACTATTTGTACTAAATTTGTGCCATATGCACACAGGAAGTAATCAGAGCTTACCTAAGCCTGTGATGCGCAACAGATGCTGTGTTCCCTGTCTGACAGAGGGAGACAGTGTCAGGTCAACAAAGGCCTTCACCCCGAGTTTATCAACTAGACTCAACCAGAAGTTGTACTGCTGCTGGACTGGGTCTGATGGCAGGGTGTCTAAAAGACAGGAAAGGCAGAAATAAATTCACTGCATAGATTTGAAAAAAATAGTATGTAATAAAGGGCTTCATTTCATAGATAGGCTATATCATCACAGCAAGACAGTGGCGGAAGAAGTACTCAGGTTCTTTTCAGAAGAATGGAGGGGCAACACCCAGGGTTGGGGTTAGAACCACCAAGAACATCACTGGTACTCAGTGATATCATTGGATATGTTTGGAAAGGACAAACTAGGTTCAAACTCTAAGATGCAAAGCCAGGGTGATACAAAGATGACGTATTTACTTTTTAATAATGCAAGAGAAGCAGCAGATGGAAAGTGAAAGCCCAACAGGCAGCCTTCCATGACGGTGCCTGTGGACTCCAGGTAAAAGAGTTCAGCTTCAGTGTGAGGGAGTGAAACCACAGAGGAAAATGATTCAAACATAAGAATAAGTTAATGCTATTAGCTGCAGATGGCCATAACAGACCATCCACAGATAATTACCCAGATCTCCCAGCTGCACGTGGCCCAACACGAACAGCCCTCCCTTCTTCAACTGGTTGACAAACAGAATGAGCTGGCAGGAAGAGCGAGGGTTGGCCACCATTAACAACACCTGTGGCCTCCAGAACTTTACATGGTCTTTCCTCAAGTCCAGTATCAACAGATATTTACGCACCTAAACCAAAAGGAAGACAGCGATGTTGGCAAACTGCATGTCTGATTTTGTGCTTGTCTCTGCAGGAGTCCAGATACCTGATGGAAAATGAGAGCCTGACTGATGTAGCCCCAGCTGCTGGTGGGCGATCTGTAGTGGAGGAAAAGCAGCAGCAGTAACAGGATTACAACGCTGCCTGAGGAGTACATGGGGTTGATGACGAACATCATCACTAAACAGCTCAGAATCCCCAGCAGGCAGGTGTGCCAGGAGAAGAGCTGGAAGGTCGGTCTGTGAAAACACAGAGACACATTTAAAACAGAAGTGGAGAAAGGCAATAAATATCACTTTTGGAGGTGGGGATGAGGAGCAATCATAAAATTCCTGGCTTTCAAATCTCACTGTTTCATCCTGTTATCATGAAAAGGAAACATTTCAAGAAATCTAATATTTTAGCTGTTCTAGTGTCACTGAGAAATTTTCTTTTATTGTCTTATTTCTTGGGCCAGACGTTGTGGCCACAATCAATGATGTTACTCTGATCAGCAATTTACCACTAGAAGCCTAAAACACGTAGCTTAGCTGTTAGGAAGAATTTCAAGTGTTATATTTTACATAGACAGTGGATGTTTTTGGAATTTTATCCTAGAAAATTGACTCAGTGGCCATTGATAAATATGATTGTAAGTAGAGATGATTAACTTCTAATTTTTCTGTAAATAGGTGCTGAGCTTTCATTACCTGAAATTTGGAGCTGATGCCACCTCAAGGGCCAAACAGGCGAGGTCAACCGCAGCGTAGGTAAGTAGGTAGAAAACAGTCACCAAACTTGCTATAGAATTGAGCTGGCCTGCAAACACTACACACTGAAATACAAACAGACCACAAACCACAGCTCAGGACATTGTAATACTGAAAATGCATGACAGTACAGAAAGTCCACTCACCTGTGCCAGACCCCAGGTGTACAGCACTGCCACCCATGGATTCCCTGATCTTGATGTGATGGCAGCTGGGGCTAAAGGTAAACCTGTGAGGAAAACAACAGCTTCTTAGAAAACAACTCAGAGGCACCGATATGATGAGTAAAACTTCAAGCCTCACCAAAGAGGTCATCCAGAGCAAGTGCGTGGAGGATACGGGACGCTCCGATCATAGTGCACATAGCAGCTGACAGGGCAGAGCAGTAAATCCCGATGGTGACAAATGGAGGCCAAATGTTTATTTTCTGGAGAAATCCATAATCCTGAATCAACAGAGTCCTAAAGACAAAAAAAGAATTTGTGTCATGAATTTGACTGCTTATTTGAATGTTGATTTCTCTTTAAGAATTAATAACAGACACTCATGAACCATATCAGACCTGTCGCAGGTGGCGCTGACCAAGATGAAGAAGAGAACATAGACTATGAAAGTATACAAGACGGCTGTGATGGTGCCTTTTGGGATGGAAACACTCGGAGTCTTCAGATCCCCTTCAAGGACATGTGGAGCAAGAACAAATATCAGAGTGTGTATCTTTTTTTTGTGTACATTCACAGTGATTTGTTAAATATGTGTATAAACACATTGGCAAAATTATATTGGGCCATTTGCTCATATGAAGTCAAATGCAGTTGTGAGACAGAAAATTGGGAGATGGTGGAGGCATGTCAACAAGAGTGTCACTGTTTGAATAGCAATGCTGCAGGTGCAGCGAGACTTTAGAGGAAATAGGTGACAGCATTGATTTAATGGTTTAATTCTTGTTATGCCTGAAACACACCTATGGATAAGGGACTGAATGCAACCTCTTTGCACCTTGTGCGCAGATTCTGCAGCATTTAACTAGAAAAACAGAGAGTTGGACATGACCTAAATGCACCTTAAATAATTTAAATAGGGCCCAACGTATCTAAAGTACTTCTGCAAAAGAGGCATCTGTGAATGCAATATTTTTCTACATTATATTATTATCCAAGCCATGAATGAAGTGAGTAGCATGAATCAGAAAAAATGTTCACAAAACTTTCTACACACAGCCAAGTACTGAGGTGGTTCCTTTTGCTATTTAGGGAATTTTGTTGTTGTTGTTGTTTTGTTTCCATGGTTAAAAGTTGAAGTTAAGCTCATTTTGGGAGTAGGTTTTGCTTCCAAGGCAGATCTCAAATACTATTCAATATCTTTTCAGAAAACCTTCCACATACAGTGACCGTGTACTGACGTGGCGCCTTCTGCTATTTAGGAAAAAAATTTAATTTGTATTTTTTTGTTTCCATCTTTACAGATTGAATTTTGCCTCATTCTGTTTGTGGGTTTTGTCTGAGATGAAGGTTTCCGGGGCATAATTCAAAAAAAGTATTCAGTATTTTTTCAGAAAACATAATGTACACATCCATATAATAGAGAGGTGCCTTTTGATATGTTGGAAATATTAAACATTTTATTCATTTCATTTATTTCTTCTGAAATTTGAACTTTTTCTTAGATATGCAATTAACCAGGATTGCAATTAATAGGGACAACTTGAATAACTTCTTTCAAACTGTCTTTCTTCAATGAAAAGCACCCGTGGAGATCCTGAGTATTTCATGCTTGTTGAAATTGTATTAATATGTAAGTAGCATAAATCGAATTTTACTGTTTTTAAAGCCAAATAATGTACTTACAAGTACATTATATCAGCAAGCGTACTCAGTCAATGACACCCTTCACTACAATGATTATACATGTAGGACAACAAGTTTTAACCTGACATGTTGGCTCCAGCCATGATCCCGGTGCAGCTGGTGAAAAAAACAGCAAACACGGTGGCAAAAGACATGACAGAGTTGGTGCTGTAATCCAAAGTGTAACCAGCTGCAATGATAGAAAACAAAGGAGGATCATTAAAAGAAGATCTTAAATCATGTTTCTTTACTCGTGATCTGTATCATCACTAATATCAGCCTCGGGCCCCCAACACTCACGGCCCAGGTTGTTTCTCAGAGTGGTGCCATTGAAGCCTGTGTAGCTGGCATTGTAGTGGACAGTCTGGTTGCCAGATCCCTGGTGGGTGATGAAAAAGTCACGAGGTTTGACTGCCACTAAACTGATTAAGATGGACAGCAAGGACACAGTAACCACCACCAGGATGACGAAGGCGGTGCGGGAGTAGATGTGAGCTCCCACCAGACACACAAGTAGGCACAGTAGAAGGACTACTGAGGAGTACAGCAGTGTGAACCAGTAACCCCGAGGAAGCACCCGCACCCCCTCGGACACAGATGATTCTATAACAGAGGAAAACAGGCAGAGAACTGAGAATCTGGAGAATGAATGAGAATACTGTACATAAGAGAAGCAAAACATAACCAAAAACTTACCAGGGTCCACACCAAATACGTCAAGTATTGCCTCCACAAGACCGAGAACATACTCTCCACAGGCACACACTTTGGCCAGGAAGAACATCAAACCAATGCTTCCTCCAAACTCTGGGCCAAGGGACCGACTTATCATGTCTGGTCACATTTCGTTAAGGTCGACGTTTCTACTGAAAGGAGTGAAACTGTAACACTCAAGAAAAACAACTTTTGTGTCTCTAAGGATACAATAGGCTCCACCCCCTTGTATAGCACCATTGGTGGAAATGGCAGAGATGGAAAGTATTGTAAGAGATATAATGGTGTAGGCCACAACCAGCATTAAAAGACCCTCTAACAGTCCGGCATGACCAACCACAAACCCTGCAAGAGAGACCATGTTACCGTTAGTCACAAGTGCACAACACAATGACTCATACTGTACGAGATTTATACAAGCATCCACTGTCCATAACCCAACATTACTTAAAGTTTTATAATCTCTCTTCTCACCTGTTCTCAGGAACAGCACAATGCTGAATATGGATTGGACAGTTGGCACCATCACACCAAAAAAAGTGTTCAGTTTTCGAGGCTCTTTACTTGGAGTGCCATAGCTGGAATCAGCGGTGCCATTTGACTTTGTGTCGCATGCTGCTTCAGTCACAGTCATACTGTATGCCTCTGGCGTGATCACAGGGGAGTGTTCGTTTGACATGGTTGGTGAGAAGAGCTTTTCTGGTTGACCTATGAAAAATACGACACACAATATTGTTGCAACTGGTTACGATTCCGATTACAGCACCATCTCTGTCATGTCTTTTGCCACCATGTTAGCTGTTTTGTTCACCAGCTGCACCAGAATCATGGCTGGAGCCAACATGTTAGGTTAAAACTTCTTAAATGCATAATTACATTGCAGTGAAGGGTGTCATTAAAAATATTTGCTGAATATATTTGCTGATATGCTGCACTAGTATGTACAATTTTTAGTTACGTGAACTTAGGAATAGTAAATTTCATTCATACTTCTAGCATATTAACACAATATTAACAAGCATGAAATACACAGGATCCCCATGGGCGCATTTTATTGTAGACAGACAGAAAGATGTTATTCAAGTTGTCCCTGTTATTGCAATTCTTGCTAATGTCTTTTCTGAGAAAGAATTCAATTTTCAAAATTAAAGAAAATATATAAAATGCTGAAAATTCCGAAAATATCAGAAGACACATCTCCAGAGCCGTTTTTAAGTTATGCCACTGACAGCCTCATCTGAGAAAAATCCCATCCACAGAATGAGCCTAAATTCAATTTTTAACAATGGAAATGGAAAAATGACAAAAGTCCCTAAATAGCAGAAAGCACCACTTGGGGCAGATCTTCCCCAGAAATTAAACCAACCACCACAAATGGTGGTCAAACTAATGATGCCAATATGATTCCAAATTCTTGGGGTAGGTTGGTCATGTTCTCCGTTGCATATATCCAAAACAATATTTACGACTCTAGGCTCAACAAAGGAATGGAGGATATGTCATATACTGATGCAATTTGTTGTACAATATTTGGGGGATGTCGGGGGAATATGTCATCTCTAGATGATAGAGATATTAAAGTGGATTGTTGCTTTAAACCCAAAGTTTAAAAAATCCGTGCACAGCTACACTAATTCTTTGGTCCCAGTCAAGAGGGATATGGACTGTGTCTTTGCTGAGGTTGGACAACAGTGACAAAGGGCTGCATGTTGCATTCCTCTTCAGCAAGGCCAGAGTCGCTCCAGTAAAGCAGGCCACTATTCCCCGGATGCAGAATGGTCTATAGAGAGGAACAACTTCAATTTCAAAGGTCAAATTTTTGGACAGACAATACAATAGTCCTAAAATACATCAGAAATAAGTGTCCTCACACCATTCTTGCAAATGAAACAGCTGTCATTGGAAAATCAACTGATGTCAATCAATGGAGATAAATTGGTTCTAGAATCCAGATGATGGTGCACCCACTGGAAGGAAATTGGCTAACTGTTTGAAAAGCAACAGGTTGATTCATTGACCAGAGTTGCCCTCTTAGCCAGAGGAGGAATGGCCTAAATCTTACTTGGAGAAACAGTCAGGTGTACAAACTTGATCCGCTGGATCTGAAGATGGAGAATTAAATGGGTGGTCATCTGAGTAGTGCAACATTGCCGGCGGAAACTTAACATGTATCCACAGTTCTGAATTAAATCCATCCAAATAAACCTAAAATCCATCAACAGCTCGGACATGGAAGAAGAAATCACACACTTTGCCACATTATAGGAAATAATACTGGATAACAAACGCCAACAAGATTCATCTGGAGAAGATCTGAAAATGATGCACATTTTCCCAGCAGATAAATGAGGGAAGCTGAGGCTGCCCTGACATTTTAAAGGGTGCATCAGGCCTACAGGTCATGTGTTCAGTGATGACATCATCTTAATCTGCATGTGTATTTTAATCCACACGTCACCCACTTGAACAAATTATTTTCTCAGATTTAGATATTCAGTTTATCAGTAGGATGGCTGCTTTACTCAAAACAATTTTACCGTGAACCTGCTTCATGTCTGTGACCATCTGAATCAGAAGATTCTGTCAGAGTTTCAGTACATTTACATAGTTAATGGAGTTAAGATGCTGTGCCTTGTGTGTAAATGGCACAGACGCTGGAGATGCACTTATCATTTCCACTTCTTGGGGATCACTGCAGGTGATGTAATATTTTCCTCATTAATGATGCATTATTTCACCCACCCACATCCAATCCATTATAAATCATGAGCAAGACGGCCTGATCTGTGGACTGCAATCCGCACGTATTACTAGACCTATAACACACACAGGGATGACCCACAGTCCTTCTCCGCCTCCTCAGTTAATCACCGGTGCATTTGGTCAAATACCTTAGGACAGAGCTATTATAGAATTATGAGATTAAAGGGTCCACCAGCCAAGGACCAACCCCTTTGCATCTTGTGCCTTACCTTGCTTCCAAATGATATGCAATTTAACTATTTAACTATATATACAGTATATGTACACACACACACACATAGGTGGCAGGCAGGATTAAGCCTGAAGCTGTGACAATGTCAGGTGATGCACTGCATGCTTTTTTCATGTACATAATGTAAGTTCTATTCAAATATGTATACAGCTTTTGTTTACTTGATGTATTGTTCTGTGTTTCAAATGTAGCATACAAAGACAGTGCCTTTTTTTTTTTTTACCTTTATAACACTCCCTAAAAGTGGACTCATCCATTGCATTGTTCATGTTTCCAGAATTAGCAGATACATGCGTCAATAGAAACAAATGAATATGAATTGTTTCAATTTTAAAGATTAAATTGAATTGAATTTTTAAGAGAAAGCTAAAACCTTATCTCTTTACCTACATAAAATAATTTAGAGCAGTACTTTCATGTCTCACGGGTATCATACAAAGTAAGTTTGACATAGTCAGGTTTTCTTTACCTGGCCTGTCTCAGTGAAATGTAAAACCACAGACAGAGATAATTAGTCACAACTTCGTGTTGAGCAAGGCTTTCTTGCTCCAAGCTGTGTACATGTCCTCGTCAAAAAAACAGTGTTTGGTGTGTCATTTGACTCTTCTTCCACGTGAAATGGAGTTACAGTGTTCCATCTACTTCAGTCAAGAAGAACAGGTTTTTATAATGGAGATCTATGAAAAATAGAAAAACTTTAAATAAATAAATATAAATTATATCATAATATTATTATTGTGAAAAAAGAAACCCTGTTACTGCAGAAAAATAAGGCAAGAGAGGAATGCTGGCAGAAAAATGCTGATTGTGTTCATGTATTTTCTTTAATACTAATGCACTCTTAATGAGTCATTTCTTACCTCTGCCAAGGAGGTTATGTCTTCAATCATGTCAGTTTGTTTGGTTTGATCGTCAGTAGGATTACGCAAAAACTGACAGACAGGGTTCAGTGTAACTTGGTGGTAGGATGGGGCACGGTCCAAGAAAGAACCCATTAAATATTGGGGGAGATCCAGATACACAGAGGAATGCAGGAATTTTTTCAAATTTCTTTAAAATTGCTAGATGGGGCATTTTCCCACATTTTTCCTAATTACACAAAAACAGCTGGACCAGTTTCCACAAAACTTTGTGGAGGAGTGAGGTATGGGCCAGGCAAGCTATAGAGACATGTAATATTGTCCTACCTCGGCAGAAGGATGCACTTTACTGAGTGCTATTCTAGTTTCTCCTGTATTGCCTGCACATTGTGAAGCTCTAAAACTTCATACAGCATATTAAACCTTGGAAAGAACTGCATGTAGGTCTGACACTGTACACACATAACAAAGGATATAAATCACTTCAGTTTCTGGCCAAATCAAAGTGGAATAAATTTTATTCATTTAATATTATTTGCGATTTCTCAGCTCAAGACTAAACAGAGAAATCAGATATTTCCTGCTTCAGGTAATATTATCACTTTAAATTTTACGCACCATCAGCTACGCACTAAAAGAATGAAGATGGCACAGCAGCTATAGACCACTTTGGATGGTGTTTTTATGCTTGGCTCTGATTGGCTGCCAAATCAGTTTTACAGTGCTGGTAAGACAGCTAAGAAAACTGATTAAGAAATAGATTTATCACAGATAATATTCAGTCAATAAAATTAATTTCACCTTGATTTGGCCAAAAATGGAACTGATTACTGTGCGTCCTTCATTATGGGGCAGTGTCAGACCTAATTCCTGAGTATAATGTTTAAATAAATATGCTACATCAAGTTAAAGAGTTTTACAATGTGCAGTCGTCACTTTAATAACGGGGCAGTAAGAGTGCATTTATAGGTAAAGTAAATATTAACACAATCAGCATTTTACAGTCAGGATTTCTCTCTTGCCTTTTTTTGTAGTAACAGTGTTGTTTTCGATGACATATTATGCTACAGCTCTTAATTATAATAACCTGTTCCTTTTGGCTGACTGACAAGGTAATTAGTGCTCGGGTCAACATTAATACCTCGTTGTAACACTCATTATCTTTGACTTTTTTTGCTCCAGGAAGGACACGCAATCAAAAAAAAAAAGGTAGATCTTGCTTCGTTTTTTATCCCCACGAAAGCGCCACTTTGAATGGCCATTAAAGAGTTGTTTTTATTTGCTCCCAAGTCCGTCTGACATTGGGGGGGGTCAGCTGAAAGAATAAGAACCAAACTGTGAAACACGTGCCAATCCCGCGGTGGAATTAATAAAGGATTGTCTTTATTATAATTTTAAAATATCCATGTCGGCAACACATTAATGTAATGGAATAAACAAATTATCTTGGAGTCACATCTACTCGTGTCCTGATGGTGATGCAGTGATATCCTAAGTTTTATTAATTTACAAATTCATCATTTTTGCCAGATGTTCTTCTTTCATTTGGTTGGCTGCTTTTTATTGAACTTCTGAATATGTCTAATATTATAGTTTGCTATTGGCCGTATGCTGTAATCACCTTCATTTTCACGTGAATACGTGCACGGATAACGTGAACAACTTGCTCGTGTGACAACTCCAACATACTTTGTATAAGAGTCAAACTTACCCCGTTGATCCTCTTGCTTCAGAACACTTCGTTTGTGGTCCGGAGTCTCTCTGTCTCAGCGGGATGATCCCGGTGCGAGAGTTCCCGAGTCAGGTGTGAACAGCACTAAGCTGTGCGGGCACTTGGATGATATAGAGACAAAGCTGCTCATGTGATCACCGAAAGGGGAGGAAAGAGTTACCGTAAATATTTTCTAAGGCAGTGTTTGTCATAAATAACCACGCCCCAGTCAACTGTCTCAGAGATAAGTCACCAAACAGTGGATCTAGTTGTTTATCAGATTCATGCACTAAGAAGAGGCTGTAATACATACATAGACTACTTGTTATGGAGCCTAATAGGGGCCATTAGTATTTTCTATACATGAGCTTCTGATGCAAAGTTGCATTGTAGGATGTACTATAATATTTCTCCCAACTAGGGGTCACTGTTGCGACAAACCATACACCCTGAATCCATGATTTTGCTTGAGATATAAACTGAGGTTTTCATTACCTAACTCAGTCAAGACGGTAATGTTTCTGCCAGTGTTGGTTAAGATGACATCATAAATCCTGAGGGGATGAGTTTACCTGAGATGTCAAGTAACCTCTGTCAAGAAGATAATGTTTATGCAGGGGTGGATCTTGGATTTTTCTAATTCAGGGGCCACGAAGGGGCCACATTTTCACACAGAGGGGTCAAGTATGTGTCCAACATCCATGCACATTTCCTTATTCAGTAAGAGTTGTATACATTTCATTCCTTGTTTGCCATTGGCTCTATAGCTTTGGGGAAAGACACACATAATTATATATATTTTGCAAATTGTGACTTGTTCAAGCACACTGTGTACATCATAAAAGCTTAGGGAATAGAAATTCATAATTTTAATATTCATTTGAATTTTAAACTGGGGCACAGAAAACATAATACATAACACTTTTTTTTTCCAAATATGTAACATATGAGCTTTAAACAGGTCATGTGTATTACTACAGCATATAGAACAGGTTCGAACAGAAAAACTAACAGCTGTCTTAGCCAATGAGGTGAGAGCATCTTTGAATGTTGTCTTTACAAACAAGGACAAATCCTACTCGTGACTTTAAGCAAAATCCAGATAAAATGTAAGTTGTGTTCCTCTCAAAATAGAACAATTGTGCGGTGTTTATGACTGGAACTGAAATGCCCCACAAATTCATTCATATCCAATGTCTTTACCCATCTAGACTCAATACTCATGAACCCAAGTTGACTAAAATGGTCACCTCCCATAGTTATTCAGGTGTTTTTTTAGCATGTGTTCTAGTGTGTCCATTTGTGAACTTCAGTGTCATGTTACATGTGTCTGTTTTGCAAGAGTTAAAAGTACTTAAGATTGCAGTTCATTTTTACCTGTTTACTTGTCATTATCTCGCTGTGTTTTCTGACCTGGTAGAGTTGGTTGGAGTTGCCCTGGTCTTGACCATGTCTGGCTTCCCTTCTCTCTCTTGCTGTCCTATCTCTCAGTCCGGAAGAGGATTAGGGCTCCACATGAGAAGTGGTTTTAGAATTCTGACTTTAAAATTAGAAGTCTAAAAAAAAGGCTGTTGTTTTTGTGTTTGTTTTTGAGGTCAGGAAAAAAAAAATTAAAATTAGCGAGGGAAGTATGAGAAGGCATGGCAAACAAAAAGACATGAGTATCTATGAGAGGCCATGCAGGCCATATTTTATACTTTCTCACACACTCTATCATAATTTCATACAGACACAATCATACTCTCATACACACACGACTATACTCTCTTACATGCACAGTCACACACTGTAAAATGTAAGATTGAATTTAATTAGAAATACTGAGTTGACCTAACTCAGTTTTTATCAACTTGTTAATAAAACTCATTTTATTTTACTTACTGTGGCATCAAGAAAACTGTTCATTTAAACAAACCAAGTACTGCTTTTTTCAATACTTAGTTACATCCCACAATGTAACTAAGTATATTACTCTTATACTTCAGTACCCCACAAATTAGATCTACTTTACTTGAACAGCCTGTTTTCTGTTCATACCGCTTTCTACTTGTACTCCACTACTTTTCATGGGAAACAGCCCTTTTGTTATGTGAGAAAAGTTGGATAAAAGGTACTTTTGTTTTGTAAAACTCTATTTGCTGTCCCAGCTTCTAAAATCTAAAATACTCTTAAGAGTTGTGACTATAGCACACACCAGAATAGACTCACATGTACTTGTTTCTTGTTCTGCAGTTGTCCTGTTCAATGTTGCGGAGCTGACGTCTTTTTTCACATATGAAAATAAATGTTTAATGACAGTTGAAACAACTGTGATTTTGCACAATGGGTACATAGATACTGTAGCTTGTTGGCAATAGGTGGATGGAGTTTCCCAGCATAACTTTAGACAATGTGTTTAAGGTCATAAACCCAAGTAACCTGTGTTTAAATGTGTTCAGAATAATTATCAGTTAAGCAGTAATTGGTTCTTTAGAAATATTTCTATGGAAAATGGTTAGTTATGTAACACCATGGCATCATGAGTTCAGTCTCTCACATGGTTAGTGACGTCCCGCCTGGGTGATGCAAGAGGCTGATAAAATAAAGTAGTGTCATGTATTGTAATAACAAGCACTCCAGAGGAAAAAGCAAATAACTTCAAACTGTCAAATTCATACAATAAGAAATTTCAGCATGTTATAATATTTTAAGTTATCATAATAACAGTAAGCAAGCTAATTTACTGCCTGCCTGATCTGAACCTGAGTGGTGGTCAGTGATTGGACTTCTGTGCTAGTCATGGTTTGTCCATAACGAACACCATGGTCAAACATAACGGTGTCCATAAGTGCACTTGGCACCAGGACGCCCTAGGTTGTAGGTCTATGATTGACTTTGTAGTTGTATCAGCAGACCTACGACTATATGTTCCGAACACTCGGGTGAAGAGAGGTGCTGAGCTGTCAACTGATCCCCACCTGGTGGTGAGTTGGAGCCCATGGCGGGGGAGGATGCCGGACAGGCCTGGTGCACCCAAATGTACAGTGAGGGTGTACTGGGAGCGTTTGGCAGAGCCCCACTGTCTGGGAGATCTTCAACTCTCACCTCCGGCAGAACTTCAACTGCATTCCGAGGGAGGCTTGGGACACTGAGTCCGAATGGACTATGTTCTGCTACTCCATGGTTGAGGCAGCTGCCTGGAGCTGTGATCGTGAAGTTGTGGGCGATAATCCCAGAACCTGGTGGTGAACACCAGTGTTTAGGGAAGCCGTCAAGCTGAAGGAGTCTCACCAGGCATCCCTGATTGAGGATTGAGGAGACCCTCAAAGTAGGCTACTCCTTCCACCACCCGACTATATTCCCAGTTAAGGTCAGCAGCCCACCATCCCCACTGTACATAGTGCGAAGAGAGCACTGCTTTCCCCTCCTGAGTTGTCACATTGTCTCAGTTACAGATCTGAATGTGAATGAAAGATTTTAGAAGCTGGGACAGCAAATACCTGAGTAGAGTTTTACAAAACAAAAGTACCTTTTATCCAACTTTTCTCACATAACAAAAGGGCTGTTTCCCATGAAAAGTAATGGAGTACAAGTAGAGAGTGGTATGAACAGAAAACAGGCTATTCAAGTAAAGTAGATCTAATTTGTGGGGTACTTAAGTATAAGAGTAATTTACTTAGTTACATTGTGGGATGTAACTAAGTACTGAAAAAAGCAGAAGTTCCCAGTACTTGGTTTGTTTGAATGAACCAAACTCAAGTAAACTGAGTTTGACAGTTTTCTTGATGCCACAGTAACGAAAATAAAATGAGTTTTTATTAACAAGTTGATAAAAACTGAGTTAGGTCAACTCAGTATTTCTAATTAAATTCAATCTTACATTTTACAGTGTGTGACTGTGCATGTAAGAGAGTATAGTCGTGTGTGTATGAGAGTATGATTGTGTCTGTATGAAATTATGACAGTGTGTGAGACAGTATAAAATATGGCCTGCATGGCCTCTCATAGATACTCATGTCTTTTTGTTTGCCATGCCTCCTCACACTTCCCTGGCTGTGTTGCACACTGCAAAGCCTGCTATTCTCATAATAAAAACATCTCATTGTAGAAAGTCCCTGCCTTGAGCAACCTAGAGGATCAACTCCTCCCTCTGAGCACATAAAACTGAAGCATGTCCGTGTGAGATGAGAACTATCTCCAACCTGCAGAGTGGTTTGGTCAGAGGGGGGTCATGGGACTCGGTGGTGTTTCAGAGATGGGTGTGGTTGAAACGTGCTTCACGCTCAGATTTGAAGATCTTTCTGCAAGCGCTCCCCGCGTGACCTGGCAGCCTGTTTCTGAGTGATGATATGCAGAAGAACAGGAACCGTGTGGATGACAGAGCGCGGGGGCGAGTCGTGGAAGAAAACGTCTGCTTTATGAGTTAAATTTTTTTTTAATCTCATTCTTTTCTACAGGCGATGAGACGGATTTTTCCTCACTAATTCGTTGTCGACTCTCAGGCGGTTCTCCTGATGAAGTGTCGGCAGAGGGAGGAGGAAACCAGAGAGGAAGGAAACGAGTAAACGTCACGAGAAGCGAAATCGGAGTAAAACGGACTGAGTAGTGGCTAATGAATCGTCCTTGATGCTGCAGCGAGTTGCGTTTGTTTAGCGGACAAATATGTTGTTGTGGACTTGTCGGGCGTGAAAAGGGAAAAAAAGCATCTTTTGAGAGGAACCGACAGTGGCAGCAGATTTCATCCTTTTTCTGGAGCTCCACCAAAGCAGAGAAATGGAAATGTGTGTAGCCCTCCACCGTTTGCCTGTTTGCTGAAGGATTTTGGAAACAGCCCTATCGTGACGCACGGAGCTTTAAGTTGATCTCCTCGGCGTGGAAAAGACGTAAAGTGCAATCCTTTGCAGGATCTTTGAGACATTGCTTTCGTTTTTTAACGGCAAGAAAAAAAGCAACATATCATCGGGAGAATTAACAGGTAGCCGCCCATTACCAAACGCAGTGACAGCTGCTGTAGGCCGGCCCGTGGAGCGTAAAATGGCTGGGTGATGATGCGCCTATTCGTGGCATCATTTCGACTAAATTAATGTAGCTACATCCGCATTATAGGAGCTCAGCATCTGAAACTGTGGTTAAGGCCTTCAGCAGCTTCTCTGTCCTAATCAATATGTGATGTAGCCTGCATTCGTCGGGCCTGTCTCCCGATTTCAAACACTAGGAGCAGATCAGTGTTATAACATCATTATAGAGTCAATTCTAAATGTTTGAATGTGGCTTTTCTGAACTGTCACCTCGTGCCTGCATGTGTTCGTTTTTCCAACGTTATTCTAACATGCATGTGGCTGTGCAAGGCTCTGCTCCCTCCTCCAGCTGCAGATGGAGCCATGCCGTGTTGGGGTAGTTGCACATCAGATGTGCATCCAAAGGGGTGGGGTCAGTAACACTTGGCATCATAATCAGATTTCGGTCCCCTTGTGCTATTAAACATGCAAACGAATGCCAGTAAACTCCCTCAAATGGTCAGGCACTGAGAATTCTACTTAACCTGCCTCATCAGCATGAAGGAGGCCGCCTCTTGTTGACTAGATTAGTGCAGGTGGAGTCTGTATGCTTTTCTCCTCCATGTCCACCGGCATGACATTAGTCTTCCAGCAGACGCTTACAGGCAAACAAAACACGCATCGGAGTTTGTAGCTGGACCCATCCAGGCCCGATCTCTGATTCATTAACCCCCAATCAACATTTCTCCTTGTCAGTGGCTAAATGAGCAGCTGTGTCAGGAGACTTAGACCCACGATGCACCTCTTTTAGCTTCCATCAGTGTATTTGTGTGTGATCCATCTGGTCCCAGGTCCCTCCAGGGAACTGTGACCAACTGAAGCTAATTGCTCTTCCTGTGCATCATGCACTGCATGGATGTTTGCTGTGCAGCTTTATTGTGCATGTAAAGGTAAATGGAAGCTCCATATTGAGAATCTGTTCAAATGTGTAACTGTCCTCCTGTCACAAACAGAGGATGCTGCCTCCCACTGAAAGCATGGTGTGAGGTAAAGTTGTGACCCCAGTTAGCCCACAGCTAATGGATGCATCTCCTGCCAGTCTAGGATAACGTTGTCAGGTTATAAAGGGAGCGTTCATGCAAGTATTCGCTGCCTAGTTGTGATGCTGCCTGCCCGATAGCAGCTTAGACCTTACAGAATATTCTCCTCAATTAAACCAGGCATGGCTGCACAGACATGAACGGATTAGAAGTTTTTTCCTCGCTGTGTGGCGTCGGTAAACCTTAAAGATTAAAATGTGTGGTTTTCGTTTTATTGTTTCATTCCCAAATGCGGGACTAACAGTGTTTTAAATAAATTATTTTCATTAATTTATTCATTTTTGATGAAAGTAGATTCCTGGATTACAGGATTATGAAAGTATGAAACTGTGCTAATCCCAGCAGGCTTCTATAATATTGACTGGCATTCATACTTTCTGTAAACCAGTCTGATATCTGAACAGGTGACTGCTTGGACAAATCCAAAATGAGTGAGCTGGAGCAGCTTCGTCAGGAGGCAGAACAGCTTAGGAATCAGATAAGAGTAAGTCAGACATTTTTGTTCCTCTGTTTTTATCTTCAGCATCATTATACTGATATATTTATCCGTTGTCTAATGACTATTTTTGCCCATCAGGATGCCAGGAAAGCATGTGGGGATTCAACCCTGACACAGGTAACTACCAATGGAAAAAATGGAGGGTGGTAAAAGACATAGTTCCTGTGCTAATACCACAGTATTATCGGCTTGATTCTAGCGGTTACTATTGGATTGGTCATAGGTTGTTTTTTTAAAGGGCTTTTCTTCTGGTTGACAGAGAATCTGCAGAGCAGCTACTTCAAATCTTTTTTTTATTGACATCGATTCTCACTTTGTCATACAAAATCTGGAAAATAGATTTTGAATTATTGATGTTTTCTACCCCAGTTCCACCAATATGACCAACAAAATTACACAACTGCCCCTGCCTTTGATAAGTACAAGCAATTTCCCCATGGCGTAGTGTTGTGCTTCCTACTGTTTATACTGAAAATTTATTTTCGTCAAATTTCCTGGCTTTTTGTTGCAAATCAACAAACTTCTCAAACTATCTATCTCGAACCTTCTATCCAATTCCAGTAGAACTAATTGATCTTTGATTGATCTCTCCCTACTAACACAGATAACTGCTAGTCTGGATCCTGTGGGGCGGATTCAGATGAGGACAAGACGTACCCTCCGGGGCCACCTCGCTAAGATCTATGCCATGCACTGGGGTTCAGACTCACGGTGAGTCTATATTTGGCCAAATGTTTGTATTGTTGACTTTGATTGTGACTTTACTGGTTTACCAGGTCTGCACCATAGCATTGTGATGCTGCGATGTTGAATTAATCCACAGAACAAACCTCATAATTTGTCATTAATTGACCAAAACTGGTGTAGGATACTAAGATTTACACAGTCTGTGTCGTTTTATGCTAAAAGTCTGGACATCTATTGGATGGATTGCCATGAAAATTGGCACAGACATTCACATGTCTGTGCCAAATCACACGCAGCACATTGCTTTATCATCGTGAGCATGTTAGCATTTACCTCAAATCAGTGCTGTGCTTATTGTCCATCGGCTTCACAGAAAACTGCTCACTTCTTAAGAGCACAGAGCAGAAACATCCAGAAGTGTTAGGCTCAGAATTTTAGACTCAGGGGATGAAATTCAAATGAGAATTAGAAAGTGATCAGAGAATGGACTCTACCTGAATGTCCACTGATCGATAACAGTTGAATGTTTGTCTCCGTAGGCTTCTGGTTAGTGCCTCTCAAGATGGAAAACTGATCATCTGGGACAGCTACACCACTAACAAGGTAAAGTGAGCTAAATCATTCTAATCAGTTCGTCAGCTGGATAAATATTCGCTTTTGGATCTCATGGGAGTGTTATAGACTCGTAACGACGGACTTATTGTGACATTAGCATTAGATATTCAGTCTTATAACTTATTTTATGTTCTTATTAAGGGATTTCGGTGGGTTTTCCATCTGTTGCCATCAAATCCATTTCTCTTCCCAGATACATGCCATCCCCTTGCGGTCTTCCTGGGTGATGACCTGTGCGTACGCCCCCTCTGGGAACTACGTCGCCTGCGGAGGCCTTGACAACATCTGCTCCATCTACTGCTTGAAGACCCGTGAGGGCAATGTCAGGGTCAGCAGGGAACTACCTGGCCATACAGGTGAGAGAACATTGTACTTTCAAGCACATCTGTTTGACTCCTTGAGTCGGTTTTTCAAAATGGGCTGCAACTTAATACCAAGTATTAAGTTGCGGTTTGATTTTCATACTCAAGCCTCTCTTAACGGTGTTCTCTTTCTGTTCCAAGTGTAAGAATCCAGATGAGTTGATCATAATTTACCCTCAGCTCCACCTGCAATAAGCTTTGTGTGCAACAACAAGAGCTTGTAGACTTTTTTTCCCCCTCTGTCTCGCCTCAAAGGCTGCGTACAGTCCACCTGAAATTATTGGTGGATGTAATTGACCATTAATAAAAGCTACATTTTTAATATGGCTTTTGTTTGAAAGATGTAAATAAAGTTACACATAATAATTGATGGTTTTTAATTAGGGTCAGTGCGTTAAGTATTGATATTTATAGTCACTAACATTTCAAATTAGATTATGCATCAGAAGTTGTTAAATTCAAAGTATTTAAAAAGTTATTAAAAGTGAAACGCAAATTATTAACTAAATACAGGAAATTTCATTCACATATTTTCTCTGCTTTTGCTCAAATGTTTTGTATGTTTCAATCAATGATATTCATATTTTGTGCTTATAATATTACTCTAGATGCTACTATTGCCTCTCTACTATCACCTAAAGTTAACACCTGTGCTTTCTGTCCTCTCAGGTTACCTGTCATGTTGCCGATTCATTGATGACAATCAAATCATCACGAGTTCAGGAGACACCACATGGTGAGCCACCGAGATCCATACACAGACGCGCAAGTGCAAACACGTATCCCTGTGCTGATCTGTGTCTTAACTCTACATTCTCGGCCTCAGTGCACTGTGGGATATCGAGACGAGTCAGCAGACCACGGTTTTCTCGGGCCACAGCGGCGACGTCATGAGTCTGTCCCTGTCGCCTGACCTCCGCACCTTTGTGTCAGGAGCCTGTGACGCCTCAGTCAAACTGTGGGACATCAGGGACAGCATGTGCAGGCAGACCTTCACGGGCCACGAGTCGGACATCAACGCCATCTGTGTGAGTATGCACAGGGCGTCGACCAGTCGTCTAATATTTATTCTAATATATTCATTGCTCCATGCATTTTTACTCATGGAGAGGAATTCTTTGCTACTCAGCCTGCAAAAAGTCTTTAAAAAACAACAACTCTGATGTCATCGGCATATCTCTGCTTAGGCTTAAAGACGTATAATGTTGTCGGTGAGTTGCAACTTAACAGTACTGGTGACTGACAGTAACATTGATTGTGAAAATGATTTGTTTAATTTGTTTTTCACAAGACCCTAAACCTCAGGAAAGCACAGTACTGCTGAACATATGTTAAGCATGTGCAGTAAGAGTACTGTTGATCTATAGTATCTCTCCAAGACTAAACCTAGAGATTAAAAGACAGGGTTGTATCTGCATGAATAAAAATACTACATGTGTTGATAAATATAGTTAAGCGCTTTATTAATGGTCTTTAAAGTTGCCGCCAGTTAATGAATCTCTCATTTAGCCACAAAGTGGATGGGAAATCATCCAGTAAACACATCTTGACATAAAACATATCAGACCTGAATGATACAGTAAGTTGAATCCAGAGAGAGAACCAAGTAGAAAAGAAACTATGCTGATTTCAATATGCAGTCTACGAACAGACGTCTATTAGTCATTGGCATTCTGTCCCTCTGTGTACTGTCTAATACACTATTAACAGAGCAGAGCCAGGATTTGTCTTTGTCACACAGTCTTGTCTCCAGCTTTGGGAGGGATTTAAACTGGGAGCACACTAGAGGATTAACAAGATTACTAATTAACACCACATCTGAACATCCTGCACAAGTCCGGACTTAGACAATGTCCAGTTGGGGTCTGGACTAATGCACCACACAGGATATCTCACCAAGAAGCATGACAGGTGGAACAGATTCAGTACTTAACCTTGGTGATGAGCTCTGAGCCTGATCAGTGAAGAGCAGAGACACCACTAGGCAACGAGAGGAGAGCTTTGTGCTCCATTGTGGTCGGTCTCTCTCATTAAGAGCATCCCCATAAAGAGTCACCCACACTTCCTGCTTCTCATCCGCCCTCCTGTGCTCCTCCCCCAGTTCTTTCCCAACGGCAGCGCCTTCGCCACCGGCTCAGACGACGCCACCTGCAGGCTGTTTGACCTGCGTGCAGATCAGGAGCTCAGCCTCTACTGCCATGACAACATCATCTGTGGCATCACCTCCGTGGCTTTCTCCCGCTCTGGCCGTTTGCTGCTGGCTGGTTATGATGACTTTAACTGCAACATCTGGGACGCCATGAAGGGAGACAGAGCAGGTGGGTGAAATGGGAAACAGCTGTGTGCCGCTGTGATGTCAAAGAGGAAAACGGTTCTTCGCTGAGACATCAGGGGGATTTTAGTGCATTCTAGTCTTTTTGTCTCCAACCTGAAAAGTTAACTTATGCTTTCTTTTCTGCCACAAATGTGTTTATCTGCTTATTTATGGTGTGCATTCAGACCATTCATTCTACAACCTTAGCATAGTTGCAGCTGGTTGTGAATTATGACAACATTCCTCACTATCCAGGAAAATGAATGCTAAGTGTGTATAAATAAACCAGAGTGCATGCACTTTTCAAAATTAATCTCTGGGTAATGTAGTTGTGACACTGGCTTAAGGTGCAGAAGGTGGAGGTAATATGAAAATATCCCTAAACTGAGCAAAAAGGGATTCGTGTATCTAGGAAGAGAGAGGTATTTGAATGCAACTGAACTTTAATGTTTGGAGTAAGAGGAAACCTAATGCAAACTAGACTAGACTAAATTAGTATCATATCTAATGCTTGTGCCACTGTATATGTTATAGTAGGTTATAATTGCAAAGGGAAACTCCTAATAGAGGAAGACAAAACTAACAATCACAGTAATGTTTTTGGCATGCACTAAAATTGTGAATCCGACATAATATCTTCAGGACTATTTCATCAAGATTTATATTTGGGGGAAAATGTATCCTTGTTCAAATGGCCCTCCCTGTGCTGGAAGTTAAAGCAATAATAAACCCTAGATTGCTGTGTTCTGTGTGGTTTTAAAATTATATATATATATATAAACATGAGCTGTCTTGACATTTTTAAGTGTGAAGCAGCCAATCAGATGCATTCAGTTAATCAAAGATGCCAGACCGATCCAGCCCACTTTAACCCATTTATCGCTCCTGATGAGCAGGTGGAGCCTTGCATGTTAGCCTCTGCCAACATTGTTTGAATGTGAGTGTGAATGGGTGAATGCTGGCTTGCTTTGTGAAGCGCTCGGAGTGGTCAGTCAGACTAGGAAGGTGCTGTTTAAGTAAATTCTATTCAACAGGCCTTCTTTTGTCTGTCCATCCTGCAGGAGTCCTGGCCGGCCACGACAATCGTGTCAGCTGTCTGGGTGTGACGGATGATGGCATGGCGGTGTCCACCGGGTCCTGGGATAGCTTCCTTAAGATCTGGAACTGAGCCGTGTGCATACACACATGTACCTACATGCGAACATGTCCAACAGACAAGACACCACTCCCTTCTTGGGCCACAGTTTGAACCCTGTATTCACTGTATGTAAGATTCAACAGACAAACTGCAACATTGTACTGTACATAATATATATGACTTAGGTATGAGTTCACACAAACACACACTGTATGCAGGACAAGAAAACACCTGAACACATGCCCACACCACCAACAGCTGATTTAAGTGCACAGCAGCAAGGCTACAGTAGGACACACACACAGATATGATCAGTAAAATGTAAAAACGTGACCAAATACAGTTGGATCTTCAGCTGCTCGAATAAAAACACAAATGCCACTTTTACCTGAAGCCTTTGAACACATCTCACACGATCATTCACACACACTTTTTCCTGAGAGACACTGCTCGTTGAGTTTAAACGGGGGGGAGAAGACGCTATTGGACAATTCTGTCTTTGTTTACAATGAAGTCAAAAATGCACTTCAGAGAATTTTTTTTCTGTACTAATTTCTTTTCTTTTTTTTAATGTGAAGGAGGAATGGTCATGGAAGAGAATCGAGGGAGTCCATAAATACTAAAAAACAACCACTGATTGATTGATAGGTTGGACCAATTGATCGTCGTAGTCCAAGGAAAATATGAACACCTATTTTTATCTGACTCGAAACATCATGCCGTCAGTTTTTATAGATAAGTATCCCCATATACAGTAAATCAGTTCATAAGTTAGACTTTTATTCAGTTTTCTACTGTTATTTTACTCATGTTCTCCCTGTGTGCCTCAGATCCACTTTAAAGATTATTAATAGACAATATTGATAAAAGTTAAGGTAACAGAAAAATAAAAGATCTGAGAATCAGGTGGGTAAAAAATAGAAGCATCTGAAGACACATCTGAAAAAAGCAGGAGCCAGTATTCATACTTTGACTTTGTCAATGTATTATCTGGACATTATGATGGTATAATTGTACATATTAATAAATAATAGCCTCTCCTGCCAGTGACTGTGGTTTCTTTTATAGGGCTCTTTATAAAACAATGGGACATTTTCTCTCCATATATGGAACGTGATAAACTCCATATAGTGTGTATAAAGTGTGTATAAATTCTAGTACTGCATGGTGACCTGTGCTGTTAAATAATGAGATATGGTTTAAATAGGCTAGGCACATTTCAGCATAAATTCCTAGTTTGTCATTCTTATTTCACAATCAAACATTTATTGCAAACATCACTGAAAAGAGTTGCTTTTTTCTATTTTGCTATGCTTTTTGCAATTTTCCAGTGAAATATTGTTCAGTGATTGTTGCTTAACTGTTTGAGGCATTAATTTAATATTTTGATTCAAGCCCATCAGTAACAGTTACAAAAAAAAGCCACATGAAGTGTAAAAAAACAAAAAAAGTCATCTGTTCTCAGGTCATAGCAATGTTTGATAATCTTTTCCATTCATCACTCATCCTCCAAGGTTGAATGTGAAGCCACTGGATTTGTGTCTAGGGTTTGAACATGTTTCACCTCTCATCCAAGAGGCTTCTTCAGTTCATCACTCATGTTGACAGGCTGATAGTTCAGGTCAGAGTAGTGGTTGTAATAGTAGCAGTAAAAGAGAAATCACTCTTTATTCTTTCTCGGCTGATTGAAACTGAAATGTCTTCCTCTTTTTTGTTAGATTGAAGTGTTTTTAATTTCAGCCACCAGAGGGCGCAGCTGAGTCAGAACCTCAGGCTCACAAAAAAATGGAGGAAAGGTTTATTCCAAAAAATATTTTAGGAAACTTATTTAATTCAACGGCATGTCTGTCAAAATTGTTTCGTGTGAAGTGATGATTGGGACCCTTGAGTTAGTGTCATATGACACAAATCCAGTGATTGGGACAACAGTTTCAAACAGACTGCAGCGCCATCATGTGGTGTATTTAACTCTGTACTGAAAGAGTTAGTTACAGCCACACAGGTGATTCTAATTATTCTGCCTGATTAGGCCTCTTCTCAGGACTGAGTGGGCGTGTACACAGTTTGATTGACAGCCCCTGAAAACACCTGGTGGGGTATAGAAAGAAGTAGTTTGATTGACAAGTCAAGTTTAGTCCCACTGTAATAATATTGCGAATAAATGTAGTTACTAGAAATTTAAATCAATTGTATTTTGGACACAAAGAAATAACAGACTAAAATGAGATCAAGGTGTTTTATTTTTCAAACAATTCTGTATTAAGACATGAATTCATTCAACACAATCATTTGAAAGTTAAAAGTTTATCAGTCTATGAAATACAATCTGGGGTTAACCTCTCACAAGTAACACAGACGCGCACACGAAAACATTGCAAAGATGTTTACCATCGAGAAAAAAAAGAGTTGAAAAAGAATAGGAGATATTTTAGTTCTGTTTAAAGATCCTTGTTTCAGCGCTCCCCACGTTTTAAACCACCTCACTCCCAGCATTACAGCAAAAACAAGGACAAGCATCTCAACCTGTGATTGTGTGTTAAAATGACAGAAATGTTATTTCTAGCGATTAAAAAGAAAAGTGAAAAGCACCTACGAACATTCAGCCTGTAAAACACCACTGAAGAATCACCTCCTGCAAGTCACACTGAGATGGAGAGCCATGGTTGTGATTGGTTGCATTGCTTCTTAAAAAGAAGGGCGTTTGTCTCTCGGGGCGACATCCTACACCTTCAGCGCCCCACCGATGCAATGGTGGTGCCTCTTTTTTTGAAGTGCCGAGTTACATGAATGTTCATGCTTACGGTCAGACTGACACAAAGCTTCCCTAAAACGAACCAGTTATGAGGTTCAGCTCTTTAAATGGCTCTTGGCACAGAATTAAACAGCACTTTCACACCTTAAAATGCTTTTAGGGAAAACAGCAGACAGAACTCTTCTTCTTCATCCCATTACAATTGATGATGGGTAACCAATTAGTTTCTGACGCACAAAATTAGACAACCACCTTAATATTCGTAAATGACTGCCTCAGTCGAGCTGATGACTTACTGTATTTCCTCATCCCAAAACTAGTGGCAGATATTTATCGCACGGGTTTAAGATCAAATTTATTAGATTAGTAAATTAAGGGTTTTCTTAGAAAATAAATATTTACTTGGTAAAATAATCTACAACCGATGCTTTCCAGAAAAACTGCCAAAACAAGTCAGACAATAAAGATGAAGCTATGGTCTTTTGTATTACGTTTTGAATGAACAGCGATCTCCTAATGCCCTTTAGACATTTTACCTTTTTAACTGCAGATGAAGTAGTTTGATGTGCCACATTAAGCTTGAGCACCACAGCCGAGGTAGAAATACAAATAAGCAATCTAAGTGGATTTGATATTGTGCAACATAAGAATATGTGTTAAAGGAGAGCTCCACTGATTTTTACACATCAACCTCTGATGACAGGTTTTTGGGCGTATGTGGGAAAAAAAAGTTACATAAAGCCTTTTGTGGGTCCAGATGGAGCTGCTTGAGAGTTTGCCTTGTGGGATACCACTTAAAGTGGTGACTGTGGATGAAGACAAGTGTGGAAAAAGATCTGAGGCTACATTAGCCTCTAATAGAATGACGCTCAGCAGCTGAGTTGCATTATGGGTAATGTAGACTTTTTTTTTTTTTTTTTAACTGTCCATTGTGACTTTTGGCATGTTATTGAAGTGCAGAGCTGAATCAGTAGAGTTCTCCTTCACAGCCTTTCACACCTGGTGAAACGGCACGTACAACTTTACATCATCAAGAAATGATAATTGACTAATTGTCCTCGCCTGCATTGTGTAATTGTGACTATAATTCTATTTTTTTTTTTTTTTAACTTTTTTTTTTTTTTTTTTTACACACAACCCCAAAGCCAAGAGCCAGAACCTCACAAGGGCCACTGCACCACCTGTGTGATGATCCCTGTCATCACCTTAGCAGATTAACAGTCTGTCAGGCCCAAGAGGGTCATTTAAAGTGTTTAAATCACAGCAACAGTTGACTCCTCTGGCAACAAGGAGACAGACATGATTAACACTGTCTGCATAACAACAGTTGTCTGAACACACTACTTATTTACTATAACCAGCTAATGGTGAGTCTGAGAACTGCTGACTGAAAGAGGAACAACAAACTCTTAAGCTCAGATATATCTCTCTGCCCTACAATTCATTGTGCTTTGATTAATAGAACGGCACACATTTTTATATAAATACAAATCTGTCTTATAGTTGTACATTCACTTTTATTTCTCAATATAGACTAATTTACATATTTTATAAAATAGATTTCTCAGAATACATCAAGCTGACTTCCCCACTACAAGATCACACAATCAACGTCATGACAGAGTAAGGGCTTACGTCATATTTGCTGCAAGAACCTACATTTTCTGAGCAGACATTGCAGAGTTAAATTTGATCTGTACTATGTTTTCTCTACGAATACATTTTATACGTATGGCTTTTCTCTAAGCTGGCTCCCACTGTCACTAGATCTTTTACACTAGATTAATTGGGCATGTATTATATTTGATTTGTTATTGCAACTTTCTCAATGGATTATCATCTGTTGATTCTTTTGGGTTTAGCAAAAAAAAAGCATTTCAAGTTAATCTACAGGATAATCTGGATTTGACTTAAGTGCACTTAACTGGCACAGGACATAAATAATGAACAGGGAGCAAATATAGATGTGCCTCTTCATGAAATTTCAAGTAAGAGACAAGTGGGGGTGGGGGTGTTCTCATAACGTATCCGAAAATCTGTCGCCTTCCCAAATCCAAGGCACTGCTTAAACTGTAAACATGACAGATTGATTAAAAAAAATGATGATTTGACTATAAAAAGCATGAGTGCCAGAGCGCCCGGTGGATTGTGACATTCGAAATGTAAGTAATGGCACATAACAGATATTCAAGAATAAAAATCACATTCGCTAGAGGGGGAAACGACATTGATACAGTACTGTATACTCTATTTCAATGGCTTACATGCACACCAAAGTATCTGCTCGAGATGTGTCTATAAATGTATGCTTACTGAAGTGAAAGTGCTATCCATGCCCATTTACAGCTTGTTTTATAATCTCACCATAAACTCAACCATCTATTCATATAATCTTCAACTAAAGCCTCTCTGTCCTGACCCCACACTGCATTCTTAGTAGATTTCTTTATGGCTGCAGAAACTATACCTCCTTAGCTTCAGACTATCCCAAAGATCAAAAGCCAAGATTCCTTTCATTATATACAAAAGATTTTCATAAATAGTTTCACATAAAAAAAAACAACCTAACAGGAGCATTCTCTTAATATCAACATGTCAGCATGTATTTATAAGCTAACTTGTTGACATTGACATTTCCCCGACAACTCCACGCTAATAAGATAAGTGAAGACATTAAAAAGTCTAACTGTTGATAGCATAGTGCTGTGGCAACACGATGTGAGTGAATCATGTGTTGACCGACTGTAAATCACCAAACTACTTCCTGATAGTGGCTCATACTGCCTGATTTATGAGCACACACACCAGCTCCGTTTTACAGCTTCCTAAAGAAATCAGACAGCAACTTCCCCTTAAAAGGGGGAAAACTTGTGCACCTCTGACAAACACACAAAACAGGAAGTAACCCACGCAGCCAATAAACCATATACCATAATATTAGTGAGAAGTCAGCTCATCTTTTGGGTATAAGAACTGAAAGGAACATTGGTTTGTGATCTGTAGGAGCTGTTTCTACTCCATCCCCCTTTGGCCTTGATTAACACCCCCGTTGAAGAATATACTGTGAACTTTGGCAGATTGTATAGATATAAAATATATTAAGTCTCATGTGTTCCAGCTGTGCTCTCCAAAGTGCCCAATGAGATGGAGCCCTCTGTGGTATTGCAGAGTCACCCTGCATTTAATCTTTCCAATGGTCTACGACTAATATAAACTGCACCACACTAAGCGCTGTTCTACTGCAAACCTCTGGACAAACACTTCCCACACAAAGATACACACCAGTGAAGTAGTCTAAAAACCGATACATAATGCAGTTGAGTAGCTCACTGTGGTCGGAGGGTGAAAGGTTCTGTAATCTCAGAGAAACTGTCCTCCTTTTCTCTAATGTCATCATCAACAGTATCAGTCAAATACAAGAACTCCCTCTTCAAACAAAGACTCCACAAGAACAGCATATATTGCAATATAATAGCAATATAATTACAGTAAAATTAAGGATACCAGTAGGCTAATACCAATACAGAATCACGACAGATAAATAATAAAGTTTTGTATTTTGTAAATCTATGAAAACAGAAAGTTTCAATACAAGCCTGATAGTTTCATTAAATCATAAAAACAAAGCAGGAGATTATTTCACAGCACTGATTATGTGTGCCGCACTTAAATGAGACTCCTGATTGGTTTTCATTATTTACTGTATTTGTTTTCAAACTAAATTTTTTGGCTCAATTGCCTCGATAGAATTGTAACATCAGTTGCCATTCAGGCCAGAAAAAAAGTTAGTGAAAGCAGACTTCAGGTCTACTTTAGATAACTAAAAATAATGAAACAAGCTACTTTGCCCTGAATTCTGTGTAAAATATTTTGTACTAACTCCTTCCTTTAAGCCTCCTCGAAATTGTGGGAGCCCCAAAACAATGGTGGGGGTGTCACAAACCACTGTAGATGGACGTTCCAGTATTTTATTATTTGACGTCTACGTATCCTGTGATTGAGGCTATATAAGAGGCCTGCAAATGATTCAGATCTAAGAGTAAGGTGCTACCTATTTACAGCTTCATTTTGACATACAGTATAAGTAAATAATGCCTTCTTCAAAACCTACGGTAGAACCATCAAGGAATATTTTTTAACATATTTCACAATTAGGAACTAAATAGTCACGAATGAACACAGGTCCACCAAGTAAATTAAATCTAGACAAGAATATATACAGTACAAATTAATAGATGGGATCAACATCTGAAGCTCATTAGTGATTTTTCATGATGATTCAGGAAAGTATGTTATGGGGGCCTCGGTAGAAACTGTATAGGCTGGAATGGATTCAGCGATTGTTTGTGGATGTACAGTATGTCTAAGACAGTTTGTGTTTGTATGTGTGTATCTGGAGTATGAGGGCATGAGTGAGAGATAGCTGGAGAGAAATAGATAGAGCTGTTCACATTTGTGTGCATGCGTTTTGCGAGAATTTCGGATGCACTTCCTTCTCCACACCCTGCTGGTTTCCACACACTGACCAGAGCAGCTGTTCCTTCACCAGTTCATGATGCAGTTCCTGTTCAATGTCATGAAGTACACTTGGCTGCTGCCTCCAGACCGCACCGACGCAAAGAACACCTGAGGGGCAGCACGGACAGAAGGGATACGTGTGTCAGTAGCTGCTATGAAGGAGCTGAATGTCCCACATGCTTCTCTCTTACCTTGTCATTTCTCTCACAGAGAAACTTCAGCCTCTGAGCTCTTTTGTGCATGAAGACACCATCCAGGTGGCCAGTCTCTACCGAACGAATCTCAATGGCCTTTTCTCCCCATCCCATAATCTGATTTGAGCAGATATGAGCTGCAAGGCAAAATGTAATATTAGCACTAGGCAAGCTGATGACAGTTTCTGCACTATTTGATGTTATTGTTTTTTGGATTCGAGCCGCACCAACAGATGTGGGCATCTCGCCCCACTGCAGGACCACGTCCTTAATGATGCGTCCATAGGTGTTAACATAGACTCCTTCGTCCTCGTAGCACAGCAGCATCTCCATGCCGTCTGAGCTGGGCAGGAACACAATCGCATGTGGCGTCACGTGGCTCTGGATCTGTTTGAGATGAAAACAGAGGGGATGAGCCCCTGTAGGCTTCACATCTCACAAAACACCGCTGTCAGATGGCTGCCTGACTTACATGAACGGGGATATAAATGTCATAGTTGTTGCCGGAGTCCACGTCGATGGCATGAAAGCCGGCACAGGAGCCGTAGATAACCTTCAACCTCTGACCCTCCTCTACCGTCAGGTCAACCAGGACAGGCCTGTGTGGCAGGTCTGCAAAAGACTAGTTACAAAGGAGTGGAGAAGGCATGGGAGCAGAAAGTGAGCGTGAGCAGATCATCAACTTGAATGCTCGTCTGGTTGACCGCTCTCGCATAACTAATCCAGAAACGGGAAACTTACCTTGAAGGCCATGAATTTGTGATAAGGTTTAGGCGCCCAGGCATACACTTCCACCGCATTCTTCAGAGCAATCACGAGGAACTTTATCCTCTCATATTTCACTAGACAGAACAACCACAAGGCCATCTGGCATCAGATATTTGTAATCAATAATTCACTGCTCCACATGCATTCATAAGAATTTATCCAGAGTGGAACAGACGGCAGTGATAAGCAGCCATTATCTGTCACTCACCAACTTTGTAGTGCACACAGCCCTCCATCTCACCCACGGTGGTCCAACCTTGCTTCTTTTCCACCTCGGGGTCATTGTGGAGGATCTTGTTCCTCAGCCAGGCCAGATAGTAGACACGCACCTTGTTTTTCTTGCCTTAGTAGACACAGAAAGTGATCAGTTACATAGGAGATTCACTTCAGTAATTATTCATCTTTTGACCCTATTATAATATGCAGAAAATACACAGATGAACTTGGAGTTAAACATCAGAGTTAATTTGAGAATTGTGGTTGTAATTGTCTCTCCTAGTCTTAAAGACTGCTTTCCAGTTAATGACACAAATCACTAAACTTTTAGCTCAATAAACATGTTGCCTTCATTTTGCTGTGTTTTACTTCCTCCTTTATATTTTTGGTCCAGTTCGTTTGACTATTTGTCTGTTTGTAAGCAGGATTACGGAAAAACGGCAAGCCAGATTTTCATGGACTTAGTGGACGGATGTAGCATGGGTCAAGAAAATAACTATTTAATTTTGGAGTGCACCTGAATGCCCACAGCTCTGCACAACCTTGCAGGAAGGTGCCACATTGCTGGAACGTTGCATGTCAAACACCTGCAGTTCTTTATACTGTACATCCATGTCACAGACAGAGAAGAGGAGAGAAAAAGAGACAACAATGTAGCTTGGTCTCTGTTTTTAGCCTATAGTCTCACTGAATATCCTGTGCTGTTATTGGCTGGGGGCTACAAGCCCACTCCCGGAAGACTGAGTCACAGACGCTTACGTTTCAGCTGCACGTGATCATATTTTGATAAAAGTGTCATATTTTTGCAGCTACACCCACACAAATAGTGGTTGCCCCTTGCAGCTGAGTGGACTAGTGGTAAGGGCCCTTCTATCTGTATTTAACATTACCAGTGATTCTTTTCTCCTATTTTTTTATGTAATATCTGATAAAAGCATCATCATTTATACAGTATGTTGTAGTGTTGATATTTCACCTTTTTAGGCCTCAAATGGCCTGACATCCTGATTAAAAGGAGCCATTTGATGCAATCCAAAATAACAGGACTGAAGGCCCAGGCACAATATGGCATCCCATTACAGGCTGCAGTGTCTTGCCTAAAGCACAGACAGCTTTAATGGGAGCAGACTGGTGATGAGCAGCAGTAATGACCTGATATGGTGATGAGCAGGTTGAGGCCCTCTAGGACGTCCATCTGTTGGAACCTGCGAGAGTTGATGAGGGGGTAAACCTTGCCCTGACCACTGCGATCCAGCAGCTTCAAGCCATTCTCTGTGCCCACCAACAGGTTCACACCTGGGGACACACAGGAGCAAAAAATAGCTTTCATTTTCCATCAAATAAATATTTTAAATAATATAATGGTTAAAAAAAATACATAATTATAAAAATATTTTAAAATATTCCCTTTGCTCTAGCACCAGCTAAAAAATATTTTTGTTGTATATCTGACTTTTATTTGACATCTTGTATGTTTTCATCTTCCAGTATTTTTTCCACATCGCAACCTGCAGCAAAGCTAACACCATATTTCATTTTGTTTTGAAATACAACTAAAAAAAGATGCATTTAATGAATAAGTATTCAACATCTGTGTTCAACATCACCCATACATTGTTTCCTCAAGCTCACATTAAAAAGCATATTTTAGATTTCCTCACAATCCGTCATTAAGGCAACAATAGCTTGTGAGAGGAGGCCGGTAGGTAAAAATGGCTTTGGTGATGAGAGCAGAGACACTGTGTTCTCCCATTAAGAGTTACGAATGTCACAGTATGACTAATTAAAGGCACACCGATGACCTTAAATCAGATTTCCAAGTCACAGGTTTTCAGTTTTGGTCACATTTTCAGCCACAGCTCTGCTGAAGCAAACACATTACTTTCATGTCAAGGATGTTGAGCCAGGAATAAGCTTGGGTAAAATAAGTTGGCTCTGACACAGCACCAAGAATCTGACTGATTTCTCTGCACACCGAGTTCTAAACCTGAGCCCGGTAACTCAAAATATAATTATGTTTGAAGTAATAGGACTTGCTTGGTGTTAATTTTTTTTTTTTACATTTACACTTGAGAATTGTATCGGTTCTCACCCCAGAGCGCCGCACAAAGGATCTCAGAGTTGAACCTCTTCTTGTACTTGCGGATCTCAGGAGTGTCATTCGGTGGACGTGTGTTGGTGGGATTCACATTCACCATAGAACCTTTCCTCACTTCCATCTTCAGCTGCTCAAACCTAGAGCCTACACATGGAGGCAGCGATGGAAGACTTCAATTAGGAAGAAAAACACAAACTGGAGGGCAAAATGGTACAAGGATTGGAACTAGACAGAAATCATCCTTTATAAAAAAAATAACTACAGTAAATTAACGAGCTACATTCATAGAGACTTTTGTTGTAGTGTAATAAAAAAAACTCTGTATAATTTAACATCTAAAGGTACTTTATTGCGCAAAAAATGTTGTCAGGGGTTAAGGCTGTCAGTACTGTAGCAATCAGCTGTCTTTCTCTTGTTTAATGTTCAAACAGATGTTGCTGCAAGTCTGAAAAGCCTCTGACTCACCAGTTACAGACATGTTATCCCCTGTACCTCCTGGTGACTGGTACATACCCAGATCCACAAATGTGGTGAAGGAAGACTTGCCAGACGCTTTAACCAAACCTCTGGACTGATACTGGTGGAGAAGAGAGGGCGTACAAGTGGTACAGTGTTGTTAAAGTCAATATCGAGTATGTGGAAATTTTAGTTTGTCAGACAAAACTATAAAACTGATATATTCTGTGTCTGTGTAGCATTAAAATAGTAATTATAATGTCTATATTTTTGATGACGGCCCACTAACAAGCTGAACCGATTGACACAAAATTGTGAAAAGTGTGTTGGGACTGTCTGACCGGAATGATGGCACACAGCGACATCTGAAAATAAACCAGGAATTTAGGACTGTTATACTTAGCATCATTAAAACTCACATCATAAACAGAGTCCTTCCCAGGGGAGGAGTGAGTGGCTGAATCAGTGGGGGAGTGGGAGGGCTGAACCACATCTGGCAAGTTAGTGTACCCATTATGGCTCCTCTTCTCTGGGGTCTTTCAGGTAAAGAAGCACACACAGAAAACTCCATTACAAAACGTCAATGACAGACTTGATCGAGGCTAATCTGCTGCAACAATTAGCAGGACATGATCTCTCAAGCTAACACACCACAGTAAAACAAGGAGTGAAACAGCGGTGACCATACTTGCTTTAAAAAGTCAAGTTTATGTCCTTAGGACTGGAAGAATCAGGTAGTTGTGTCTTTTACATCACAAGTTCCTCTGTTGATTTTCATGCAGCAGAGTTCTGCTCTGCTCTCTATCACCATTGTCTAAATGAATAAGTTATTGAACTCTTTCAAGGTCAACTGTGCATAATTTAATAAGAGTGGATACTTTAACTTTTGTATGATACTGAAAATCTGAAATACTAGTTTTTATATTGACTGATGCACTTTGAAAACATCTTTCTGCACAGCTTGTAAATGTTCAGATTAAAACTGAAAGCAGATCACCATTTGTTATAAATTCTCAGTTTGTGTTCACTACTTAAATGTGGGGGGAAAATGGGCCTGATGTTCCCGTCTTGGTGCTTTGTCATAGTCTTTGGCATGTATTACATTGATCGAGTCACAATGCATAGTAAACATCACTGCATATGCACACGACTCACCCTCTGCACCAGCATGGTCTGATCCCCATAGCCTCCTGCTTGCTCTCCCTCTCCCCCCTCGCCTTCGTCTTCATGAACCACCATGGTGTTGACTGAGTCTGTGTCTGCATCCCTGTGACTGAGATCAAAAGAGGACAAGAAGTCACAAATGACATGAGACCAAAAGCTTGATAATGGACTGAAGGGAAAAACACAGTTTTATAAGAAGTGCTGAATACTGTATCTAGAAATAAAGGTAAAGTTAAAAGCTATTTGCTTCCTAAACTCTTATTATTGGTAGGTGTTGGTGTTACCGATCTGTGGGGCTTTCTTCCTCCTCTGCTCCCTCTCCACTCTCGCTCTCCTCACTGCTCTCGCTGCTCTCTGAAGAAGAGGAGTAATCATTGGCCTTGACTGGGGGCCTCGGCTGCTCCTCGGCACGCTCCTTGGCAAAAAGGCCATGGTCCTACACACAAATACATCAGTTTACTTTAAGAAGGCATTCAGAAATGTTTTAAACATCATCTCAGCTATTAGAGGAAGTAACCAAAAACACAACCGTAACATAAATTCTAATATTTAAGACAATCGACACTACTGAGGGTAAGGAGGTCATCAGGTGGATGGGGTCTGAAAACTGTTCCCGTATTGTCAGAATTCAGAGCCTGGTTTTGAGTCATGGTTACAATGCTTGTATTGCGTTACTATGTGGGTCAACATGGTAACAGAAAGATGCCAACATGTTAAATATGCCTTTATTTAAAGAGTGGAATTTCATTCAAAGACGAAACACAATTTACTCAACAAAACAAGACAAAAAGTGCATGCAATTTATTCTATGTACTCCAGCCAGTGAATGCAGATACAAACTCATGCATGAACACTGAGCATTACACAACACACAAAGATACAGTACTAACCTCCCCTATAGCTCTCTTGTAACTCTGGATTTTTGAGGTAAAGTAAGCAAACAGGGATTTGAGAGGAGAAACATGAAGGGAAACAGCAACAGTGTGGAATAAATGAAGTGTGAAGGAAAGGTAATGTGAGGGGCACACATTGAATTAGTTTCCTATTTGTGAATTAACAGAGCAGGTGATTTGGTACTAAACCGGTAAGTCCCAAGTTAGTGCTTTTCATTTTATAACTTCTTATATGTGAGGAATATTATGTGTTGCATGCAATAATTCAGTAATATTAAAACTAGTTATATAAGCAGGGATACTGGAGACACACCCATGATTTTTTTTTTTAGAAAGAACCACTTACAGCTGGGCGTCCAGGACGGGAGGACGTGCGAGACTCCCCTGGCTTGTGACGACTATCATGGGAGAGAATCGGTGAATCCATTTTGGAGGAACCTGCAAACAGCAATGTTGTAGAATGTAGTTATAATTCTAAAATCAGACTAATTGCAAACACAGCCTGTAGAGAGAAATAGCATTGGGGAGGCAGGGACTCACTGAGGATGCGATGCCTCTCTAGTGAACCAGTCTGGGGCAGATTGGATATGATGTTCATACTGTCTCCTCTTTCCCAGCGATCATTGCGGCTGAGATCTGGATTGCTGCCATGAGGATACAAATAAGTTATCATGAGTCATCACTAAAACCTACCATCGTTTAAGAGGCACCGATTAAATTAAATATCTGATCAAATTATTTATCTCTTTTCAGTACCTGGCTCTTACTGGGTGCCTTATGCCAGAGGCCAGGTTGGTGTTAAGAGCTGTGGCAATAGATGCTGTCCTCTGGGGAATCTGAGAACAGAACCATAGTTTATCAGCAGGAAACAAAAACACTAGCTCAGAGTGACCAAAGACATATTTGTTTTAAACTCTAATACCACCCAGAAGATAGCCATTAAAGATTACGCTGTTGTCAGGTAAACCAAGCAGCCTTTAATGCAGCAGTGAAGAGTTTATCACATACATCACATTTGAGGGTATTCACATGAATTTTATCCTCAACTGCTTAAGAGCATTCCCTTGATCTAAGAATGTGAGTACAGGAGTTTTTATTTCTTTGGATTACTTTAGATGTCAGCTTACTAACTGCAGCTCAGCTAACATAGTATTTATGTAAATAAATTCAAAACAAGTGCAAACTGAGGTTACGTTTTGGTTTTGTTCACTTACTGCAGAGTCAAAACCACTAAGTAAATCTCACCTTAGGTGGGAGTTCCACATCTGGCAGTCGGATCCAGGGGCCGCGATCCTCTCTCATCTGATGTGCCTGCGGTGCCGGGGTTTCAGAAGTGGGGTCTGAGTTTTGACGCACCAGCTCTCTTGTGTGGATTGGACGGGGTGAGGGGGTAAGGGAGGGATCCTGGGTGGGGAAGGCGGACATAGTCTTAGTGGGCTGGTCACAGAGGGACTGAGAGCGAGGGACAGGGGCAGCATAAGGCTTCAGTGGAACCAAGTGAGCCATCTGGAACTGCAGAGGACAGCAGAGCACCAGAAGGGAGGAGCAGCCAAGTAGAAGGAGGAAGGTGCAAGACAGTTGGAGAAGCAGGTGGAGAATTGTGCAAGGTTGTGTTGGTGGTCCAAGGTGATTTTTTATTTTTTTTTATTTTAAGTGATTACAGATTATTAGAGAGGGGAGGGAGGGGAAAAGAAGAAAAAGAAGGTGTAAATAAGATAGCATAGACAAAAAGGGTAAGGCAGTTAAAGGTAGACTCCCACTCAACTAACAGCATATAGGCGTACACAATGCATTCCACCCAAAATGCGGCATATCAATTAATAAATATCATTTTATTATTTGGTCAAGTTTCAATGCATAATTCAAACGAAAACATGTCTAAGCAGGTTCCTGTCGCTTATGCGCGTGCGCAGAAGTACAAGCTCTAGCGCAAATATAATGGAGGAAGATAGCCCACAACCAGTAAGTATGACTGAGTGCAAAAATAACCACATGTTCAACTCTCATTGCCCGCTTCACCAATTAGTAGAACGTAGAAACCTGGGAAAGCCCTTGTCACGCGTGACGTCACCGAATTTGAAAATGGCCCTTTGTTTACTTCGGAATATTCGCCCCTCAGGGGATTAAAAATTGGAATTGTTCTCTGTATTCCGCAATGCTAAAAACATGACCATTATATCAGGCTGTAGAATAGCATTCTTCCTACTGAATAAAAATATCATGGTTACTTTCAAAATTCTTCACACGCCTTGAGAAGGAAAATACTGAGTGGGAGTATACCTTTAAGGAATTAGGGGCGGAAAAGCATAAGCAGTTGTATCCTATGTTGTTTTTCCAGGAGGTTTCAATCAACTGAACTTGCAAACACCCACCTTTCCCTGTCCGCCTTGGGGTTCAACAGGCCTTTGCATTGGAGGGGTCTGAGCAGACTGGGCAACTCCTGATTGGCTGATTGAGTCAGAGCGTGACTGGATGGCAGTGTCAGAGACAGTGGTGCAGATCTTGGGTGAGCCCTGCCTGTTGAGCTTACTTCGCTCCTCCACCTGAAATAAGGAGGACAGTGGAGGAGGCCATTGTACAGTTTGACTGTGGTGTGTAATGATTCAAATGTAGGTAACATTGCTACCTCACGAGCCCAAGTAGGCTTGTTGTTTGGCTCCAGGTTTTTGTTGTAGTGGTAAAGCTGGGGCTTCTTTTCTTGCTGCTGTTGTAAAGACACCAGGTATGCATGCTCCTGCTGCAGCTGTCTCTGCAGCCGCTCTGACTGACGCTGCTCCTCCAACTGCTTGCGCTTGTACTCCTAAGTAAAGAAAGTCTTTTTTAGTGTTAAGCCATTGCTTGTCCGACTGGACAACAGATATGTCAAGCAGGTCAAAATACAAAATACATAACATACAGTCTTCCTGCACAGAGACTACAGGTAGAGGTTTACATATGAAGCTGATTTCATCCAGTGGAATAGTGAATGTTTTGGGTGGATTTCATCATCTCTTGTGTACTTTTATTTCTAGTGCAGCAATCAATTACCAACCCAAATCAAAAGACTGTTGATTGTGTCTGCAGCTAAAACTTTGTGTTGCTGTATATTGAAGCAGACTAAAAGGGAGTCAAGTGACTTATATTTTTCTCACTGAGTTGTAGGCATGGTGTAAACGGTGATGTGAACCTCCTACCCTGTTGCTCCTGTGACCCTGAGACAGATATGCAGCTGCAGTACAATATAGATTTATTCAATTTAAGGAGAAAAAAAGGAAGGAATACACCACACCACGATAACAGTTTTGATTCTCATTTTGTTTGAGCTCAGGCTACTGGTTACCAGTATATCAACTATTTCCATGCCAAGTATGAGATTATGGAACAGCAAAATCCTTCCTGAAGGATAATATGGATGCAATAGAAAAAAACAATTCTTTATTGTTCAATATTGTTGATCTCATATGAGTAACCTCATTGAAATGTACTTTTCTGCTAATGAAAAAAAGCAACAGAAAACATTTTTATTTGCGATGAGTTATGGCACTGTGCTAAAACTACTTCAGAACACTGGTCCTGGAGGTTTGCTGCAAACATCATCTCTGTTAATTGCCCTTAATGATGGCAGTGAAAACCCAAAACTACAGCTGGGACAGTGCCCTTGACTAAGCATTGGTCAAGGGCTATGCATGAAGCTATGCATATACACAGAGGGATTATGTGCATATGTTACCAAGGAGTGATAGGTGCTATCAGGGCTGTCTCATGCATACAGTAGTGAGAATTGGGCTCTTTCTCTCTATCCAAACAGGAACAAATAACTAACACCATAGCTCAATCGAAATGAAAACATCTTGTTCCACAAAGTCACTTCAAAGATGTCTGGAGTGTGGAAATTCTTCTGAAATGTTCCCAAAAACTGCCCCCAAAGTCTAAGTCAGTGCATGTCTTTTTAAGACATGCAATATTGTGGGAGATGCACCCACACTCTGCAACATGTAAAACATGTCTACATCAAGGGGCTGCACACCCAGAGCCTGAATTTGCTTTTATTTTGATACAAATTCTGATTGTGAAAGTATTCATCTTAGTAGCCTTTTACTCTAACTAAAAGCATCAACACCAAAAACAAGTAGACTGTTCTGTACTTGCCAAGACTTAAAATCTTAGATCTGGAAACATGAATTCAATAATCTTGTGATTATTATGATAGTTATTTACCTTTTTTTTTTAATCTGGTCTACTTATTTCTAGAATGGAACCAGCTTATTTTAAGATTTCCTGACTAGTAAAATTATCTGGCTGCATGGACAGATAATTTTATTAGTATCAAGCCATTTTCTCCTTAAATTCAATCCTTATTTCTTGTATTTTTCTCTTTTTCACAGTGTAAGGTGTGAGGTATCATAGCCGATAGGAGGACATAGAAACCTCTGCAAGTTAAACAAGAAAGGATGGAGTAGTGAGGACTAGTTACCATCAGCAGTGCCTGCTCCTGAAGCAACTGCTGCTGAAGGATTTCTAGCTGCCGCTGCTCTTCTTCTAACTTATGTCTGATAAACTCCTGTGGAAAGGTAAGAAGGCAGAAATGTAATGTATGAAGGTGGGGAAAAAAGGAATGAAGGTGCATGGGGAGGGGTGGATGACAGGGGCAGATAGCAGTTATGTAATGTCATTCCAGTAAACAACATTAAGTGTCTTGCCCTGAAAAAAAATATGTCTCTTGGACTGAATTTTCCAGACTAAGCATCTTCCTTATTTAGGAAGTGAAACATAACGTCACTGTTTAAAACTACATAGAGATTGTGAGAAATTGCACTACACTGAAAAAAATCTCAATATTCAGCAGGACATTGTGACTGCAAACTACCATAATAACATAAAAATCAGTATTTGGCATGTGCTTCAGGTGCTTTGATGCCAGACTCTTGTGTTACTGAGGGTGAACTGGAAACAGCATAAGAGACGCAGAGAGCTCACCCACTGAAAACTCATCTCTGAATAAATACACTAATTTAGACCCTTGCTGCTATGGCAACCTACTCATGGAATTTCACCACCAGAGGAACTTGCACAGTGTTGCCAGTGGACACGCCCACACTTCACTCTGATTGGCTGATTGCAGCCCCCTGTCTCTTGTGGTTGGTTACCTGCTCCCTCTCAGCCAACCTCCTGTCTTCCTCCCGTCTCATATCGTCAAGTCTCCGATGGGGACCTTTTTCTTGCTGCCTCACCATCTCTCGCTCTTTTCTCTGTTGCTGGGAGAGAAGGGTGACAGGAAAAACAGGAATGAGCACAGAGGCATAGCCTGCTCATAAGCAATCCTCTTCTTGTTTTTCAGCTGAAAGACATCAAGGCAGAAGGAGTGCAGGGCAGAGAATAGAGGTTGTGAGTCATTCACACAAACAAACATACATACCTATTGAACCCTAATCATCTTCAGACTGTGCAGCTTTGATGAAAACTCAAACTGACCGCAGTTATTCACTATTTTTAGGAGACACTGAAATAACCCAGTTTGGTCTTTGTGGTAAAATGACAGCCTCCCAATGGGTAGTGTCACAAAACACTCTAAACTCCTTAGAGCTTACTCAAGTCTAGCTGACACTGAAGAGTTGAACAGAGCAGCCAGAGAAGATGAAGGAGGAGGTGGGGGTATAATGGAGGGGTTAAAATTTACAGCATGAAAATTCCTTACTAATAATACACAATGCTTATAATAACATTATCAGAAAAATCATACGTTTCATCCAAATGCCACATAACTCCTGATATGTGTTTAATGTATGTGGTAACATGATCAATGATTATCCGGCTCCACCAGCCAATCACTACAGAGCGTAAGGGAGCGCTTTCCACGAAGCTATTTGTCAAAACGCTGATACTTTGTTGTCAACTCCATATTAGAGATTATGTCAAAGCTAGTTCAGTTGCTTTCTTGGCAATGACGACATGTTGATACACATTGGGGCATCTCACCAGTGGGAATCTGTATTCCATAAAGTAATGTGCAAACACTGTTAACAGAAGAATGTATACACTGCACAAACCTCCATGTAGAGTAAAATATTGTTTTGGGTAGAAAGGTTGTGGGTGAAGGTAATAATAAAGAAGGATAAGCTAATTATATTTTTGTGATGCATGCATCCATTTACCATATGTGTCTGTAGGTACTTAACTTTGATGCACGCCTTTAGCATGTGTAACATTTCACTGAATTCTGACCAACAGTTTTGGAGGAGATAGGGATAGACCATATGCCGCCTTTGCCGGGGGCATAAAAAGTTCTAATATCTTTGATTTCCTTAAAAAGAAGTTAGTGAGACATTTAGAGAAATTTGTATATTTGGTTTCTTGCCAACAGCTAGATGGAAACATTGATAACAGTCTCATGTCTGTGTGTGAGATATGATGCTACAGGCAGGAAGGAATTAGCTTAGCTTAGACAGGAAACACAGGGACACAATCATTTTGTTTATCCACAGTGTCAAAACATAAACCTAGCAGAAGCACCTTTGACTAGGTCATATAAAAACAGAAGAGAAAATGCGAAGTTCAGATACTTGTCACCCGCTCTACATCACATTTAGCATACAGCTATAAGAGTAGCATCATTCTTATCATAACTGTAGGGAAAAAAGTTGATAAACATTTTAATCATAGTGCCATGTTCCTTCAAAATGTCTAAATTCCGAAGTTGGTAATACCTCTTCTAGTCGGCGACGCTGTTCCTTCTGTTCTTCGATGCGTTTCTGTCGATCATGCAACAGTTGCCTCTTGTGTTCCTCGGGGTCTCTACGCTGAGCAGCCAGTTGGGCCTGCTGCCTCTTATGAGCCTCCGAGCGCTCTTTGTTCTCCTGTTGCAGACGCTGGAAGTCCCGCCGCAGGGTGGACTCACCGGGCACATTGAGGATAGAACTGATGACCAAAATTGAGGAAATTAGGGAGAGAAATCTTGGGAGTAACAAGATGAACAAAGAAAACAAGTCAAGGATTCATATTGCTGATAGATGATAAACTGCAATTACCTTGACTCTCTGTCATCTCCTCGGTTTTCATCCTCCTCATCACTACCACTGTACTCATACTCTGTCTCCTCTTAAAGAAAAGAATACAACAGAGAGAAGTCATACATTACATGAAAAAACATTGTGGCATACTTACCTACAGCATGCTTTAATTGGTTATTGTCCATGAAGACAAAGGGTAGGCTGGGTCACACTCATTCTGTCTCTTTCCATCTCATTTGCTTACCTTTCTCTCCTCTCTTCTTGCGCGTACGGTCAATGTGGTCTTTGAGCTGGATTCGGACCTGGCGCTCGGTGGGCTGGTCTCTGATAAAGGTGTGCTTTAGCAGCTGCTCAGTGGATGGTCGGCTGGTATACGTCTTAACGAGACAGGCTTCTATGAAGTCAATGAATTTCTTCGACCTGCGAGGAATGGGGAGGTTAGAGGATAAACTAGAGAGGAAGAGTGGGAGGGTGGTGGGGCATGAATGGTTGAGAGATGTGTTGTTGTTGCCCAGAATCCTGATCCAACAATAATGAGAGAGATTTAAACTAAAGCTATTAAGTTTCCCAGTTCATGTTCGCAGTCTTGTGTGACACTGACTTTCCTCTCACTCAGTTAAACTGAAACTAAAATGTGACAACATGATCACTATGAAGCACAATTCAATGCACTACAATAACTATGCAATTAATGCTATCTGTATCTGCATTAGGTCAATAATGGTGAAACATGGTGAACTAAGAGTTGTTGAGTTCTTGTGTCCATCCCTTACTTTTGTTTTTGTAATTGTATAATTGTCCATTTTGAGTCACACAATATTGACCGACAGCTTCTTTATGATTAGAATTATAAAGACATTGTGAAAGAGACATTGCATTCTGAATGCAGTTGGGCCATTAACGCTACTAAGTGGGTCCACTAATGAGTAGCAGGAAAAGTAATGGGTAGCAAAAAAACAACAAAAAAAACAAGGAAGGATTAGTTTAAATGGATTCAGCTTCTTGTCTTGCAATACAATCATGTTTGTCTCAAATCAAGGTCAAAGCACATGACCTCTCTGGAACAGCTAACCCAAAGGTCTTTCTGAATCAACAGACAAAGGCAAGCAACATAACCTGAAGTACATAAGAGATGACAGATTTTCCTCTAATTTTGTATTACTTCTTGTGCAAGCATAATGTTCTCATTGAGTGTGTTTCTATGCATTTAATCCTGTAAGTGTTGCTCTGCAGTAACCTATTTTATCAAAGTTTGAGTAAAAAGAGCAACTATGTTATGACTATGTGGATGTAAATATGATCTCCTAACATAGCCAGATTTTTCCCCACTTTGCTGAATTTAGCTAACCGATTTTTGAGAAACGTATAATTATTTCAATACAAAGAGATCATCTTCAAATCACTGCATACAAATGTTTACATGTAACTTGAAAGGGAAAAACATTATAATAAAATGAATTCACATTTATGTACTGCAAAGTACTAGACAATGAAAATTGTACATTTATCCATTGTTTTAGCTGAAATCACTTTATTTATCAAAGAAAAGACAAAAGGTCTTTGGGGAAATATCAGAGGTGCTCCTTTCTCTCTCAGCTGGCTGGAGGGGAGTCAGTGCCTGTGATTTGATTGGCTGCCAGATTTTAGTGTTACAACATGTGAAACAAGTGACAAAGTGAACAAACCTGTGCTGTAGCTACATGTCGTAGCCAGACAGTCTATCCTTAATATTGCAATGCTGCTGTGTCTTTACGCAACACTTGATTCAAAATGGGTTCTCCAGCTACCAAAATGGATTACAAAGACTGCAGACTTCCTTTGAAAATACGTTTATGCTTTGAGGCTTTCACACATATTTAATATCACGTGTGCGTAACTAAGACTCGGAACTCGAGGAAACAGTGGGATAGTTTATAACTCACCATTTTTTGGACTTCAGTTTCGGAGGGGGATTCCTGGGAATCAGGAAGAGGGCTCTCATCGGGTGCATGTCACACAAGGCTACAGATATAAAAGGAGATGGTGCGAGTTATAAGGCGTCATTAAATCCTCCAACCAGTGCTGAGAGCTATGGAAAACTAAAATCAAAATGAATTTGATGTTATTGATGATATCATAACTCATACACATACTGTCCACCATTGCACACATTCTCTGTATTCTCAAACATGGTTACAGCTGCTGTTATCCAATACTTCCAGGTGCCCGGGGCTTATTGCTACACTGAATGTGAGAACGAGGCCTCTGAGTCATTGTGTTCCCAGCGTAGGAAGGTAGCTAAACCTGACTGGTAAGCTTTACACTTGGGCAGTAAAAAGGCTTTTATAACACAGTCTTTTGGACATATGCAACGTGACTGATGCAGCCAAAGGCAAGGAGGAAATTTTATTCCAGCATTTTAAGAGCCACATTAGAGAAGGGGAATGATGGTAGGATTGTTATACTGATAATGTGTGCTTCATTTAACGTGAACAGTTACCATGCAATAGATAAGGTAAGCAGAATGGCACTCAGTAGAGAGCGTACAGTATCTCCACCAAGACTGAAGAACACTACACATGTTTAACTTACCTAGCCCTACCCTACCCCTCCACAAATGTTTGTGGGAATCGGTTTGGTGGTTATTGCCTAACTAAGGAAAATGTTGTTTTTTTTAAAAAACAAAACAAAAAAACGGTCCATCTCACAAAGTTAAAGAAAGTAGGAAAAAGAATCCTGGATTTGCCCCTTTATCTGGATCTGCATCAAAATGTAATAATCATAATAATAATATTTTATTAGAATCTTTCTTGACCCATGCCCCATCCTTCCACCAAGTTTTGTGGAGAATTGTGTGATCCTACTAATAAACAAAACCAATAAACAAACCAACCAATCAAACAAACACAGGTGAAAATAATGATGCCTAAGAAAGTTTTGTATTTGTTCAGTCGGCTGAAGGAAAAGAACAACACACTGACAGGATGTTGGCAGTTTCCTCAACATAATGGAAACGATCGAGTACAGAGAGTTCAAACTGCCCTGCTGTCCCATTTGGGGACATTTGTTTTATAGAATACCTGGAGTGGACTGTTCTGTATGTTGATACATCTAACTGTTCAGCCTGTCCAAAAGCTGTGTATTTCAATTACTTTATTCACTGTACTGACAGCTCATTTTTTCTTTGAGTATTAATGCACCTAAGGTGAACAAACCAAAGATGTATGGACAGTGTCTGCTAATACAGAGGGTAAACAGAATGCTCAAAAGTGTGCGAAAAGATGCTAAAATAGTTCATGAACATGACTTATTTAAAGCAAGCATATCATACAATCACAAAAAATGTGGCTGTACGTGGGAATATCAGTATGTTATCCCTGATAAGTCATAAAAAAAACACTGAGACACTCCCTTTTGGCCAAATAATCCCATTTTAAGAAACAAAACATTCAAACAAATCTATGTCAGTTCATCATGTATGTATTGTATGTATATGTATGCATTTGTTTGTGCTGTACATGTACTAAAAGCAAACTGAAACATGCTAAAAATCTAATTAACAATGTCGGAGGTTTCATTTGACATGTTGGCAACCAAACAGCGTTGTGTCTTACCCTAAAAGACCAACGAATATATAAGTGTACAACATATATCATATATGATATATCGATATCGCCATAATATCATTATTGTCAATTCTTTTGGCTTTGATAATTGTGTAGTGAATATCTGATACCATGACAGCCCTAGCACAAAACATACTTCAGTAATGAGACTGAGGGAGTGAGCACACACTGCATAATTTATAATTGTACATCAACACCAGCTTGAAAGTTGGCCTGTGTGCCTTCTGATACTCACAGCAGCATCAACATGGTCCTTAGGAGCTCAACTGACTTCTTCATTGATGTTTCAAAAGGCTTTTAGAACATTTAAAAGTTTGGAAGTTGCGGTGGTACATGTGTATTTTTTTTATTAGATAAACCACTTGAACTCTTAGAAATACATCCACACTCCCTCATTGAAAAGCTAGAATTTATGAATATGGGAATATTTTTTTTAATGTTTAACTACAGAACACATGATGTCCACTGAGTGTAGGTTCACTGGAGGCCTAAACTTTCAATATCACACTTGTATGAGTTCCTACTGGACTAAATTTAAAAACCAAACCAGTTTATCATGGTTCATTAATTGTTGTTTAAGGACTTAATGAGGGCTAAAGGGCTAAATGATACAAATCATATTGTTACTTTGGCAGATACTGTGATTGTGATAAGAGTTCTGATTTTACTGAGAATGCTTATTTCTGCCTTTCATTTTCACCATTGAAAATATAAAAATGATGATTATATGATTTTTACTTGGGTCTGTTCCAAATAGCAGGTTTCTGTACCTCTAGCAAAATGATTTGTAGGCCCACAACGCTTCATTCATAATATGTTGTATCACATTTTATCTTTATCAAAAAATGTTTGATATTTTGTTATTGTGTTACGTATTGTAATTGTGAATTACCTAAAACTGAGATTAAAGGTGAGTACAGGAAACGTCCCACCTTCAGCAGATGATGGTGAAAACAATATTCTACTCTAAAATTCTGCACATACATCATTCTGCAAAGTGACAAAACAAAAAGCAAATGTTTGGAGAGATTTGAGAAGGAAGAATTTAAATGTAACTTCATTACTATTCAAATATTATTGCCCCCAACTCCATGATTAACCACAGGCAATTTGGGAAGATTAACACATTTTCTATTGATGCAGAGCTCATAAAAACAGTACCCACACACTGCATGAGCTTTTAAATACGACTCCAATGTCCAGTTCAATAATAAGTAAACCAATGAGTGAGTCAATTGTTGCTCCAGGCTTGCATTTTAACAACCACCAACTGATCAAATGAGGTCATTTATTTTGTAAACATTCTGGCTGCCAGTCTTTACTGAGGTTTTCTTTGCTTCTTAGTCAGATTTGACACAAAATCTCAAGGCAGATGGATCTTCCTACTAAATTGAGCACAGACGCAGACCAGAGAGATTTATGAAATCTGCCTCCACACGCTAACTACAAGCTCATGACTACACTAGCTTAATTACAGTGAGTCAGCTGTCCATCTGAAGGCTGAATATGCAAGACAAGAATGATTCATGATGTCTTTAAGAATGGATTTTGAAACAAAGATATCATCTGTTGCTAAGTAAAAAGAAATACGTGATGTGCCCAGGAACAGGTAAAAAAAACAAAACAAAAGAAAACTGCACTTACGAGGAGCTCCTTCTGCCATCTCTATGGCTGTGATTCCCAAGGACCAGATATCACTCTGTAACACACAGGGGAACATGTCAGTCTCCATCTTTCATATGCTCCCACAGCATATTGCTCCCACACAAACACAGTGCTGCGGTTACCCTGTAGTCATAGGTGGAGTCAGGGTTCTCATCGCAGGCAATAACCTCAGGCGCCATCCAGTAAGGTGTGCCGATGAAGGTGTTCCTACGCCCAACGGTCCTGTCCAACTGAGCACTCACACCAAAATCCACTGAATGTGGACAAAGGCATCAGACAAAAGGAAAGGGTTTGAGACAATTAGGGAAAGCATTTACCTATTTTTTTCCCCCTCAATACTACAACCAAAATCTTCGAAGCATTCAGCGTACCAAGTTTGACCTCGGCATTCTCTGTTAGCAGCACATTCTGGCCCTTGATGTCTCTGTGGATAACTTTATGGGCGTGGAGGTGAGAAAGGCCCTGCACACAGACAGAGATGATAAAAATGGTCAGTAAAGAATGACCTTTACTGCAAATTGCTTTTGACCAGTGTGGCTGTGAATTCTTACCCTTAGAATCTCTCGACAGATGTAAGCAATCCAGTCCTCCTTCAGAGAGCTGCCCTTAGTGTTTTTCACCAGGTCAGTCACTGATCCTGCCCCACAAAACTCCATCACCAGCTACGCACAGACAAACACAAACTGAGTCATCACAGTTAATACGGACAACTTGGGTGTAAAAACATCAGAGGTAAAAGGGCAGACAGACCCAAAGTTGATCATCGTGTCCTGGTGGACTCTTCTTGACAAAGGCACCGTAGTACGTGGCGATGTTGCGATGGTGGCTGTATTTTTTCAGCATGTTAATTTCTGCTTTGATCTCCTCTTCTTCTTCCTCTGTAACATCCATTACCTTGATGGCAGCCAGCTGGCCCGTCTTCACATGACGGCCCTGATTCAAGAACAATTTGGATCATTGTAACAGTGGCTAGCAAAGTTTGAAAAGAACTGGGACTCCATGTCTCTGAAGCTCTTTGAATTTTGCCCATAAAGTGAGGCCAACTGGTTCATCACATCATTTCTTCGACCCTATTTTAAATTTTCTTCTACTGGAGCCTCTTATCGTTCTGTCACAGCCACTTCAAACTTGTTAGACTGACAGCTGAAATTTTTACTGACATAGCAGTGAGAAAAAATCTGCTGTACTCTGAGAATTTAATGAACAGAGCATTTAACAAAAGAGCAGACACTCGAGTGGTCTTTGCAGTCAGACTCAGTTTTACAACAACTCATCGCACGTCAGAAAACATGCTTCAAACGTCACTAAAATTCCTACTTCATTCAGATGTGATAGGCATCATGTCTCACCTTGTACACCTGCCCATATGTCCCATTGCCGACCACCTCCACCAGCTCGAAGATCCCGGCTGGATCCTATGGGAGACACAGGCAGATTGACAAGTCAGACAACATGCAGACAGCAGGGCCAGATACACCAGGACGTCCATGTTTTCTGTCTTAGCGTTTCAACAAATATGAAATTCCTTTTGTTTTGTTGTTGTTTGTTTTTTGCAGATTTGGGAGCAAAATTAAAAAGTGACACTACACTGAAAGAAGCACAGCATATTTATTTTTGTTTTTAAGTGGGTGATGGTTGCTTTGTTCTTTTTTTTTTATCCTGCACATCTACACTTCAGTACCAACCATAAGTAAAGAGTCACCCCTGACTACTGAAACCCTGCTAAACTGCCCCTGTTCTAGTACCTGCTGCAATCTGGCTTCAGTAATGTTGGCACAAAAGCTGAATTAAGTTTGAGAACAAAATACTGTTTTTCAGTTAATTTCAGGTCCTGATAGAGACGCCCTGAATCTTTGATATGATAGATGCATACCTGACAGCATCAACATAACAAGATTCATACATAAGAACATGAAACAGCAAATTAAATTCCACTATTACAATTCCATATATCCGTATAAATCACCTGAACTCGATTATCCTAGCCACCCACTCACTACCCACCCCCAAGACTTTACATAAAAGGAAGATGACAAACAAATACGCTATATATTGATGGTACATATGAGTATACAAAGATGGTTTATGGAAACATGGACAGGACTTCTAGCCTTTTTCTAATTGGCTCATTTTAAATTTCAAAGCACTTAGCACATATTTCACATAATAATGAGGAGACTGCTTTGATTCATTTATGCAACCCACCCCCAAAGACACAAGGGAAAATGACAGCAGCTCCACTTTCATGCAATTTCAATATGGCTTTAAGAAGATGTGTGGGTGGTGATACTGCAGCTTTGGGTTTACAATGTACCGCACGACCTATCCTGCTTTCATCCATTTCCAATGATGCCTTCATGGAGGGAAAATTTGATGATATGAGGAAAGGAATGTGTAAAGGAAAAAATAGCGGCGTATATATTTGTGAAAGATTTGCCAGTCAAATAAGGAAATGACCACACATTCCACACATTTGATGCATAGCTCATACGATGATACAAACATACAAGATTTTGAAGCATGTTATGTACAAGGACACAAAATGAGGGGGGACCGTGACATCAAGTAGGAGGCAAGAGAATGAAGAGAATAATGTAATGATTGAGTGGGTGGCAAGACAGAGGCGGCAGCTTCACCCACGTCCAGTTCAGAGAGAGTGGGATGAGAGGACTGAAGTGATAGAAGGGGAAGGGTACAGTTCTGTTAGAGGAGTAATGTCAGTGCACACAGTCAAACAAATTGTTGGCCAAAAAAAAGGCAAGGTAGCAGTAAAACTACACAGTAACAGGAGGAAAAATCTACAGGCAGCCTGTTTAAATCATAAAAGTGGCAGCTCTGATATTTCATGTGAATATCATGCTGCCATGTTAACCAATAAACTCAATATTTAAGAGATCCTCAGGGAGCAATTCAATGAATTTTCCCAAATGTCAAGCTGCTTCTAGCCTGCCTGTTAGTTCAATGGGAAATGAACTCTAAAAGACACTGGAATGGTCCACGGGGAAGCCGACCACACGTTTCCTGAGAGCCTAACAGAGGAAGTCTTTTTAAAAAGGCCTGCTATATCTGTGGTTACACAGTCGCACCATCATCAAAATCACAAGTCAAATGATTTGTATTCCCCAAAGATCATTACAGAACAATTTTCTGTTTTGAAATGTCTCCCAAACAAAAAAGTCTTACTAACAATGAAACTTCATGCTGGAAGGAAGTCCTTTTCAAATTCAACCTAATCCTAAAGAGCATGACAATTTGATAGCAACCTTACATGATTCACAGTCCTCAGTCACGGATAAACAATGTTTACTTTCTGGATTATGCTACACATTCAAACGGGCGACATCGCATCCATCCAAAATTGAACCATAATATGTTAGTGAATATTTACAAACATCTAGATTTTAAAAGTTATTTATTACTTTATAGTTTATAATTAATACTCATGATGTGAAGATGTGAAAAAAGCTAACATTAAGGAAAAGGTGTTGACAAAAAAGCTTTGTAAAGCGCAATCAGAGCTTCTTAATATTACAGCATTTATTTTTTCCTCCCTTCCCTCGGTTTATTTCTGCCAAATTCTGTAAGCACGGACTGTTTCACTGCAACAAAATTAAATCACAAGACTAAATTTCTCAGGGGTTTCATTACCAGAGGGCTGATGTTTCTAGACAGTCAGCATCCAACATTCTCCTTTTCACTAGTTTTAAATTAACAACAAAACAGTGTCACATTTTTGTTGGTGTATGACCTTGACAGTATTTGATGTATAACAACCCAATTACAGAAAAAGTTGGGATGCTGTGTAAAACATAGATTAAACAGAATTGAAAATGCGTATCAAAGACAATATTTGATATATACCTCACAAGCTTCATTGATTATGGAAAATATAAGCTTATTCTGAATTTGATGGCAGCAACATGTTCAAACAAGGTGAGGTAAGGGCAACAAAAACAGTAAAGTTGCGCAATGCTCTAAAAACACCTGTTTGGAGCATTTCACAGGTAATCAGGTTCACTGGTATCAGGTGACAGTATCATGTCGTTCACACGCAAAGAAGGGGAGAGGTTATATAATTATATATTATATAATAATGTGATTGAGTCCATTAAAGGTTACATGAGGAGTTTTTGTTTTCTAGCTGTGCTATGAACTGTTTTTTGATTAGTTGGTCTTGATTTTTTTATCACAAATACACGTATGGATACACACACTCGTGGGTGACCTACCAATGGTTTCGCAGTATCTACTAACGCCCCAGATTTGCTGCAATGCACCACCAAACGCAGGGAAGAAGAATGCTAGCTAGTAAAAATGAATATAAACACTGGATTTAAAATACTCGAAACATTTGCCTTTGAATATGTTTTGTGAGAACATGAGAGCACAACATCTGTTTGTGCTCAAAGATTTCCAATTTGGTGAGAAACATTGAATATATACATTCATTTTGTTAGTTTATAAAACAACTCCATAGGGCATCTTAACGATCCGAGAGTGAGTATACTGTGAAGCAAGTTCAGCATAGCCAGGCTTTCTTTGCATGACCTGCAAACACCCAGTCAGAGATAATGAGTATCACAACAGTATCAATTAAACTGTCTTTGTTGACCAAGGGTTTCTGCTTTGAGCTCTGCATGTGTTCTCATAAAAAGAGGCGTCTGGTGCATCACCTGATTCTTCTTTCACACGAAATGGACCGACTGCATGCTGCCTACTTAATTAAAACAGTAAATACATATTAAATGTACCATAAAATGCATACTTACTGCCTCACTTCTAATGTGACAACTGCATATTGTAGAGCTCTTAAACCTTAAACGTCTATTAGCTTCAATACCATCCGCGTATAATGGACACTGGCAGCAAAGCATTACCAAGAATAAAAACATGTACTGACAATGTTTCACACTTGCAGTTGTAGATGACCATGAAGATTTTGGAATACAAAATCTGCCACCTAAATAGAGTGGAGGTAAAACTATTTCATGAGCACTCTTAAACTCAACAGTAATATCACGTCCCAACAACTAACTGGTTGGCGGAAGCACCCTGACCAGAAGTCGCTGGTGCAACAACGAGGAAAAGATCCCTAATCTGCTTCTGTCCCACACACACAATCAACTGTCATCAGTGGAATGCAGAGCCAGCACGAAGGTATCGCTATTGGGTATCTGGGTGAGACAAAAGGCCTCCCTAAGGCCTCCAATAAAAATTCATGTTGATAATAATGATAAGCTTGGGACATTCAACAGCCTATCAAACAGCAGAAATGAACATGACAACAGCCAATCAGTGTGCTGCCTCGCTCCTTGCCTCAGCTGTCTGATTCACTATGACCAGTCATGCAAAGGGGTGAGGTTATGATCACTCACAGTGTACAGCAATTTAACATCAGAGCAGGATGTATTTAACAAAAATGCAGACTAGTACACAAAATGGAGACATATGAACAATTTAACAGCTGTTGAACAAGTGGAACAAAAGTCTGCAGAGATGTGACATCTTTGGGCCCTATCTGCAGTAACTTCCTGCGTCACATACCACATCTGGTTTGTTTTACACAGCCATACTCTAAAATAATGAGCTGAAGAGTGGACTTCTGTTATTCTCCAAAGCTGAGGAAATGGTTGATAAAAAGGTAACACGTCGGCAAGTGGTTTTGTCATTAGACTGCCTGCAAAATATATCTTCAGTCGGAACTATGACTGGAAACACACAAAATCTTTTCCAACATGACCGCATCATTATTTTAATAAGTTACAAGGCAAGCTAACTTGTATTATTTTGTTGAGGCAGATAAATCTGATAATATAGAGAAAGTTTCAGTTTTAGCGAAGACATTGTTTTATGTTCTTTTATTACAAAATATTCTAAATGAAGCCATTATGTTATTTTTTTTTTCATTTTAAATTATATTCTTAAGTTCAACTTATGAACCATCTATTTCTTCAGGTGTCAGTCATAATTAGGATACTCTTCAAACTGGTAGTACTGTGTATTATATATTGTGTTAAATTTCATTATAGATTAATATGGAAGGAGAATATTGTGATCATATGTTTTGAAATGCAGTGATGTCAAGAACATTTATTGATACTGGGTACAGTATATAATGTGCATGAAAATATTAAAAATTGTGTTGTGGAAATATTTGTTTCCACTGCATTGCAATTTGTGCGAATCACAGTGCAATTTGAATGAGAGCAAATGCCAAATTACCTGAAACATGACAATGAGAAATTTTTAACACAAAATTTCCAAATTCAATCAAGTGATTTTACTTCCATTCAACATTATAAGTGAAGTCAGATAATATGGGCAATACTCTCTTATTTCCATTTGATATCAAATTATTATAAAAGGAAGAGGGATTTTGAAAAATGACAGCAGATTGTCTGGTGAGCCAACAAACAAAGATTTTTACATACTACCTCTGATCTCCTGTTATGCTCCATGAATCTATTAAAGCTACACTACAGTTCTGCAGAGTTTCCTGATATTTTTGAGGCCACAGGCCATTTAACTTTTCCTCTTGCATATTTTTGGAGCAGTTTATATGCTCCGATATGTTTTTAATGTCAACACATTTTCCTTGTGATTTCCTCAACAATAATAATTTTGGTGACAAAGATTTTTATTTTTTCCATGGAGTAAGCAACAGGAGGAAAGTCATAGTTTTTACACTGGTCAGGACCTCATATTCTCAGTTCTTGTATTGAGAGTTTTAATAGTGACAGAAGCACATTTTGAGTAACTTTTAGGTCATTTTACCTTTACAAAACAGAATTAAAAAAAGGCTACCCAATATAAAAATCTTAATTCAGAAGCTATCCCTACTCAACAAATGAAATATTGGTTCTAATGTTAGAGGGTGGTCAAGAATGAGGCCTTCAAGGTGGACAATTGAAAACACCAGGGAAGTAGCCCTGGTTGACTATGCCATTCAGCTAGAGCTCACTGACAATCAGTACCCACCAACAAAACAACCTTGTAGCCCTTATACATGCTGTGTTGTTGGTGTTGTTGTCCTGATTGTCAATGTTTTCTAATGTCTTGCTGCAAAGCCAATTGCCCTCTGGGGACAAATAAAGTTGAAAGTTGAAGTTGAAGTTGAACCAAGGAGATGGTGTTTGTTGCATGCTATCTCAGAATTTCTTATTGCCAGTTGAAAATAGAAAAAAGAGCATAATAAATAAACAACGAATATGTACACCATGGTTACCTCCGCCAAGGAGGTCATGTTTTCACCCGTGTCTGTTTTGTTTGCCGGTTTGTCTGGATCTTGGGCCAGAATTGACCCCAGTAAATGAAGAAAATGTTGGCAAACGCCCCATCTCGCAATGTTAAAGAAAGTGGAAAAAAATCCTGGAACTGCCCCTTTCCACACCAAGGTTTAATGGGGTCTATTCTAGATGAAGACCCATCCTCCCACCAAGTTTCATGAAAATCCCGTCAGTAGTTTTTGCATAATCCTACTGACAAAACAACCGACACACTAACATGAAATTCTAACCTTCCTGGTGAAGCTAAAATGCTTGGATTGATGGAAAAATATCTGGCATATTTAGGGATTTTGTATCCATGAATGTGTGCAATTTGGTGTGGCTCCAAATAAAACCCAGATACACCACATTTATATATGTTTTCATAGGGTTACAAGGCTTTGAGTTTGATTTTCATTAAAGCTTGTATATGGAGACTGGCCTTGGTGTAGGTTTTCTTTGGTATTTGTTTGTTAATACACACTAATAACGAAAAGTTGTCAGGGCTGGAGAACCAGGCTCTTTAATAGATGTAGAAATCAGAAAATTAATCTCATAATAGTCTGTAATACTAAGACAGTACAGCAGTCTATAGAAATATCAGGTCATGGGATGCTTAACCCACTCTCAACTTGGCTGCGTGGGTATGGATGGTCGTGGTTGATATATGTTCATATGACATAACATGTAATGAGTCCGTCTGCCATCATTTTACATGCATAAAGTGCAGCACACCTTTTTGTAATAATACTCACCCTCAGAGCTGCGAGGTCGATGTCATCCAAGCTTCGTGTGGGGGCGTTTTCAGACATAGCTGGCCAAACTTAAAACGTCAGCTAGCAAGTTATTTAATAAGAAGTATTGGAGGAAAGTGGCAGCTAAAACAAGCCTGAAAGGCCTTATCTGTGTAGAAAATATAGCAAACGGGCCGTCAAATATGCAGAAACTGTTGCGGAACAACACAGTAGCACTTAGATTAGCAAACACATCGCAGACAGAGCTACCACAGACGCGCCCAGCTGGCTAGCTCACGTCAACTCTGGCCGAGAGCTGTGTTATCCGCAGTTGTTTTACAGAAATGCTGGCAACAAAATCTGACCAAAACACACTAAACTTGAAATAAGAGCTTTCAACAAACTGTAAAATTCGGTGTTAGCCAGCCATCGGTACCCCTCTGACAATTGGCAGGTTTTCAATGCGTTGCACCTCCGGTGTTGTTGAACACCTTGCTGCGTTCATTTTGACAAGCGTCTTTGCTGGTGTACATCCAAGCTGATGTTGTATAATTAAAATTGTTTGTCGCGAAAAACTACCAGATATGCCTGGTGTGCCACTGAATCATTCCTTATTACGTCGATAAAGTATGAATTAACATTGACAGCTTCGTAACGCAATGGTTGTCTTTAAGGAGAACGCAACGTCTGATGTGATGGCGTCCGGGTCCGTCCGTACCGCACCAGAACCGAACGTCAGGCTCTCATGGTTAGCCTCTAAAACATGCGCTCACAGAATATTTCTACAGGAAATGAGCGTAAAATGAAAATAAAATCCTCGTTTGAAATACGGTTCTTTGCGATGGCAGTTGCCAAACTTGTTAGCACGACTTTAATAATCCTCAATTTCCACCAGAGCGCACGATAAATCCGAATACCAAGTCAGGTGCGCGTGATCGTTCTACATTAAGTGGCTAGCTAGAGTAGCTAAGCTAGCAGGCTAAATAGTCTTTTCCAGAATAAACTTTCCGTCTTCATCCATTTTCTGTGTTGACAGTCGCGCCTAGCACTGCCAACCTTCCGGGGAAAACACAGGCAGACAGGCAGGCACAGTGTTCTCGCCAGCCACCGTAATACTTGGAAACTGGGGCCCTCAACTAATTAAAGTTAAACGTTGCCTTCGCTCTCCAGCGTCCAAGTGCTATGAACCTGAAGTCGTCGTCAAGCGCTATAGATAAGGTGCTAGTTCAAACAGCAGCTAATAGCCAAACTTGTTATTTCGCCATGTTTTCCTTCCCGAGTCTTCCCTCCCCCTCCCAGTCTTGTTGTAGTCCTGCGGGGTTGTACTGACGTTTGCCTGCACATAACACTCCTGAAGTGTTTTCGCCTTGGATGTCTACGGTGCTTCATCAGGGACAAATTACCTGAGAAATTGCAATCTACGCACCTGCCCGTCTGCTCTGAGCAACGCAGATGAGAAGCTGAGGTCATCTTCGGACATACCTGTCCTGCACTGCGGTGTTAACATTCCTTATTCGCCATTAGTAACTGGAGTGTCCTTATCATACTTAAGTTTGTTCTGTTACTGGTTTTGCTCTGATGTGTCTGCCATCGTATCAGCTCTATGAATATAATATTTTTCCATTAAGACAAAACTATCTTATCTCCAACAGATCATAATACTTGTCAATAATGTATGATTAATTTCCATAGCTGTTCTCCAAGAGCTCAAGAAAGCAATCTTGTATGTAATAAGGAAACTGATGCAATCATATGGCAATAGCCTGGGAATTGTATGTGTTTTATTGAACATTTCAACAATTATACAGTGTTTATTTCCTCTAAATTGTCCAGATTTGTCCACTCAGCTTCCACAATGGATGCTGCTAGAATTTACAAAAAGAGTGATAGAAGTATATTAGTGATACACAGGATATTAGCCTCATCATTGAGCAGTGTCTTCTCTTGCAATGTGTCTCTATATGATGTTAGTAGTGTCTGACAGTGGAAAGCATTTTCTGATTAAAACAGATCAAGATATCGTCTACATTTAGGATCATTATGAGTAAAACTATGACAAAAGTAGATATGCCACTACATAACATGCATTGTAATTTTCCTATTTAGGCTATACTTGCCTAGTTATCAAAAGTACAAATATGCTGTATATTTGTCTATAAAACAGTACATGGCAGGTATACCAATTTGATTTGAATAAGCATGTTGGATCATATGCATTTTTTTAATCAATATAAAAGTAAATATTCAATTGGGAAAACAAAAGTTTATTGAAGAGACAAGAAAAGTAACAAACCCTAAAATATGAGGTGTTCATAACTGTTCATTAATGACTAAACAAGAATATTATTATTACCACTCTACTCTCTACCAGTATCAGTAACTTTTACATCAATAAGTTGGGGTCTACAGATTTGCATAAACAAAGAACTCAACATAGTTGACTTGTTAGAGACAAGTTATGAGCTCAATTTTATATTTGTACTATATACACAAAAATAGGACAGTAGTCGTGGTAATGCTGGTTAGTAGTCTAATAAAAATAAAATTCAAGATAGAAACAGTATAGGGTCACTTCTCATCACCTAACAGACATTTCTCTAGAATATTTAAACAAAGATTACCGCCAGAGGCAACAAATTGTGCTCTCTGAGAGAGGCTTTGAGTGTGTAAGGGTTCATAGACGTTTTAAAATTTCCAAAGGAAAGTCCTGAAGCCATTAATGCACCATTTTAAACACAGATGGTTTTAGTAGCTCCTCTATGAAAGCTGTTTCATGGAGATGTAGTCAATGTTCACGTGGGACCTGTCTGTCACATTCACTGGCAAGCTTGCACTGAAACTACCTCAGCAGTGTGGATGACTTGTGGGCATGTCTGAAAAAGCTTATGGAGAGGTCTGAACAGTTTAAGTGGCTCCCTTATAGGTTGATCAAGTTTCCAGCATTTTTTTTTTTTTGTATTATGAACAGGATAATGGGAATGCCATGCACATTAATCCATCACTCCAAGTAATCTTTTAACAAGCAGGTGTCTTTAAATACATTGGAGTTTCTTGTCACTACAGCAAAGTCCAAAGAGGTATAATATAAAGAATTCAGTCTCCTTCACAAGCTCGATTTGCTGCATATTGTTGTTTTCTTAAAAACATGACACAATACAGGTTGGTTACAGAGGTACTGAAAAAATGGCATGACTGTGTGCCATGTGAGAACTCTTCAGACACATACAAATATGATGTTGTTTTGCCAAAGCATTCACTCTCAGGTTACAGAACATCCTTACTTTCCCCTCACAAAACTCCTTTTCTGTTATCCATGTCTTGCATGCTTTGTTTTTTGAGGAATACAGTATCTAATATGTGGTCTGTTGAATTATTACTAGATATTGTCACTGTCGTCTGTCTATATTCACCACCAATGCTACATATTTGCCCAAATTAGACTTTTTCAGACTGCTCACTCCGTTACACATGGCGATATGACGGGAATTAACAGGTTTCAGGATAAATACAGATTTGATTTTATATCATAAACATATAATTCTTTGTGTCCAAGATTAAAAATATGACTTGGTGATGCTTCGACGACGGGAATTGCTGCATGAATTAAAATCACATTACGTCACTGAACAGCTACAGTGTTATGGCTAAATGTGATGCACCTATAAACAAACGCCAAATAATATAAGATAGATATGAATTTTTTTTTGTGGCACTCACACAGAATTTTCAACAAAAAAAAATGCAATGGTCCAACTGTGCTGGTGGAATGTTCTGTTCTTGAATTCACTTGGTTGTCATGGTGAATAATAAAAAAACAAACAATTTCAGGTAATTCAACCTAACACTTTAACGATTATCTTGTCCTCCCTTTCTTTCACTCCCACAGTTTCCCCACCTGATTATTTAACAAAAATGATTAAAATGGCTTTGCTTCTGCAGACATTTTCAGTCCTCTTTCAACAGATTACCTTCTATTTTCCAGCACGGCGGTCTGATTTGGCGAGTGAGCCTTCTTATCAATACTCTCCCTTTTCTGCCCCATCCATTCTTTATTTCAGCTACGAGCCAGTCATCTCTCTATATCTGTCGCCATAACAACCACAAATGTTCTGACAGATTTGCTGGCACTGCAGAGAGAAGTGAAGCCTCAGAGAAACAGAGTGAGAGTGAGCATGAGAGGCAGATAGAGGGATAGAGGGACAGAGAGAGGGACAGAGAGAGAGAGAGAGAGAGAGAGAGAGAGAGAGAGAGAGAGAGAGAGAGAGAGACCCACCCACCTAAAAACCTTAAACCAGTAACTGTACACTATGTTCCCAGATCATGTGAGATGATGCATTTCCCATGTAACCTTGTAATTCTTATGTATTGTTCATACAATCATTTTGTTTGGCAGACGCTGCCTGTGTGAACAAACTGTTCTGTACACATTAATTTGCTGTTCTAACAGATACAATTTACATTTCAGCGGTTCTGTTCAGACCAGGCCATCATCAGTCAAAAGGACAATATAAAAACCATAAATGATCAGCAAATAAGTTGTGATAAGGTGATGTCTTTGCCTCACAGTTGACGTGCCAGTGCTTGAACTACTTTAGTGGACTGTGCTGAACGAACTGGAATTACAAGGAGGCACATGTGGTGCAGCAGCCCTTTGGCTGTTATGCTGTGGTATAATTTAGGCTGAGCTGTGGCTATGTCCACAGTCCTACAGGAACCATGCCTTCCTTGGTGCCCAGTGGAGGCAGCAGGTTCTCATTGCACAGGAACTTGAGGGGGAAGTGGACCAATAGCCCTTGGATGGCCTTCAGCTCTTGTATGGCCTGCTCAGGGTCCGTAACGCAGAGGCGCTCCTGGCCAGAGTACTCCTTCAGGTCTGCCTTGCTGCGGACTGAGTTGTGGGGCAGACATTTGAAGACCTGTATCACCACAGCAAAGACAAAGTCAACGTGAACACTGGAGAGGTGAGAAAACTGAAACTGCACACTGCCACCATTTTTTTAAAAAAATACTAATGATAACTAGCACAAAATATTCAGCATCTCCCGCCACGGGTGCATTTCACTGAGGAAGGACAAAAGTTATTTAAGTTGTCCCTGTTATTTGCAATTCTTGTTAATATGAATACGAGCATGAAGATGAAGAAAACGAAGAGGAGGAAGAAGGAGGAGAAAACGAAAAAGAGGAAGGAGGTAATGATGATATAATTCATACCTTGTCATAAATGGTGGCATTCAGCTTGGAGGCTTCATTCCAGGCCAAGAGGAAGAAATCATCGCTGATTGGATCATCAATATTGATACTGGGATCTGAAGAAGCTCCAACAAGAACTCTGGAAGGAAAAATAAGTTATTCAGTAATTCAGCAAGCACAGGGCTTTTCAACAACACAACACTTATTACGCTTATTGTAAATATTTCTGCCCTCAATTTCCATCCAGAATGATTTTATTGTAAAGCATGAAATGTATGGGTGATGTCTCATTTAGTTTTACTAGATCCAGTTTGCATTTGGTAGCTGACACTTCTTCCTAGATAGAAAACTAAGTTAGTGTTGATGTTTTTAATGACAGATAAGTGGGTCATAAAGTCTGTATCACGTCTAAAGATACAGTAATCGCCCTTCATGGTCACACATTGACAGAATGTCATTTCAGGAGTTGCATATTTAGTTCGAACCTGAAACACTCTTTGCGTAAAGCCAGTGTGAGGGGTCCTGCCTGGTAGTCCTCCCCTCCCATGATGGATGACACGCGCTCTTCATCCTCCACAAACACTGCCATCTCACTGTCTCTATTGCCCAGCATGCTGCGGTCATTGATGTTGGATGATCCTAGAACACGTGTGGGAAAGTACAAGTACATTCATGTCAAACCAGCATTCAGCGCATGTCGCAACTATTAAAATAAAATGACCGATGATATTTGAATTATTATTCAGTATGAATGCTGCTTTTCGGGTTTTGCCTAGTTCAGTAGATTCAGTACTGAGGTAGAATTCAGGATGTGAGATGAATTGTTTACAGGCGTATACTGATATATGACATGAAATCTGATGCAGTATGCCTGTGATCAATTGTGAATCAAATCCACAAATGTGTCAAACTGTGTCTAAATTGACAAACCATAGGCCCTGTAGAATTGCGGCTATAAGTTTCACAGTTTCAACCTGATCCAACAGTCAAATAAATCTGCATTAAGGTTAAAATCCCTTCAGTCTTGGCTGTATATTTAATAAACAATTGCCGTCATAGCTCATTTGGTCAAAGATACATTGTGTTTACTTTGAATACCTCAGAATAAAGGCCGCCGTATGTTTTGCCAGTTGAGCACTCTCAATGTAGATGAATAGCAGTATAAAAATGATAGGTTTGCATTAGCAGCTCCATTACAGCATTAGTAGAGAGTGGGCAATGAGACTAGTATCATTTACATTTATTACAAACAGTAACGCTGAAATTCATGCATGCATCATTTCCTGTAAAACCCCTTGTGCAAAGAGAATGGCAGACTCATCCACTAAAAACTACTAAAGAGGAATTTGTGAATACATTTAATGACTTACATCAAAAATGAGAAACATAACTAGTATCAGAAATAGTGTTTGAGTTGGTGAAAAATTGTCATCCTCTTGATTATTCATTTTGTTTGCTTTCATATTTGTAATTTGACCTGGTTGCATGTTAAAATATTGCAACAGAAGTCAGCACTCCTGACAGGAAAAAAAAACAGACAGGAATGGTTGAGTTGTGTTGAAAGTCAATGATGAACCTAAGATGACTCACCGATGATATAGCAGCGGTCATCAGCAATGAGGGTCTTGCTGTGAACATAGATGAGCTCTGTGACAAGCGACTGGGAGAGCTGGGCATATGTTCTCAGGCCGCAGAATGAGATGTACTCTGTCCACTGGTCCTCAACTGGGAGTGGACAAACCAGAATCACAGTATTCACAAGGCATAATATAGAAATACAGGAAAGATACAGTAAGACGCTCACAGAGGCACACCGACATTTAAAATGGATGTGAAAAGAAGATGAACAAGCTAAGAATGAAAATGGAGATGGTGTGCAGATACCTAATACGAGTGGCTTCAGTTTAAAGGAGCAACACAAGGAGAAAGAGAGATAAATGTTAGAGAGGAAACAAGAGACATTTTGTGATGTCAGGTGGAATTTTTAATTGAAATGAAAGTGGATGCTGACAACTCACGCTCTTTAAGTCTCGACAGGATGGAGTGCTCTCCTCTGCATATGGTCCTGGGACATTAAAATTCCATTAAAGTCATGAGACAGCAGTACAGCAATAAAACATAAAAACAGAATAAGAACAATAATAACGACACAGAATGCTCTTAATTGACATTGCACTGAACATTCGCAACAAACTTTATCACTTGATGCAGCTTTAATATGATAAACAACTGAGTTTAGCTAAACACTGCAAGGTTCCTCTAGAAAACCTGGCCTCTTATTATTAGAGCAACTTTGCATTACCAAATAAAATCTTATTATGATTTATTTATTTTATGCACTTTTAACCACAAAAAAAAAATCATTAACCAGTTAAAACATTTCATTACTTGTGTAATACAGTACATAACAGTCAGCTGAACTAAATATTCTCTCAATTCCAATGATAAATGTTGTATATTAGGACTACATTGATACATATACTGGAAAAAGGGTCAAGGGTACAAACTTGTGATTCAAATAATTTAAACACAACTAGAATCCGTGACAGAGCTGAGGAAAAACCTATGTCAACTACAGGTTCTCTTTGAAAAATGTCTGAACCAGAGCAAAGTTCAGAAGCTGTGTTTTCCTGTGGTTGTTCGAAGTTGTAGTGCTTGCTCTGTTCTTACCTGTAAGTGAAGTGCAGAATAGCCTGGATGGCATTTCCACCTCCTGCACTGATGTCGCCCTCGAATCCTGGAAGTAGAGGAATCACCACAAACACCCTGTACTTCTTCTGCTCTCTGCAACAGGACATGCAACACATGTCAACATTCAAGCTGTCTTCAAGTGCACTTTTTTTAACATCTAATAAGTGGACTATTCCTTTAATTCATATCTCTTCACTGAAAAATATTAAGGCAAATGGTCTTAATAGTGAAAGCTAAAATGTGCTCTTCCTGGTGCTTAGTTTACTGTATTTTAAAGATTCATGAAGGGCTACTTGAGTAATGTGTGCATACAAAAATAACAGTTGACGATTAATTAAATCTGGATAGCGCTCTCAAACCAGACCTGTGTGCACGCAAGATTCGCTCCACAATTGCATCGCCGATCCCATTATGGATGGTCTTCCCATCGGCACAGCTGATGAAGAACTGGTTCTGAGGGCAGAGAGAAGGCAGATGGTGGCTCAGCAGGAAGTGAGGGCTGGAGCAGGCAGGTAGGTAGCTGGCACAGAGCTGTGTTTGCTTTCAGACTCATGCCTCATGATCAGACACACGTTGGCTACAGAATTTCTCAATGAAATGTGAAATGAATGTGTCAAACGGGTTGTGTGAGTAAAAAGAATGACATGCTGAAAATTCAGTGGTAGAGAGAGAGGCCAAATTATTATACTTCAAATAAAAAAAAAACAGAACCCATCCATCCAGGTGTCGATACTAAAATGATTCAAGGTTATACTATAACTCAGCCGACACTATGAGGTACACATTTGTCTGTAACCAGTCAGGTCTTTCCTGGATTACCTCAATGTAGATGAAGTGCTCACTGTTCTTGATGGTGTGGACGTAGGCATTGAGGATTGAGCTCTCACAGGTTCCAGCAGACCAACGATCAGCAGAGCGTAGCACCTGAAAACAATGATGATGCATCATTTAAGTACGGCATTTAATCACAATAATTTCTTTTGCCGCAGTTACAGTTTGGATGTTACTTTAAACCTTTAAATGTTTCTTGCAGTAAATCTCTGTAATGCTAAATATTTTCGGTTAAATAAGCCGTTGTCAAAGTTAATAATAGGGAATCAAATGGAATAAATGTTTATATACTTGAAACTTGAAAGTGTTGTTATCATGTTTGCAGTAATTTAAGTCAACTTCTTTTTCTTCTTACAGGGACATATAGCTCGAGCACAAAACGTGAAGGCTTGGGGCCCTGAAACCTAAATAAGGGATCAACAAAACCTGCTGGGAGAGCTGCGGCATAATAGGGAGCAAGGGTTAGGGTTACTGGCCACCGCCCACAATAGACTAAGAAAATACAGCAAAGCAAAAGCTATTGTTACCCAACACTCACTGTCTGGATACTTAAAAACCACAGCATTTAATGTTGAATATAACATTTCTATATAATAACATTTCCCATGAAGAGTCTTCCTCTTGTCCTGCTTCCTAATCTTAGGCAGTGCATTTGTTTTCTCTGGCTTTGTTGAACAGGATGAACATTTTGGAAGTGACTTTACTGAAGTTCCACCATCTGCCATTGCAAAAAAAAATTATTTTTTTTAAATCTAAAAATACTCAAGCCACAATTCAAAAATCCAGAATCATGTCTCTTAGTGTAGTGGAAACAAAACCATCTGATTTCCTGCTGGCTCTGACTTGGTGTCACACAATGTAAAAAACAGAGGAGAGGTCAGCACAGGGCCTTCGATCTTCTTATCAATGGTCTTCTTTAGTAATTACACTTTATTCATTTCTCTAAATTACTATGGAGAAGACCAGCAGCATGATTTCATTCGAAAATTGAAAAAAAAAAAATCCATAAATATTACTGTAGTGTTCTATGTTGATCGTGTATGCGGAACAGGTTTCTGGCTGGCTCTAGTGTGAAGCCCGTTTCTGGCACTCTCTTCAATGTTTGGTGAGATTGTTTCACAACTAGTCCCTGTTCTCCTGCAGAGCTGCCACCCACGGTGAATAGAAAGAAAATCTGACTGGGTTTCAAGCGCTGCAATAGTCCTAGTATAAGAGATTTTGTATCTGTGTCTGAACTATATCCAACGCAAAGGTGTTTCCAATCACGTAGAGTTGTAGGAGATACAGATTTTACTCAGGTCACTGTCACAGACTCCCTTTTGTGCTATACTAGTTTACATCAAAGGGTTTCATGTCCTTGAAAACTTTTCATAGACTGTTTTTATTCTGTTTGGTTGTTACATGTAACTAATATGACAGACCTTAATAGACCTAAATATTTACTAGTCTATAAGTCATTTAAAAAGCATTGCATAGCATGCACTTTGTCCATCAATAGCTCACTTCTCTCTGTTTTCCTGATGACTTAAACACAACCTTTTACAAAGGCGTTGCACAGATAGTGGCTTGAAGGTATGTGTATACATACCTGTACTTTGGCCTTCCTCGACCCCGGCACAGTGAATGAGAGTGAGTCTGCAGAACAGTGAGACTTGGGAAGAAGGTAAGGGTAGAACTCGTCCTTGTACTTGATTTTGAAAATCTAGACAAGACGAAACAAATGAGAGGCAAATTTTTAACCTTCCTTTGTCATGTTTCCTTCAGAAGTATTTGTAAAACTGATTTCAGCGGAGCACTTCCAGGCCAGCCTCTAAAACGATGAGGAATTTTACATCACTATGCTATTCGGGCCGAAATTACAGACACAACTCTCATCGGAGTCTGACCTTGGTGAAGTTCCAGCGCTGGATGAAGTGGCGGGCTACATCCCTGGCTGCACTGCCATGAATAGCTGCAGACAGATCACGCCATGGCATGCGAGGAACTTCAGTGCGGTTGATGTTATCTGAAAAAATATTTCAAAGCAACTCTAAAAGCTCCACATACAAAGGCTCTCAGTTTTGGTAGAGGAGGAAGTACTCAGATCTTTGGCTTAAGAAAGCTAGCAATAACTGATAGATTAATGTGTTCGTCACTTTGCTGATTCATATTTTATATTATTAATCTGAATCTGTAAAGAAACTGGAAACTAAAGTTATCAAATTAATCTAGTGGAGTGAAAAGTATAACAGTTTACTCCAAAATGTGATGGAGTGGAAATATAACAGCAGAAAATTGAAATATACAAGTACAAGAAGCTCAAATTGACACTTTGAACACTACTTGAGTAAATCTACTTTGCTACATTCCACTACTACTTCGTGTATCTGCATGTTTGTGTGCGATACTGAAGGAGATTTAGATATTATACCTTCAAATGGTTTGTCCAGTTGGACCCAGTCCCTCCTGATAAAGTTGCTGTAGTCTTTGCCAAGCCACAGTTTAGTGTTGCCAGTCAGATCATCAGGGCTTTGCTCTGCTTGCTTATCCGCATCAGATGGTTTTGGACCATCAGCCACACCGTCGCTCTGGTTGAGAGAGACATCTGTTAGCTTATGCAGACAGTGGGACACATTCGAAGCACATTGGTTCCTGAACTACTGTAAAGATATTCATGCTTCATCAGCTAAAAAGCTAAAGAGACAAGTTTCAACATATTCCTACTCCTTACATCTCCTGTGGGCTCCTCCTCATTTACACCATTGGCCATCCCTGTCAAACCCAGGTCAGTGAGCCGGTACTGGCTGTCATCCCACCTCCCAAAAGCCAGGTCAAGCCCTCCGACAAAGGCTACCGTTTGGTCAATGGCCACCATCTTTTCATGGTGAGCCCACAGGAACACCACAGACGACACGTGGTCAGGGTGTCGCATTACCTGATGGACAAAAGGGGTTTCAATTAAAACATGAGACAAGGCCTCTGTTGATTGTGTGGCTGTGGCTAAGCTACAGTATAAAATGAAATGGAGATGTGACAGACCTTGATGTTTGGATGCATATTCATAAGAGTCCTCTTGCTGTGCTCACTATTGATGCCGAGTGCTAGCTCCACCTCTTTGTACAGCAGAACGCACACTCTGACTCCTTGTTCCTGCAGGAGAAGGGTCAAAGAGAGGGGATGCCATTTGAAAAACTGATCAGCACAGACAATGTGAAATTTTTATTCATTTAGATTGTCTAAAAGAGAAGAATGAGGCAGAGAGAATGATTACTGCTTTGCGTTTGAGTATTTCATCCAGGCGCCAGTGGTTATCAGTTGCTGGTCTCTTCAGGAACACTTCAGGGCTGAGCCTGAGAGAAAGAATTCTCCAATTACTTTTATATTATTCACATTACAAGTACTTTATATGTAGCTAAAATATATCAATTAAGTGACACTTATGTTTGTCAAACCGAACCCTCTTTGTCACCAAATCGCACATACCACCAGTCGGTGATGAAGATTTCCTCCCTGGCTTGCTCAAGAGCATCAGCGAGGTCTGCAAAGTAGCCACTTCCATTCACATACCTTCAAATAACAACCATGAAGTATTCAGGTTTAGCAAATGAGAAATGAATGTGAAGACGGAAAGTTGCAAACTCATTGGGCAGAGTACATAACTGACCATTTGGTGATTGTGTTCTCCCGTGGCGGAGCGAAGCCCTGGAAGCGTTGCACTTTGAGAAAGTCACAGGTGTCTGTCAGCCCGTTGATTTCATGGCTCCACCAATGAGCCTGTCTGTAGCTGCTGCATTTGATGATCAGACACCTGAACCACAACAAACAGGCCATACATGCATCACAAGCACAACATAACCCAAAACCTAAATATACGCACTACATTGGAGGGGTAACCTAAGTTGACCTACCGAGTGAAGTTCTCGACGCAGACACCATATTTGGTGTCTGTGTAAGCACGGCCCACTTTCACTTTGAACTCTGGGTCAAACAGCAGCACAAAGTTGATTCTGCCGTAGTCTCGGTTCATATACATAAGGAAGGAGTCTTTCACTACCAGCCAGCGCCGCGACCAGCGGAAACAGAACTGATGATGGCCAATGCAGTTCAGGCCTTGGATCCGGTGGCCCCCTGACCTCTTGAAGATGGGTCCCTCCCTGAGACAAAATGACACATGTTGCACAATAAATCATCATGCACTTTGTCATTAACCCTACTTTCCCTTGTGTCTCTCATACTCTAAAGAAGTTTGCTTACAGGCCCTTTTGTCCAAGATCAGTGACGAAGGAGAGGGCACCAACAGAGAGGAATTCCAGCTGAAAGAAAAGCAGACGAGAAGACTTCATCATGCTACATGACAGCCACGTTGTATGCGTGTCTGTGGTTTAAAGCTATTACCATGCTGTGGTCATTTCTGCAGAAGACATTTTCCAGCAGACCATTCAGGTACTCCTCAAGGTATTTCTGCAATAGAAAAGCAGTTAAATCAAATGTATAAATAAAACAATAAAAAGGTGTTTATGTCACACACAAAAAGTGGTGCCACCAAAGTATACACAACATTTCCTGGGGATATTAATAGCATACCTGAGCACTTGAACATTAGGCTGATCAGTATGTAAAATAAATGTATTGGTCAGCCTGGACAAGGACTCAGTTTCAAAGTAAACACTTTATATATTGATACCATTTTGCTGGAGGTCCTTCTGGTCCGTTCGGTCCCATGTAGGCTGGGCATTTCCTCTGACATGGCTCTCATCTGCTGTCTGTCCTTTGCAAACCTTTAAATGAAATTTGAATATTCAAAATACATTACACTGACATGTTGAATTATTGCCTTGTGGTTGTTTGTCTCAGTGCACTAGTCAATGTGTAAAGTGCATCCATGTCTGTCACGATTCATAATATATGTGGTAACTAATAACCAGCTTCATCACATGATCGTGCATCTCTCGGAAAGAGAGGGTTTATTTTCTCGATTAAGACACACAGATTGCTACACCAACCTTCCCAGAGGCAGCAAGTGACGCATCATCCTGTGCTTGTAAAGGTCCCTGTGCAGCTCCTGGAAGTGCTTGTACTTCCTCTTTACTGTCCAGTGGAAGTGGCCATGTGTTAGTTGCACTGTGTACAGTGTACCCACACGGACCTGGAAATAATGAACATCTAAGCATGTTACAGTGTGAGGAATAAGGAAAATCAAATGGTAGATTAGCATTCATTCAATTTCAAAAGATTTATCTGTAAACCACATAACATGGTGTTAAAAAATGAAATTCAAACACCCAAAGTGACAATTCCAGTTGACATTTCCTTGTAACCTGCATATGGTAAGTGAAGTAGATCAGGGCTGAGCAGGGAAGTTGTTCTTCCAGATCTAATGTGCATGTGTACAAAACAGTTTGGGTAACATAGCGTGAATTTCTTTCTTTTTTTTTTCTTTTAGATAACACAGTTATCATGTAGTTATCATCACCCAGGGACAATTCTGATTTTCCAATTCCCTGACACACCACACAATAAAGCCGAATAAAGTTCCACATGTTTGACCACTTTCAGAGATCTGATATATGATACAAAGTCAGTCCAGTTTAACATTAGAGTGTTTTAAGCCAGGCTTGAAAATAACAGTGAAATCAGAATTTAAAAAAAATTCAACATGGCTTGTTGAAATTGTAGAAATAACTGAGACCATTTTGACATGTTATTAGGGGTGACAAATTATAGTTACATGTGTCGTGTGAAGCTCTCTATAAATATTAGAATCCTTTCAACAACCACCAAAAGAGCAAATGTCAATGCTTTTCCCATACATAATAAAAATAAAAATAAACAACAGATGTACCTTTGAGCGAGTAGTGTATTTCTCTGTGTTGCTGACTCGGCAGGTAATAGGGGTACCAGGCATTAAGTAAGGTACTCCCTTCTCCTTTAGTTCAGGAAGATGATGCACCACAAGGAAAGGACGACCCTCTGCGATTGGTATGATTAGAACATTTCAATACACGCAGCCATCAGAGTTTCAATAGGCAGCTCATACAATGTTTCCTGTATTTATAAAAGCGACTGTTTCTTACCACTGCTGGACATGAGGCCATCTATCTCATCTGGACTCAGATTGTGGAAATCGCGCAAAAAGCGTCTTGTGCCCAGGTTTTGGGCTGATGAGCTTTGAGCCTCAGGTTCAATCACATCCTCTGGACTGGCCATCGTGCTGTCGCTGCAAGTGCCTGGAGCGAAGACAAAAAAAAGAAAAAGAAAAGAAAGTCACTAACATTTACAGGCCAGAGTTTGTGCACCTTCTCACCACAAAGCATATGCAATGTGCACTGCAGTATACCATACATGAGAAAACTATGGATCAAAAGTGAAACTGAGACCAATCTCTTCAAATAGACCAAAGCAGGTTGAGATTTTAAAGACACAGACTTGAAGCTCACAGAATGTCTTCACCTCATCAAATAAACTAACAAAGAAACAATAAAGTGATCCTGCATTCCAGCAGAGACAAAAGTGACATATTTTGCAGGAACCATTGTAACTCCATGTTAAAGGTATCAGGTGCGTTAAAATGATCTTTCTCAACATTTTTCTGTTTTCATAATGACTAAATGAAGATTCTGTTTACAATAAATGACTAAAGTCCATACCGACAGCACTTGACAGCAAGTGTCCGAATGTGTCTCAAGTTAGGGCAACTTCCATCAACGTTTCAGCTCTATGCACACTTTGTTAGTTTATTTCTAAGTTTAATCTATATGACATGTTTAGAAACTGTAAAAAAGTGATGGCTGAAATCATTTCAAAATGTTTGAGTCTCTCTTTTACTATATGAATGAATGTATTTGTGAGACATATGCTTGTAGGAATCATCTGATTGAAGAGTAATGGTGCCTTTTGAGGTATCAGTACTACCACTGATAGTACTAGTGGTTTGTAGGAGTAGCAGCAGTATCCCTTACTATAATCAACAGCCACAGCGATAGTTGCATTAGTTTTTGTAGTGATAGCAGCTGTTGTATCAGCTGCTTTACCTGTACCTTAGTAGCAGTTGTGACAGCAATGCTGGTAGAAGTAGCATTACTTCCAATAGTAGCGGTGAACCAGTACAGGCAAGAATCAGAAGTAACAATAACGCATCTTAAAGCATCCGAGGAAACTAAAGAGTAACCAAAATAATCAGCAGGTGAGCAGTTTTTTTTTTTGAAGTGTGATCAAACAAGAAGAGGCATTCAAGTACAACACAGTGTCACACCACTGAACAACAGACTGGGAAACATTAGAAGTACCACTGCTAAAATGTCACAAACAGAAAGCATCCATATGCTGCAGGTGTCATGTGATGTTTACCTGTTGATCAGGTCAACGACAATGTGAAAAATGAGATACGGCGACTTGAAAGAGAAAATAGTGTGTGTGTGTGTGTGTGTGTGTGTGTGTGTGTGTGTGTGCATAACTTCTTTTGTATAATGAGCAGGGGATGGCTGAATGTTTCCTGGGAAGTGAGTCAAAAGAGGGTGTGTGTGAAGGAGATAAAGAGGGTAAGGTTGGTTGAGAGAGAGAGAGAGAGAGAGAGAGAGAGAGAGCATTTGAGAATGAAGACGAGGATGAAACATTCAAGAACCTCATCTAGATCATGAAAAATGACTAACAAAATTCAAAGATTCACTTAAAATGTTTTTCTTTTTCATATTCATTCTGATATTGCTATAGCACCCAACGGTGACCACTAATCCCACAGTTTCCTCCCTTAGGCCATTGGCCAAGTGCTGTAAGTAAACAGAGTGAGAAGTATCAACATTGGGCTGTGAGCAGACTTGGATGGCATGATTAGAGGGCACTAAAACCAGGCCTCAGTGTCACATGCACTGCTGATTATGTAAAGCATTTGATTTTTAAAGATAGGACATCATTAGGGACACAAACGAGATGAGCGAGTGAAAGGACAGCAGCTCAGTAACAGGATGCTCTTCCTTATATCTCGTAAATTCAGATCATTTTGTCCAATAGTGTGACTGATTAGTGAATTCACTACACACATTAAAGGTTTGACTGCATCGCCACAGGTCTGTGATTGATCACTGTTGGGGTTTTTTTTTTTACTCATGATCCAATATGTTTTTAAGCCATTTAGCCATGACATAAATTGGCATCAAACCCTGTCATTTAAAGTCACAAAACAACATTTTGCCAAATAAACTCATTGGTATGTGGAGTGCTTTTAAGACCAGTGGTGCTGAATGACTACAATTGCTATAATCACATGAAAATACTACACAGATGGGCTTTAAAGATGAACTTCACACCAGTTTAAACACTTGCCGACCTTAAAGGTCTTATCATGCTGTATTAGCGTGGATGTGGACTCACTGCGTGGTTGGTAAACCCTTCCATTGAAACTGAGGAAGTTTACATTGCAACAGATAAGATTTAACAAGAGAATAAAACAGGACTACTCTGCGTGCTCCTGTTCCTCTTTAAAGAAAAGATAGTGACCTAATCCAATAAGATTACGTTTTCAACAGTGTTTGTTTATTTGTTTGTTTGTCTGTTAGCAGGATTACATCAAAACTACTAGATGGAATTTGAAGTTATGCAACTTACTGTGCGCCCCTCTAATTATATAGAGGATTAGATCCATGTGTCTAACCATCACAAAATAAGCTCAATTTTACAATCTATTTAGCAATCTTTCAAAAAATACCATGACTAGACATGGCATATAGGTCTATGTGAATATGATCCGATTCGTTCAATGATAATTGTTCATTCTAAGTACATTAACATTCTGAATTATAAAATGTTAAGTAGCTAAACAAATAACTCATGACTGATGTCTTTGTTTCTTGACTTTCTTGCCTGGGCAGTAAGGTATAAGCTGCGTAACAAGGTTTCAATGATTATCCTGACATACTGTACAATAGGTGAAAAGCTTTGTTTTTGTATACAAATAGATATTTGGAGCATTGGAAGACTGAGAAAAGCATTTGGCAGCAGACTCTGAAACACACAACCAAACCGACATGATTAGAATGTTAAATTCCTGCAAGACTAAAACAACACTGCTGAGTACACAATTGTCGCCTGAAATACATTCCGCCTGACTTGACTCGGTGTTTCTCCACATTTCAAAAGTCACTGGCGACACCTAAATGTACGTATAAGGCACTTTATTGAATGCAGGTCTAGCTGTAAGGTCGTTTTAAAAGCCCGCATATCAATGTTATTCTGGCTGTGGAGGTTGGAAAAGCAGAAAGGTGTGTTTTTTTTTTTCCGCCTCCACTGATTCCCTGGTTTCCTACAGCGCCACATTAAAAATAAAAAAATAAAAACTTCACTTTTTTAAAACTACGCCACATATGCCCTGACGAACGTGACAGCGGTAACGCTATAAAAACGTTACCCCGACGAGATCGAGGCGTTCCTCCATCGGTGGTGTTAAATCTGCATCTGGACAATTTTCAATGCGACAGCCCAGAGGAGAGATATACGTCCAAGTCGGCCTTTCAAACATACTTACCCTCAGTTCAAAACACGACCGCGGCTCAGCATACACGGCTCTCCCAACATCCGAGACATAAAAGAAAGATACATTCAAGTTAAAGGCGATGTTTTATTGCATTTCAGCCACAATTTTCTCACAGGACAGTTTATCGGCGTTCCCAGGAGGCGATGAGTTCTTTAGTCCCTCCCATCGGCTGTCCAGCGGGACAGGAAAAAAAGAAAAGGAAATGTCTTGAAATATGACAGTTTAGCTGTAAGGGGCAGGTCATGTTCAGCATATTTTTTTTTCTCTCCGTATTTTAATCATATTTGTAACTAAATAGAAAGGTTCTTTAGAGTCGAGAGAGTGCGAATATTTGCCACGTTTGCGCAGCTGTGAAGAAAACAGACGAAATGACACGAAGGCTGATCATTTATAGAGGACTGTGATTGACAGAGAGACATAAAAGAGACATTTTAAGGGCAAGTCCCGACTGGACGCCATCAGGAATGTAGATAAATAGGGAGGAGAGGGGCGGTGGTGTGTGGTACTTCGACTCTTCTACACGAATCACGCAATACATCGCGAGAACACCCGGTAGCGCTTAAAACTTTAACTTTAATCTAAAACTTTAAACCTCTCGTCCCCCAAATTGTTTTCCAAAATGTATGTATTACTGGCCAAAATAGATTGTGCTATCTCTGTCCCGACTTCCAAGTGGGAGACAGATCTATCTATTTGTCCAGACCAAAACTTCTGGATGCAAATCTGTTCTAATACCATAAGAATGACCAATGCTCCAACCTACAACTCACACAGTACAACATTCCTCATAGAACGCGCTACACAAGACAAAAGATGTTCAGAATGGGTCATTATACAGTCAGACATTTGCTCGCACTGCACTGGTAACATAAAAAAAATAGATTGTTATATGCATGCCATGTGGCTATGTGCACCTGTCAATAAATCCTGGCAGAGGATATGTGAAGACCTATCAGCACGTCTTGGGTGCCACATCTTCCACTCTGCGTGCTGGGCGACCTCACTAACATCAATATGGCGATAAACAAATCACACATGCTCCTAAGCATCGCCAAGAAAACTCTCCTCATGAACTGGAAGTCCAGAAAGAATTTAAGTGTAACCCAATATAGGAATCTCCTGTTAGACCACATCTCCATGGAGAGAATGTCTGCTCCAGGCCTAGCCCCTGTGGGGCGGGGTGATGCAGACTTTGGTGCTCTGATGATGCTCCGGGGGCATGTTGGAGTGACCCCTTGGGCCGAGTAGGCCTGACCCCTCCCTGACTGTGGGGTGGTGGTGCTGGGGGCGAGTACTGGTGCCAGTCAGGAAGCTGGCACCCTGCGGGGGGCGTCTCTACCTCACCCTTTAAGGCCTTTGCCTCCTCCCCGTCCTGTAATGTCTCATTACATACATCCAAGGGCCTTGGACGGTGGATGTGGCGTCGGGCTGGTGGGGATTGGGGGTGCTTCATTGTGCCCCCCCTGCGAAACTGTCCGCCCTCCAATTTTAATCACACCAAAGACATTGAGGGCTTGGGGGACAGGCAGTTGAAGAGTTCCACCGTCTGTCAGCGGTGGGGTGTACATGCCCCAACTGCCCCCAGTTTTAATCACAGCACCTTAGTTATCCATGTACCACAAAGCTACCTTACTACATATGCACTCACCTTCCTACACACTCAAATCACCACATGCACATGGGCAGGACAGGGGGTGGGGGGCCACCCTCCTCTGGTGAGGTGTGGGTCTGCGGCCTGGGGTGACGGGTGTTGATCCCCCCTTGGGGTGTCACTGGTGGGCTGCGGTGGGTGTTGTCTCGCTCCCTCGGGGGTGATGGCAACTTTTACATATTTGTTGCTTTGATTGCAATCGTACCACTATTTCCTGGGACACAAGGCGTCTGATTTTATAAAGATGATATTTTATTGTATTTCTGTCCTTATTGACATTTCTCAAATTATCTTTTAATACCACATCTGTTTTTGTGGTGTTTTCCTCTCCATCTTAAAGGAGTTTCTTAAAAAAGTTTGTGGGCCTGTGAACTTAATGAGACATAATGCAAATGATATTAGGTATACAAATAAACTGACATATTAAAACATCATTCAGATATAGATTTAGATATATAGATAGATATCATCATCTTGGACAAGCCCTGAGTGTTTTTACTGGGAAGTAAGCCTTAACTACTTTGGTGTAGTACATTTTCACACCACATGGAGGTGTTCAACCACCACAACAACTGTACCAGAAGTCAAGAATTTGAAAAAATAAATTTCCGCAGTACATCACTGAGACTGAGAATGGTGATTTTAAAAAGAACTTAAGATTTAATGAAACATAAGATAATTAACTTTTTGTTTTTATTATAATGAAAATTAAATACATTTATTAGACATCTATTTGATGCATACATAACGAAAAAAAACTCTTAAATATATTGATTAAACAAGTCATTATGCACAAAATAAAATATTTATTTGAAAACATGGCACAGTGAATCAAGATAATATCCCTCTGAGTCATCTACCTCTAACAGGACTTTCTAATAAATAAGTCATAGTAAGGACAATAAGGCATTGATTCAGAGTTGGCTGGCTCAAGTCACATACACAAGTTCTTCACATCGGGTATCACACATGCAGGGAAATATATATTCAGACTGTAATAAATATGTTTCACAGTTTGATACAGGGATGATTGTCTTTATCGTCTTTACTGCTATTTCTGAATACAGTTCTACACAGTGCTTAAGGCGCCATGTCATGCATACTGATGCCATAGTAGTTCTGAAGACTTCTTCGTTGTAACAGTGTTGACTCTTTTATACCACAACATATATAAATAATAATGATACTTATTATAATAAGATATATAAGATAATTCTTTATTATGATGATTGTGATGATAATGATAACTGTGAATAATAATAATGAGATGATTCAAAATATTACTTTCTTAACTAGACATGATCTATTCATTCAATGTATACATCCAAAAAGCACTTCCACTAAGATGGAGAGCTTGAATGCCCTTAGCTGTCTGACAAATGTCGATAAAGAGAAGTCTGAGCTGTGAGTGTGAACAGATTTGTTGTTCTATCTCTCTTATTAAATCTTTGCTAACTTAACCCTGAATCTGGGCCAGGGACCAGTGTGCAAGATCATTCAGCTGTACAGACAGCATGAGGCACAGTTACCCTTGGTAAGGTTTCATCAGAGCAAAATGCAAAAAACAAAACAAACAAAAATCATTTTAACTCGGGGCATATTTTTTGGTTTCTCCAGGGAATGGAAATTCGGGTGCCTTGTTGAAGAATCCTGTTAAGAAGATCCCCAATGTGCCGAAGATGAAGAGGAGAATGGCAGCCCAGAAGCACACCCTGTCAATCATCTTTCCAATCAGGACCCAGCTTTCAATTTCCTTTATTTAGATATAAAGTGAGGTGAGATTAAAGACCTAAGATTAAAGGAACATGTGTGCTAAATAGACATCCAAAATTATTGAATCTCATTAGACAGATATATTTTAAAGTAACACTCACAGATCCAATATTATTTTGTTGTCTTGTACTCTCAGCAATGAAGTTGCAGGCATCTACACATTGCTTGATCTCAGGTGCAGCTTGGGCTAAACTCTTATACAGGTTGGCTGTGCTGCTGATGTCTATATTATCCACTAGTGGGAAGGAGACACTGGCAATGAGAAAACAGTCTCCCACCACATAAACTGAGTCAGATACAGGCATCACATAAGGTGCTGAACAAAATACAATGCAACTGTGACACACAGATGAGTGGTATAAGGGACATGAATAAATGTGATACCAACTACTTGTAAATATATCATGACATTTATACAAAACGTGAATGGGGCACTAATAAATAATTCAATATGCTGATGTTTTAAAAAAACATGACATCTTACCAATTGATCGTGTGAGACCATGCCTCTCTCTCTGTTTGTCAAACATCATTTCACTGCGAGGTTGTTTCAGGACATATTCCTCTGCCCTCTGCATGAGGCCGAAGGAGCTCCGGCGCCGCTCTCTCACTCCGTTTACCTCTGTCGTCATGTCATTGTCATCCACCAGTGGAGACATGCCTAGGAAGCGAGGTACCATTTCCAGGAACAACTGCCAGGAGGGACAGGACTAGTTAGACAATAGTTATTTCACATACAGTAATGTACACCCAAATTCCACAAAAGTTGGGGTGCTCTGTATAACATTATGAAACAGAATGTGACCATTTCCTCATGCTTTTTGACATTCAATTAAATTCAGAACAGTACAAAGACAATATATCTAAAGCCGTACCTCGTCAATTTCATTCATTTTTGTAAATATATGCTTATTCTGAATTTTATGCCAGCAACACATCTCAATAAAGTTGGGACAGTGGCAACAAAAGATTATGAAAGTTGTAGATTGCTCAAAAACACCTGACACGACAATTCCACAGGGAGCCAGGTTCATTGGTAACAGGTGATAGTATCATGACTGAGTATGAAAAGTGCATCCTTGATAGATGGGGAGAGTTTCACCTCTTTGAGAAAATCTGCACGATAAATGGGCCCAACAGTTTTAAAAACAACGTTTCTCAATGCACAATTGCAAGGAATTTGAGGATTTCACCATCTACAGCCCATAATATCATCAAAAGATTCAGAGAATCTGGCGAAATCTCTGCACGTAAGATGCAAGGATGAAAACCAACGTTGAATGCAAGTGACCTTCGATTCCTCAGGAGATTTACTACAATGCTACAATTACTACAATATATTACTACAATGTGAAATAAAAATGTTAACTGAGTGAACATAATATGTTCAAAGTGGGGAATGTAATAGAAATTTAGACATTACAACTTATGAGGATGGTTAAGCTGCATGGATATGCTGTTCTAGGCCATACTGGCAAATGTGGTTCAAACATGTGTCAGCTCACCAGCTGCTCTGCTCACATGATGTAAACATGACTCAAGGCTTACTGGGTGTTCAGATACTGAGACATTCTGTGTTTAAGGGACTTCCTTCACAACTTATTTCTGAGTGAGTAATTCAACCTATATATAAAAATGCTCTGCCTAATCAATTCTTGGCTTTCACTTGCAGAGACCTGGTCTCTGTACAGTGTTATGCCCGTTTGCAAACAGTGAGTGTTGTTTAAAAAAGCTGATGTAACACAATGGTAAACAATAGTTTTTTAAGATATGTTGCATCAAATTCAGAATGAGCATATATATATATATATGTGTGTCTGTATATATACATACATATATATATATATATATACATACATATATATATACATACATATATATATATATATACATACATATATACATATATATATATATATATATATATATATATATATATATATATATATATATACATATATATGTATGTATATATATATGTGGCCTCTCTCTATGTGGCCCTGTGAAAAAACCATTCTCACTCACATTCATGCCTACGGTCAATTTAGAGTTACCAATTCACCTATATTGCCTGTTTTTGGTGGTGGGAAGAAGCAGGAGAACCTGGAGAGAACCCGCACAGACACAGGGAGAACATGCAAACTCCACACAGAAAAGTCCCAGGTCCTCAAATTGGATTAGAACCCTTTTTGTTGTGAGGCAACATCGCCACCCATTGCGCCACCGTGCCGCCCAAGTTTATCAATTTAAACATAGACAATATCTTGTCTTCACACTGCATTCAAATTCGGTTAAAAAGAATTTGCAAATCATGGAATGCTGTTTTTATTAACATTTTACATAATGTCCCAACTTTTTTTTGGAATTGGGTTGTAACACCTAAATATATTTGACTCAACTGCACAAGATGTACCTACATGTTTAATGGAATGGGACATGGTATGAGTGCTGGGGCTCCGCAGGGAGAAGTTCAGCACCACAATTTGATTTGTCGCAATGAGAGTAGTGACACTCATAACAAAGATCAGGTACCTGCGGAAGACATTGTAGAAGATCTGTGTTGAACAGGAGAGTCAAGCTGCACAGACTAATGACAGCACCAGAGTGCACATACTGACTCACTTGCCAATGAGAGGGACAGAGAGAGATGTCTCAGGGACCTTCTGAGCAATGAGAAAGAGGAAGACAGTCTGAGCCAGCAAGACAGAGATGGACACGGTCAACTTTTGCCCCCCAGCTATGAAGGAGACAATAGAGATTTAGGAAGCAGCAGACCACCCAACATCCCGTATCTCACCGTCCCCTATGGTGGCCACTAAAAACACGACAGCCAATGTTTTTGTTTGTCCAATCTGGGATACTGTAGGAACATGGCAGTGCAACATGGCTGACTTTGTGGAAGAGTCACTCCCACTGTAGATATAAATGGATCATTCTGAAGTTATAAACTAAATAATAGTAGATACTAATGAAGACATAAATGCAAATACTATATTCAAATTTTGCCATTATTATGTTCAATTTCTGCCCCTGTTTCCCCTAAAACCTTCACACAGAACCTCTGACTTTGGTCTTAGAACCTCTTCAATTGAGTTTGATTTGAATGCTTATATAACACATTTGAATTCTGGCCTTTTTAAATTGTTTCCTTTGTAATAACTAAAATGACACGTGTTTTGTTTTATGTTTTAAAATGAGACTTATGATAATGCCGCATTTGAAACAACGATAATGTATGAACTAAGAGCCATGGGCTTTACAGACCTTGTGCAGGTAGGAAGTAGGCCAGTACTACCACTGAGGAGATGAGTGCGCAAGGCAGGATGATGTTGATGATGTAGAAGAGGGGCTTCCTTTGGATGACCAGATTGTACATGATCTCCTGATACTCTAGGTCATCTGGGGAATACCGTGTGTTATACACCTTCCTGGCAGGACGATGAACGATGGCCCACTCGCCATTTTCTGAGTGGTAAGAACATATTAAGCTGGAGTTGAATTGTGGGCTTTGTGAATTGAGCTGGGATGTACTGTACCTGTAAAAGCCTCAGGGTCAATGTCCACCCACTCCATAGTCCCCCCTGTTTCTGTATCAGGCAATACGAGGTCAACTTCATTAGCACTGTACGTCTGGGATCTAAGGGTTGTGGTAGAAATTAGTAGGTACCTGGATGTAGCTCCAGTTCTTTTAGCATAGTCTGGATGGGGTCAATCATCTGTTAGATGGCAAAGCATGTATAAAATAGAACAAAGTAATAAATAAGTAATTATACATATATATATTTTGATATGATATAATTGTACAACACCTGAATGCTAGTGTGCAGTTTTGATAATCAAATGGAAAGAAGGTGATCTCGATGGAACAAGTGCTGCGATAGATAGCAGGAGGCTGCCAGGAAACTAAACCATTGCTTTTGACCAATGCATTGGCATAGTAAGCAACATCAAACTTGCCATCGATGCTGCAGAGATTGAGAATAGAGAACAGAATCAGTTGATGCCAAACTGCAAAAAACAACAGCAAAATGTAGTCTGATGACATTGCAGGCAGGGAAAACTGCAGGATTTCAATCCTTGTTATTGGCTTACTTGTTCTCAAGGACAATGTCAGGAAGCCAAAGAGTCTTGCATGGGACACGAATTATATCAATGTCATAATAATGAGAGGAGTTCCAAGAAAGACGATGATCAACCCATATCTGTAGATGACATTTGAGAGAAAGACATTAAACACAAACATTAAAAACTAAACACAATAGAGGGCTGACAAACTGAGAAGGATTGGGTCCTGTAGGCAAAATGAACCTTAATACCAAAAGTCTTGTCAGAATTAGTACAAACAACTCAAAAAAAGTTTGAAGAGAGGGATTACTCACAAGTTGAATCCACACATTGGTTGTAAGAGTCTCTTCCTTTTCATTCTGTGGTAAAAGTGAAGAGGTTATATGAGCATTTGAGCTGGTGTTTGTTAACCATGCACTACTACATTACTACTCCAGTGACCTAAGAGCCATAACTCTGTTCTAATCTAAAATTAGCAGAATGATGATATCATCCTGTGGGCACGATGGTGAACTTGTGGTTGTGATCCTGTGTTTAAATCATGCAAATTTGCTGTTTGGAGCAGTTGCAGCCAGGTTTTGTTGCAAAAAGTTGTAAGAGTGAGCTCTTACCAAAGAGATAAGGTTAGTGAGGGTCAGCGTGATCTGAACCTCCACCTTGTCTTCAGGATGAACCACCGGCCGAATATTCTTGTTGTAGCTTTTGAACAAGTCTCTAATCAGATGTTTCTCCTCATTACACTGCACTGCATGGAAAAATACATGGGAAATGAAATGAGATTATGTTCATACGTGAAATTTGTCAGGTAGCATATATTAAAACTATTATTATTATTGTTATTACTATTATTATTATTGGTAATAGTAGTAGTATTGGCATTATCATATAAAGTTTAGAACAACAGCTACCTCCTTGGCGGAGGTTACAATTGTTAATTCCAGGACAAAAGAGACTTGATGTTCTCTGCAATTAGATGAAAAAAAAAACCACACAAAAAAACGTGCATCGGCACCTGCCTTAGCTTTTAGCCAAAATGAGTTGGAAAATATCGGCTTATTGGATATTGGCATCCCTAAGGAATATGGCAATCGCTGCATTGATAACATTATTCAGGCTGTTTGCTGACTTTGACTTTTTGCCCCTTCAGATCCTTTAATTGTTTTGTAGTTAATAAAATACATCCTTGTTCTTTTCAACACATTGAGAGTTTTGCTGCTAACTTGTAAGGCTAATGTTTGAACATTTTAGTTGAATATTGCTGTGTTCCTAACAATATTCAGCCAGTCTGCTGACCTCATGACTCTTGTCTATGTGTGCTATTCTAACAGCATGGTTTAGGATTAACCATTACCCTGTACCCTGGGACCACTTTTCACCTTCTCTCGTCCTGCATCAGTCAGCTGCAGGATCTGAGAGGGCACATGGGTTCACATGAGGGTTGTCACGCCCATCAGTATTTGGGTTGATTGTCAATTTACCATGTAGGAATTGCGGTTAAAATAACACACTATGTGCTTAATAATTGCTTAATAAGTGCTCATAATTATCAACACACTACCATCATAAATATTCTAATTATTCCCCATTCAAAACTGAAATCATGTGATCAACAGATAACAATAATCAATCAACCTTTACCTCAGGTTACACATTAATACCATACCTAGCATGGTTCACCATAGCCAACTTGTAAGTTCATGCATATCATTTAAAACCCATACTTCAGAACTATTTTTACATCTCACGACAGTTTTGTTTTTTCTGTCTCCAAATATAGCTTGTCATCGACAATTACATTTTTGAAATGTTGTGCAATTCCAGATTTCTGAACTCTCTATAGTTACTATAGAGAGTTCAGATTTCTGAACTCTCTATAGTAACTATGACTACATATGTTTTTAAGGCCAATGTATGAAGATTTGCCAGGGCTAACCATGCCCAAAACAGCACTGACCATTGCATCATTATGATGTACTCTTCAGCTACTCTTTATTTTAGTATGAACTTCAAGAGAGTCTGAAAGACAGAAGTTATTACTGCACTGTTTCCTTTTTCCTCCCAGCTGTCACTGTCTAGAGCTCAGATTACATAACAGCTAAGAAACTGATGTGGGACTTTAGGTCACACACAGGCCATCTACAATAATCATCAATATCACCACAGGGCAATTGCAATGGTAATTAACACATACTACAAAGTAGTAAAGATGTCATCCCCCATGACAAATTTGTTCCCATACTCTGTGTGGTCCAATCAGATGCAAATATGTCAAATAATTTAGAGCTGCAATTGTAAATCTGTATAATTAATGACAGTATTGTAACATGCCTCACCTCCCATTTATGAAGTATTCTTAATTATCACTCTGGATAGAATGGACTGGAATGCCTCAGTAAAGATGTGTCACCCTTTTCCGATGCCTATGACTTCATAAATAGATCCTAGTACTTCCTCCAATTTCACTATGGAGGAAAACTACTTATGGGAAATGCTTGTATAAATGGACTTTAGAGAGTATAAGTCTATAAGTCTTATTTGAAATGAGGACAGCAAGATGATAGCATGCCTTACTAAAATGAACAATGGAAAAATACTGCAGTGGTCTAACAGTGCTTGTCTGAGATATACTGTATGTATCACTAAGTATACTATGACCTTATGACATCTTTTTTGGTACTACTACGAAATTTCTATAATATTACCATAAAATTGTACTAACAACACTTTAATTCAATCAACGGCGGCAAGAAATGCAGATGTTGCATTGCATATTTTTACATACCAAAATTCATACAAAATGAATATTTCAAGCGTGGAATACAGTTAAGTAGTGTAGAGGATTTTCAAATGTGACATTTGAGTTGTGCAGTATGCAGTGTTATTCACTTTAGTCAGCCAGCTCACATGGATCAGTTGTGTTATCATGTGTCTACAAAGTACTGTTAATGACACTTGAGCCTGCTCAGGGAGAGACGGGAGAGACATGATGGGAAACTAGCGGCAGAGCCTACAGGTGACCACTGAGGGGATGTGGGTTGGATATCTGAAGAGTTTGGTAGATTTAGATTGTTAGATAGCATTAGCTGTAAATGAGGAAATGATTTAACCGAACTGCCCTTCAAGGTGAGTAGAAGCCGCACGACCGGTCAGAACAACATGACCGCATATGTAAACATTACAGCATCACCGTTTGAGTGGATAAAGCAAGCCAAGCTTACACTACTTGACTGTGCCCCATTGCCCAGTGTACATTATTCATGTGGCTGTTTTGAACATGAGATGCAGAGGGATTATACATTGATCGAGCAAGAGAAAGAAAGTGTCTGGTCCATCTTCCAGTAGACATCATTCCTTTCAGGCCAGGATCTCGGCCCTGTCATCGGTCATTTACATTCCAGTCCTGATCTGATCTGAGCTCCATGAACACCACAGTTTGATAGATGCCAAAGTTGCAAGTACAGCTGTTGGTCTAGGTGTGAAACCAAAAGGCTGACAACAACTTCATCTCAAGTTTTTTTGTCATCTGACAGTGATGATGTCATCTTGATAAATCCTGTGACTCTGTGCTTATATATAGAGGTGTAAAAGTCTTATTTGCAGTATCCTAATGCGAGGGTGAGCACTGTTTGGACACCGATCCAACAACACTGTTCCCAAACTCCACGTGATATTCAAGTAACGCGGTAATCATGCCAGACCAATAATATCAACAGTCGACATTTACAGCACCAATCTTGTCAATGTCGGCACCTTGTCCCTGAGGAGACGGACTGTTGACAGCGACTTGTCACACCTCTCCCTCCTGAGTGAACTAATACATTTTCAGAACCATTTAAGCACCCTCAAATCATATTTTTAAAACTTCCATCATATCATAGGCTTTCACTGCCGCTGCCACTGCAGCTGTAGCCTTTGTGGCCTGCTGTTACCCTCCAGTTGCAGAGCCCCATCTGTGCCATCCAGAACAGCTTCACACACCAGTACAGCTGCTCTCATGACTAAGCACAGATGACCTTCTGCCTTACTTTATATGGTTTTTCATTTTTATGCCTATAAGAACAAATTGCATCAACTGTAGCCAAAGCAATGCTAAATCGTGCAACAGGCCATGGAACAGATGATCCTTGTCAAAATCAGTATTAATAAAAGTACATTTACTCTTTATGAGCAGAGACAAAACCCCCAAATATTTTGCATACACTTATCTTTGTATGCCAACCCTAATAAAGGCACACAAGTCTGTAAATAAAATGTATAGGTTAATACACAGATGTGCAAAAAAAACAACAACTTATACAATAGTTTACATACATGCATACTATATAGTGTAGATTTACTCTATGTATACTTGCAGATATAGTGTCAACGGAATGAACATGAATTTTTTCTGCGTCCAAACTTGTTAAAATCTCTGTATTTTAACTGTCATGCTAATCGAAGTAGCAGAAGAGGTTTTTGTCTCACTGATTTTATACCTGAACTTGAAAGGCAGGAGATAATTTTGATGAATAAGAAGGCAGACAGTGAGGATATGCCAAAAGGTTACCAACTGCGCCACTTACCCTGAACCATTAAAGTCCCGAGAATGGTTACAGCTATGAAAAATATCCCAAATTTGTGCGCTGTCATGTTCCAAGATCTCTCCACGGCACAGTATGCTACATACAAATCTTAAGTTTGACAGAGACAAAGAGAGAGAGAGAGAGTGAGAGTAAAGTCAGACAGGAAGAGCCCTAAATCCCCCCACCAAACACCCGGACTGTCACCCACCCCGGCTGTTGCTATCCATGGCTCAGATTACACAGCAGCTGGGAAGTACTAAACCAGGACTTCAAATCACACTCAGGTCACCCACAATAACCATCATCGTGATCATTAGACAACAAATATCTGTGGTGATGCAAGCTGTATACATTGAGGTATTTCTCATATTAAATGTGGGCAATAGTAAGATCTCTGCTGTTTTTATCTCAATAGGTAGGCCTAAATCTCTAATACCCCTCTATTATAAGAATACTTGATATTTATAATATTTTGTAGGATTACTTTTGATTTTTTCTTTTGATGGGAAAGTCACTAATGACACATTTTCAAAGTGACGCCAACTGCGGATTTTCATCCTGCACTTGTGTTTCAGTGTCTTAGCAGAATCTGTGTCTCTGTGTGTGTAAGTCAAACAGAGAAAGCAGCAACTGCAAGGGTGAAGCAAGGCTTGCGGGCCTGTTTTCCCCCTGCTATGTCTCCAGAGTATCTATGCATAAACTTGAGCTTATGACAGCAAGACTCCTGTAGTGAGGGAATGTCTTCAGACCACAGTGTCTCAGGATCAGAGGGCCGAGGGCACACATAGAGACTTGTATCTGCATCAAGTCAGGTAACAAACAGAAGTGGATCATGCTGCAAAGGCAACTCTAAAAACTACATACCAGACTGTTAGGCTTTACTCATTTCAAATCCAGAGTCGAAATGTACTATTAAAACTAGTGCTGTGAGTAATATAAGTAGTGTCACCATGCAGTGACAAGGGCAACTGACTGATTTTTGGAATGCGGCATGTGAGTTGCACAGTATGTGATGTACTTCTAAATATACATTTAGGGAAACAGAGATGAGCTTCTTTAAGGTAACTGGAGCCCAGAGAAGGCAGATTATGTGTCTCACACTCAGTTAGAGCTCAGAGGCAGAAGAAGGACTGGATCGGTCCCATCATAGACAGTCACTTCCCAAATGAGAGCTGCACTTTACTGCTGTGGCAAGATTACACTCATTTTTTATTTAGCTAAACATAGGAAAATGGAAAGATCAGAGGGCCAAAATTGTTTTTGGACATTTTAAGATAAAGGAACCATCCAGCAATATATTCAGTTTACGTTATGGTTTCTTCACAATCACAAGTCTATGTTGACATTTGTTTTTCTAGCTTCTTCTACACAGCTGAAGCCAAAACTTTCTCCACTTACACACTTTTATTCAGCAATCCTTTAAAATACTGACATGGAGGTATGTTGGTGAAAGTGTCAGATGAGCTTGAGTATTTGTCTTTATTACAGGTGCTATAAATATAGTCACATCCAGTGAAGTTGGGGTTCAAACCTTTTGAAGAGTAAATTTTATTCATTTATTTATTTCGCTTTATTCTACCAGGAAGTCCCATTGAGATTAGAATTCCCTTTTACAAGAGAGACCTGGGCAAGGTAGCAGCCATACAAAATAACAACATATTAAAATGCAACATGCACAATGATATACATATATAATAATCGCTGTATTAGAGAATCGACATGGCCTGTCATGCATCCAGGACAGGGTTACAATAACAGTTAAATCCATGTCAGTAAATGTCTATAAACACTAATTCAACCTTACATGATAAATTAGTGTAAAGGGATCTTTAATGAAATTTTGTTGCAAATACTTGCAAATAGTTTGAAACTTCATACCAAGGTTGTGCTTCAGCCCACAAGCCACTGAGGTGACTGAGATGTCAATAATCACATATCATTTTTACCTCTGAGAAGAAAGTTATGTTTTCACCTGTTGGTGTGTTTGCTTGTTTATCTACAGGATGGATTTCCACCAAACTTGGAATGGGATGGGACTAGACCAAGGAAAGAACCCATAAAACGTTGGTGCAAATCCAGACAGAGGGGTGGATGGAGGATTTAAAAAAAAAAAACTTTCCTTTTTCAAATTCATTCATTCATTTTCTGTAACCGCTTATCCTGTGTAGGTTTGCGTGGGGGGGGGGCTGGAGCCTATCCCTGCTGACTTTGGGCGAGAGGCAGGGTACGTCCTGGACAAGTCTTTTTCAAATTTCGTAAAATGAATTATTCAACATCTAAAACATCTGCGTTAAACCATAGCATCTGTAACAGATATATGTAGTTGAGATTGAAAAACAATATGTTACATTGTCTTTTATGTCCACTATTTATGGCTTAATATTTTTACAACAAAAAAAATCATATATTATTTATTTAACATTGTTCTATTATAAGAGCTTTACAGACATGTGCAGGACTGTTCAGCCTTGGCAGTGGTATGCGCTCTGTGAGTGTCATTAGAACATCTTACATCACTGTAATCAAAATATTGAATTGTCTATTTTGCTTAAATTGGAGCTTTACATCTTTGGACAATTTCAACAAGCAGCCAAACTTAAAGGAATGCAGGAAGGTAATTCTGGTGCTGTGGTTGAATGTTTCTGACTCTCCAGATGGAAAATCCAGTGTGGTGGTGTTTGACAGTAACAAAATACCTCTTTTCCGCTTTACTGAACTACATATACACTCAGACAGTGTGAATCCATACCATATGTTTTAGTCTACCCGTAATGTGCGCTTATGCAACAAGAATCAGACACCTTTACCATAAACTAGCGTACATTTCTAGGAGTTGCATCTAATTTGAAACATATGTTATTTCTTCAGACCATTTAGGGAGTAGCAGCTGTGTTAAGTCAATCAATTCAAGCCTTCTGAGAGGGTCACATGTTTTCAGAGGAATTCAGTCTCCCCTTGTCAGTTGCTGCCTTTTTCAAATGGGATCCTCCATTGGTTGCCCAAAGTAAAGCCCCATGACCAGCTCCTCCCAGCCAAGTCATTAATACCCCTGCTTTCCCTTTTTCCCGCTCCTCCACTGCAAAATACCATTGTTAAGTCTTCACGAGCACGAGCGCACATGTAGTTTGGCTTGAGTGTGGAGTTCAATGTCTGTTCACCTCCCCCAGCAGCAAATCCAGTGAAAGGGACAAATCATTTTGGAACACGCTGTATGCACTGCATTCTGTTTCAGACTTTGGACTTCAATAATTAGATGAAGTCAACAATTAATTACCATAAAAAAAAAACAAGATGATACCAGTTATAGAATATAATAAATGAGCTTGTATCAAAGGTAGGGAGACAAGAAAGAGGAAATTATATTTTTTAAATATAAATAATCCAAAATAGACTGATTGTTCTGGAGCTGTGGGTGTCTTTCTTTTGTCTATAATTAGATTAGCATGAACGGGCATCTTCCTCTGTTCCTTTTGCAGTCTCAGCAAGGATAAGCTTGGTCAGACTTTGTTATTCATTGACTAACATGGATGTGGCATATCTGTTCAGTCGCCAGATGCAGATTGTGTTATCCCACCAGTGAGTCAATACAAAGGTTAGGCTGTTATGACTTTAATAACATCACAAAGATAAATAAAAAAAGGGTGAGGATGGGATATTTATTTCACGTTGCGCTCTCAGAAATGTGTGTCGGCGCTGTTTCATGCAGTGGCGGAGTTCATAATGGTGTATGTGAATGAGAGAAAGAGAGAGAGAGAGAGAGAGAGGCAGGAGGGTGTGTGGCGGTGGGAGGAGAAGAAAGGGAGCAAGTGTTTACTCAAACGGACCAGGAATATAACACATACCTAGAAGATGAATCTCGCAGAAGGGGGGTTACCAGCGGACAAGCTGTGTTGGCTCTCCTTTAGCAACCGGTGGCTTCACTCGGCTGATCTCTGGACCCTCAGACTGAGCAAAACAACAAGAGACAGGCAGCTGTAACAATGGCTGGATAGAGGAAAGACGTCAATCAAGGAAAGTGAAGGAAAGACAAAAAAAGAAGGAGCCACAGCAGGCATGTAGTTGTAACAGTGTGACAGGGGAGAAGAGTAGCTGGAAAAAAATAAGAGTTGTACATTGACTGAGGCTCTTTGAGGTGTAGTGATTGAGAGATCCTGCATGTTGGCTTTTGGGAGAGAGCATGAGAGGTTTGACAGGACAAGGGGGCGTCAGAGGCAGGGGTCTGGTAGGGAGTAGTCGTGGTGTCAGCCAGTGCAAGGGGATAAGGACTCATGTGAGAGAGAGAGGAATTAAAATATAGGGACAAAGAAACACAGAGGGAGCGTCAGACCCAAAACTGGACTTCAGAATGGGAGTAAAGAGCAAGGCTGCTGTAGCTATCATAGTCCTACTGCTGTTCCTCGGCTCCCTGTGGCTCCGTGAGTATTTCTGTGTGTTGGTGTGTGTGTGTGTGTGTGTGTGTGGTTTGTGAGTTGAACTGTTAATCCTAACAATCCTTTCCTTGTTTGAAATGTATGCATTCCAGATCAGGAATGGGTCACATGGTAAAGTGGCTCCAGAATCAAGCATGATGATCACATCCGTATTTGCTCAAAAGATTCTTCTAAAAAAAAACATGACAGATATCTTTTTTCTAAGTGTGATTTGACGTGTTATTTGAATGTGAGAGGACAAACAGAACTTTTCATTTGGGCTATTTGCAATCACATCAGATGAAACTATTGTCTACAGACTAAAGAATTTTTACACGTGGAAGAAAAAAAAAGAAAAAGAATCCTTTAGTGTGAGAAAATGATTCGTTCCTTCCCATTTCAATCCATTGGTCAAACAGATATTTCTTAGGAACTGGTACTCATTGTGTGATAAAGTTCAGCTGTGACCATGTGATCGTTTTTTTTGGAGCTTGGATTAGATTCTAAGATTCGAGAGATGTGGGTCAGCATGCAAACTGAGCTGAAAGGTTTTCAGATGGAGGCTAGAACAACCAACTCTGCCCCCTCATATAGCAGTAACGCCAACTTCAATTTAGATAAGGCTGTTCTTTATTCATGGCAAGACTATCCTACATCTACAGTAGGATACCGTCAAGTTAGAAATACATTTCGCAGCTGTTAGACGGGCTCTGTGTTTAATCTGAACTGAGTGAATTTGGTGGCTCAGAGAGGCTCCTTAACAGGAAGCTCGGTGACTTTGTGACTGAGTGCTTCTGCCACACACCAGATTTATGGTTTTTGGTTGTAAGGTGGTCTCTAATGTGTGGTCTGGAGACCTGCGGGGGGTCTCCGAGGGAATGCGTGGAGGTCTAAATAAAACAGAGGAATAGTTTGAGATCGGTAAGAAGACTCCACTCAAGCACAATTTGTGCTCCAAATGATGGTGCTGGAGTGTGTAAGGATCTTGGGGCATAATTGGGGTAGTTAGAGAATTTGACTGGGCACAAAACTGATCCCAACGCCTTGCATGTGTCTAGTCTAGCACAGGGTTTACATTGTGACTTAGCATCACAATGAACAGTCAAAGGTATGTTATTTGCTGCCTTAAAGTCCAGTGTGTACTAGCTAGGGGATGGAATATAATATTTATAATCATGTTTTCATTTAATCACTTGAATCTGATAATGGTTGGGTGACCAGAAACAACAAACCAAACAAAGATTTGTGTTTTTGCATTTTCTATCGTGGACAACACTGGGGAGGCTTAGGTGAGGAGTGTTTTATTGGTTTCAATATGCGACCACACGTTTAGATATCACTAAATCCTTCACACTAGAACCTATAAGAATACGTGCCTCTGTGCTATATGCTGTACAGAATGATCTAAAATCTAAATGGAATCAATATGGATTTAATCAAGGATGTAAGACAAAGAGGGTTAGTCTATTCATGATTATTTTCTCATGTTAACAGGATGACAGATCTGTCACATGTGACAATGATGCTTGTTCATAAGCCGTTAAACAGAAAGAGCAGAAACGGCTCATAGTTTAACTTTAGTAATTTGATTTTCTTGCACTAATCTCAGAGAGTATTTTTCACTCATAACAGTTGTTTTGAAACAGTCTCTATATACGACGAGCAGAACACCAAACAGCAGATAGACACGGCAACTGGATGGTGAAAATAGTGGAGAATTCAGCGGCTAAATAAACAGATATTTCCCTCTGGAGGTGGCAGAGGACAAAAAACCTTCTGACAAATGCTTATGTTGCTCTGTAATTGCTGGATGTGACAATAAAAAAAAAGGTCATATATCTTGTGATGATAAGTCAATGTGCTAACAGCGTTTTCAGTGTGGCCACCACCCCAAACATGATTATTGCAGGTATAATGTACAGCAGTTTTGAATCTCATCGACCCATAATTCTTTCTAGTAAATGTGGAGACCGCTATATATTTTATTATAATGGGTTGAATGTAACCAGAATACAAAAATCAATAAGTAAAAGAAAAAATAAAGATTGAAAAATAAAGAATAAAAACAAAGTCTCTCCAAACAGAAACTAACTGTTCTCTTGTTTGTCTTTCCAATGTCTCACTGCAGAGGGAGGCTTGGATTACCACTGGGATTCCTGTTTAAAAGCTTATAATCAGGAGAATAACGTAAGAACACAAGCAAATTACAGAGCAGTCCTTTTACATTTCCCCCATAAGGCTGATTTTTTTTTTAAGCAGATGGTTAAATTTAAATGTGGTGAATCACTTCCCCATTCTCTCCCTCTTTGTCCACTATCCTCCACACTCACACACCTCCCATCCCCCCACTGTCAGCTTCACCAGCTGTACAACAGCAGTGCGGTCGAAGGGGCCGAGGACTCGCAGGTCTTGGAGATCTGCCCTGGTCAGACCTTCCAGGTGTCACTGTTGGTCTACCACCTGCAGGCTGCACCGGCATACACCTCCGACGTGCTGCTGCAGCCGTATCTGTCCAGCTGGGATGAGCTTGTGAAGTAAGGTCATCAGATAAAAGAGGAGTAGCGTGAGAAAGATTCATTTACAGCCCCTAAAAAGAATGAAGTAATTCATGGTTTGTAATGTGGACTCTGTAATATGATTCACCCCCGTGCTGTGCTACTCCTCCAGGTTTATGGAAGCTCTGGGTCCAATGGTGGGACTGATATCTAAGGAGATTGAAAGCAAGACCTCTATAATCCGTGAACTGGCCCTGTTGGGAGAGAAGAACCCCGAAGAAGAGCTTGGTCCTGATGTTCACTCAATAAACACTCAGACTGGCAAAGACACTGGTGGTTACCTCTCTGTACGCTCCATGATCCAGATGGAGCTGAACCGAGGACTTGTGGACTTTAACCAGCAGACGGACTCTGGATGCCGAACTCTTCTGCGTCTGCATCGTGCCCTGCTTTGGCTGAAGCTCTTCCTGGAGAAGCTAGCTGAGACGCCGATGGCCGCCCGGCTGAGGAGCCCCTCAGATCTGTGCCGTGAGGCCTACCAGAGCACCCTCGCAAACCACCACACCTGGTTTGTCCGCAGGGCTGCTGAGCTGGCCTTCATTGCCATGCCTGATCGGAGCTTCTTCTTCAGGTTGGTGTGTGCGCAGAATCAGGAGGAACTGAGCACCCTGCTGAACAAAGTGGTTCAAGCTTTAGGAGAAGTTTATGACCGGACGCAGGAAGCCCTGGAGGAACATGGCATGTTGGACTTACCATAGAAAACGTTCAGCCTCCAGTTCTTTTTGTTGTTGTTTTTTACAAACTTTGCACTGTCCTGGAGAGATCCTGGGTATCAAACAAAAAAGTTTAGGCACAAACGAGGTGTAAACTCAAGGAAACATGAGTGGACTTTAAAATTCACCAGTGCCATATATTTCCTCCCAACCAAAGCGCAGTGTCAACAATCACCTTAAATGGAAAAAAGTTTGCTTTCAGTCTGTAGACAGTTCTAATCAAATTCTATGAGCATTTATGAATTTGTAAGGCAGCTGGTAATACACTTATTCCTGATACACACTGTGAATTACTCCAGCAGTTGGACACTATCACACGGACACAACACATCTAAAGCAACTCATTACAACAACCCTGCAGGAAATACATCAGTGAAGCTTATAATATTCCTGGGTGTGTCTCAGAGGAGATAATTTGTAACAGATTGCATCAGAATGCACAGATCATGTTTTTGTGCCAAACCCCACCCATATGGGATTTTTTTTCACATTCAAAGTTCTATTGAAAATGACTGTTGTTTAATTCTAGATAGTGTTTGATGATTTAGTAGAGGCTACCTCAAAACTGCCTGGGTGTAGATGCCTTATAGTGCTGACATGTGGGCTGGATCTTTTCTGACTAAAGAGGCATTTCACAAAAGAAATCAATATGTGCTCAACAGAGGACAAATGAGCAGCTTCACACCAACTGTGGTGAGAGTGTGGAGTTTTACCTTCTGTTTGAAACTGTAGGTTTGTGTCTCTTGGTCTGAATGATTAAATATCTGTTTAAAAAAAAAGAGAGAAGAGAATCTAGTTGCATATTTTCTTATGCAGTCTGGTTCAGTCATGTGACAATTTTGACACTGAACTGTTCTGTAATGTTACCCACCATCCAGCAGAGGTTCTGGTGGCATATGTTCACTTTTCCGGACATCATGGTGGTATAATATGCTTTCTGTGACACATTTTGTGGAAATTAATCGGTTCTGAACCCAAATATAAACAGTTTTATTTCTATTCTTTTATATTAGTTTGTGAGGAAATATTAGATGTTACATCTTAAATATTAGAAAGAATCAAACGGTTGCATATAATTAAGGATCATAACATAGGGAATGTGAATGGTAGCATGTGCAAGAATCAGACACTGGCATTACTCTTTATCAGACTATTCTAAACCAACAAATACCTCTAATGCTACATAATCCTGGCTTTCTCTCCTTTCCCGTCTCCTTCTGACGAGACAGTAAAGAAGAGAAGGAAGCCACAGAGTGAAAAGGAGATAGGTTTAAGGTCAGTAAGTGGAAGTAAACTGTAATCTTGTCAAGTAGTTACCAGCAGCCTGCATTGAATCAACTCCCAAAGGAAAAAAAGTCCAACCTAAAAGAACATCCACACATTTCTGTGCATAGGCTGGATATTTTTTGATTATGCACAAGTGTTTTATTGTCCTAGAATCCAGGCTACACTTTAATCTGCTACCTTTGACCTGTGATGTGTTTAGGAGCAGAGCATGTGGTGGTATTTCCAGTACATGTTTACTTCATACTTCTGTGAAGACTAAGTACAGAGGTTATCGCAAGTTTACTTAACATAAATTTATCATGTCAAAAGGCAAACCGTTACTGTTTTTTTTTCTCTCTCCTGTTTTAACCTTTCACTTGTACAGATATGTGTGCACAGGTTAACACTGGTGTCCACTGGTACCAGTGGCTGCATGGATTACTGGGAATGAGATTACATCAGATTATATCCACCTCATGCTACTTTTGACCCTGGCCGGATTCTTTCTGTCCTCTACAAAGACGGTACTACATTCCACTTCATTCATAATACGCTATGATGAAAGGATCTAAACAGACATTATGGAAATGAATTATACTTTTTCTCATCCTATAAAAGACGACTGAAACGTAGAGCCAAAAATGACACGAGTCAGGAGTTCCCTTAAATGACATTTATTGTTTATTTTTCTATCTTGGTTTGCAATAAACATGAGCAAAAATATACATACAGTCAGAGCATAAAATAAAGATCCAAAATTGAATTATCATCCTTTTGGGAGAGAGTTCTGTATTTCAACAGATTGCATGGATTTCTTTCTTGAACTGTCCTTGAACCACTGCTTTAGGGAATAGTATGATTTAAGATGAAGGGTTTGGGTGGGAGTAATGAGGTTTGTTGAAAGTATTTCCTATTTGAAACATGAATAGTGGACTCTCTCGGACATTGGTGTTCTTTGTAGTTTTGTTCTGCAAAGTTTCTGAAGGTTTTCACTGGACTTGCAATATTTTAATGGCTTGATACTAATCCATTGGATCCCAGTGTTCAGAGAGCTTTCGCTGCAAGAATAACAAACTCAATTTAGGAACGTAGAAAGGACTTAAGCAACTCCAGAAATGTTTCTACATAAAAACAAAACCTTCTCCAACCAAGCTGTTAAAATGTTGCCATTTGTTGAATTAAAGATGAAAACCAAGCTCATACATTCTCTCCTCTTTACAACAAAATAGCAATAAAAATACTCTTTTATAAACAAAACGATAGTTTTTATGCTCTTTCATTATGACAATGCACACTGGTAAAATTGCCTGAAGGCAATATCTGTATACGATCTTTCCTTATTCGTCTTTCTTGCTCTTTATGATACACTTCGCACTTATTTTGTTAATGCCTTTCCAATAAATACATCATACAGACAAATAAATAAATATATTGCTTTTTGAGGACATCTCCAAATTATCACTGATAAAAAGATAAATGGAGATGAAAGGAAAAAACATTCTGGGACACTGGGGGAGTAACACTGTATGTCCACCAGGAGGCACTGTTAAGTTATGGTGAAACATGTTTCTTTTGTGCGTATTATCATTACATAAGAGTAGGCCTTTTAATATCACAGGATGTTTATCTTTACATGGATCTGCTGCTGAGGATGTGTCAGTGCAGCACTAATAAATTCAACTGAAACAGCCATGAAGATCTTTGGTTGAAGAACTAATCTTCCCATGCACATGAGGGAAACAAGATTGTCCAACTAGGTGATGAAGCAACACATTTTATTTTGCCATGCTGTGTTAAAAGGGCGTCATTTGATTTAATAATGACTGGGGGGAAAATATCTGAAACGAATGAACCTTGCTTTACGAGCAGAGAACCAGCCATTTGACACTAGGAGGAGGAGCGACACGGTAGGGTAAAGACGTTCAGCATGACAGTTCTGGATTAGCCCCAGATTAAGAGATTACAGTGAAATGAAGTGACTGTTTCAGGAATGCCAGAGCAGAATGCATGTGAGCTAGTCAATGGATAGTAAAAGAAGCAAAAAACAAAAAAGAGGCTCAGATGACTGTTGAGTGCGTTCTTCTCAATGAACAATCCCTCTGACATACATCATTACATCTTATTGTATTTCTTTGTTTGTAACATCTGGATCAGATATCCTATTTAGACCAATGTGAGATTTTTGCAAGGATAATGAGAAACACATTACTCTGAAAGAAATGAAGTGGTGGAATCGACCAAGACCTGAATTTAAGTGAACAGATGCTTGACTTCCACATTTGCTGTGATGACCCGGGAGGATCACAGTTACAATGGTACAAAAATAAATAACTGTGTGTAAATTTAAAAGCGTGACTCCACAGATTTCTCCAGCCAATATTTGCAGGTCTTTCTTGCAACTTCCCTATGATGAAGCTCCAGCACCAAACTCAGGTCTAATCTCTCTAGTTATTGCAATGACCTAACCTTCAGTCTGGTCCAGCAGAGACTACTCAGACAAAAGAAGCAATTTAAATTAAAATATGTCATTTTCTATGTGGTCGAGGACGCAAATCTCCAGTTTTGTTTATTTCCTACAGGCCTAAAAACAAAACAAAATGCCGTCGCACTAACAACTCACATATTCAAGACTCTAGTTACTTTTAAAAGAAAAGAGTATTTTGATATCCTGGATGAATATTTTAAAGGGTGTCAATGGGTATGAATGAAAAAAAAAAACACACACAAACTTTCTACATTATTTCTTCCCAAACATGTACATAAATGAATTCAACTCAGCATCTCAAAAAAAAGCACACTTCAAGTGCAGATCAATACAAAATATGACAATGGCATCTATTCAATTGATAAAATAGATGCAATACATGCACACACAAAAAACCAACCTGTAAATATTTATTTTTGAATTAGTAACAAACTGAGAAACATGAAAATGGCTGATGGGTTAGCTTTAGGAATAACATTATACACTCTGTTGAGTGTTTAATGTCACTGCGCAGCTGGAGGATAATTCTTGGTGTTTTCATTTCATATTCAGATGATTGTTTGGAAGCCTGGAACCTCTGTTAAGCCACAAGCTGAGGTTTTGATGGAAAATAAAACCATGTTTTTGTCTCAAACATGACTGATGTACTGTCTCCTATTGTGATTCATTTTACATCCCAAATATTAATCACATCTGTTTTATAAACTGCTTTCAGGTCAAACATCCAGTGTGAATATCAAATGACCCATATAATTATCATTTAATGAAAGCCGTCTCATGTGAAGAATGGACTCAAACATTCATAATGTATGCCACTTAATGAATATTGCACATTGTATGCAACTTCCCGGCCTACAGTATGAAATGAGACCTGTTAATGGAACACACACACACACACGTGCAAACAAACACTCTTAAAGGTTTTGACCTCTACTATTGGAGATGCCTATTTTACTGTATGTTGCGTGTGCATGAGGTTTGTTAGATTAGTGTGGTCCCTCCTGGTGGTCAGTGGTTTAGTACAACCTTATTTCACACTTAGCAGAGAGGCTGGACACAGGAACCTCCTGCCCTCGTAGCACACTAAAGACAATACACACATGCAAAATGGCTTCATCTCTGCATCCATCCATCAAGATATATGACAGTCAGTTGGATTATTCTTTTAAGTGCAACAAAGTTGATGTACTGATATAAGGTTATGATATATAAATACCGTAGATATACACCTTTTGTATTGTAACTTGTGTATATTCATATATAGAGGGATACTCTATAAGGAGGCAGCAGGAGGGGAGCAGCAATAATGTGATAATGTTGCTGATCCTTGCGAACCTTGAAAACACGTGTTCACATCCTTTATATCCCCTAGTTGGTCATGCAGTATAAATAGACGTCACCTCAAACTAATTTACAAAAAGAATTTGTCCCAAAGCTCACAGACAGAAATAATGACAGGATTACCACCCTTTTATTCTCGCCTCATCTCATCACACAACTAGACAAACATTTTTTTCCCCAAAATCTGGGGGTGTAAACAAATCTTACAAAGGGTGTGAATACTGAGATTTGTTTCTGTGTATGTGCAATGTTGCAGGAGATGAAGACAATAGTTTTCAAGAGAGGATAAAGTAAACCTAGTTGATAGTGTTGATCCTCAGCTTGAAGGACACTCTTCCAGCAAACTTGTCTCTATCACTTCCCATGGGAATGTTGTTGGCGTTGATCTTGCACTCGATGTTGACGTCTTCATTGACTGTAACGTTAAGGAACTTGATGGCAACCAAAGGCTGAGAGTAGTTCACCTGGAAAAAACAGACCCAGAGACATATTTTAATAAACTATCTGGAATTATACAAGCCGCTCAGTGTTAACAGTGATGTTTGCCAAATGAAGTCATTTTTGGATTCAGGACAGTCTTACCTGAGCTTTCTTGCCATAGTAAGGGTAGTACATAAGGTTGAAAGTGCCATTTGGAGGAAAGTACTGCAATTCTCCAATTTTTTCAGAGTCTTCTCTCTTAGGGGGAGAAACAACTTCATCAGTCACGACCTAAAAGATGTCTTATTGTGTGCAGGACAGGAGGAGGTGAGGCCAATCAATCGTCTTCCTTTCTCCAATTTTCCAACACTATTTCCCAACACTCTCACACTCTACTTCAGTAGTCTATTTAATGCAAAAGACCCCATCTTGATAGATATATACATAAAACACAATCTACACTACTTCTATGCACGTTAAAACATAATCTAAAACATCTAATTCCACTCTCCCATTCTTACCCATTCATCTTTGCCAACTTTGTATCTCTGAGAGTGAGCAAATTAAACCAACATAATGGAAAGAAAGAAGAGACCGATAACAGAGACAAGTGTTGTGAATGACAAAGTAGCATGTGACACAGATATGAAAATAAATTGATCAAACAAATATAAACGCGGATATGAAAGGGAACGGAGATGAGTGATAGGCGGCAGACTGCAGACGAGGGAGGCACAATAGCTGTGAATGGGCTGAAAGACATTTATTATGAAAGACAAAGGGACTACCTTTGCACCACAGGTGACAAACGGAGCCTGTCCATTATATCCTGGCAGCATCCCAATCACCTGTTGAGAAAGAAAGACAACGCATCTCCAGCATTGTTCCAGTTTCACTCTTACAAGTGCAGCGGCCAATCAAAACGTGCCTGTTTGGAATGAATGCTTGCTGCTGGGAGTTTTTTCCAGAACCGCTCATCTTAACAACTTTGCGTTCAATAAGGAGGCACATTTAAAGCAAAAGTAACATTGAACTATAAGGAATGTGAAGGTTGTGAAACGGCCATGATCGACTGGCTCCTGTCATTCGCAACAGCTACAGTATTTTTGGGAGCAAAAACAGTTTATTCTAAAAAATGAATTGCGAAAACGCTTGAAATGCTTGAGTTTAACAAAGCAAAATGGAAAACTTACAAGACTTTGCAACACTGTAAGAACTCCAGGCTGTGGTTGAATAATGTTTTGGTCAGAGGAAGGGTCATAACTGAGTGAAACGACTCGGACGTACCTACTGTAAGTGGCAGCCGTGATAGGAGATGTTAGAATTCTCTTCTCTAGGGGAAGATGCTTCAATGCCTCCTTTATTATCTCTTTTGGCAAAGGGTACACGAACTGGACCATCCTTTACGAAAAGGGAGTAGGTAACGTTGTCCCACACTTCCTTACGGCCCTAAGTGCCGAATTCTGTTAGCACCGTTGTCTTTTCCCAAGACCTTAACAATTCCTCTTCACCTCTTTCCTTGACCTCATGATGTTTCAATGAGGTCAAGGTAAAGTGCTAAGGAAAAGTCATAGAGCATACTTTCATATTTAACCACACAGCTCAGTTCTTCTGTTCTTGGATTTACTGTAGCAGCAGAGAAGAAGCCGTATCCAGGATAAATTATGTCTTGCAGATTTCTAAAGCTCACACTCAACACTGCACGTTCTTCGGTCCTTAGCAACACACCTGCCAAATTTGAACGGTTGTGGAGGAAATCAAAGGGCGGATACACATGTCAAAGGACAGACAGAGACTCCTTTCATTTTAGTTAGATTTAAAATCAGGGCAGTGTTACGTCACTTTTAAAATAGCAATAAAATATGGCAGAAATCAGTGGTAAATGAAATAATCTCGACACTGACTTCCCCCTTTTTATTCTTTACTGGGATATTCTTTTCCTCATTCCCAACCAGTGTCATTTTCTCAGCCACTCCATGTCTCCTAGCAACACCAAGACTTTCCCATCCCTCTTTCTGTTTCATACCCGATTCAGCTTGATGATGATGCATGGCTTGCCCTCCTGGTATCCATAGTAACGGTCATTCATGCCAGAGCACTTGTCCAGAAAGGTGCGGTTGAACTGACAGGAACGCTTCGGGTTGTTCTTCACGTCGCCGCTGTCCTCCTGCATGAAGTACTGGTCCGGCGTGCACTCGTCATTTATCTGCATCTGTATGGAGTTGTTATAGGCTGCAAGGGAGAAGGCGTTTTTGTAAGGGCTTATAATTCAACTAAAACTGTGCAATCTCCTACTTGATGGCTGTAAAGTAAATATCTCTTACAAGGGGACAAAAATTCATTCTAGATTGCTGGATCATCCACAGCAGAGAACCTTTTGAGTCATTGTCAAACTTACGTTCCAAGAACTTGTCCAGGGCCTGAGCGTACATGTCCCAGCTCTCGGTTTTCTCTGTGTTATAGACAATCTCAAAGGTCTCATCTGCTTTGGGTCTAATCACCATGCCTGTGAGTGACAGAGAGACAGCAGGGAGTTCAAGACACCGCGACGAGACTGTGACCTGTGTTCACGGGGTTTGTCTCATTAGATACTGCACCTGGTGTGGCGAGCCTGTCTTGCCAGGTTGGTTTATGGTCATCCAGGGTCTGAAGCATGACATACATAGTGAGTGTAAACAAGCCGGCCAAGAAGATGTAGAAAACTACATAGAAGAGAAAAATAAGACCTGCAGACAAAGAGAAAAGAGAGTTGTATCAACTGCATGGAGTGGATCAATGAGAGACAGAGAGTCAGAGACACAATATATCAAATTATTCCTTTTAATAGATCTTATTCTTACTGTACATTGTGCATTTAAAATGTGTATCTTAACCTGGAAGACATAAACAGACCATAGCTTTTACTATGCAGTTTAGATATAGGGATATTTCTCATTTCATTTAACAACCAACTGAAAAAACGTTACACATAAATGTGTCACAAGAATCGTGTGTTCAAGTGATATTTATTTAGCCTATGTGGTGAGTTGGTAGCTAGTTTGCTAACAGCTAAGCTAACCAGTATCCCTGGTAAATTCACTTGTCCATTTGTTTTTGTTTTTCCTCAAATTCTATTCTAAATATTTGATAAATGTTGCTTTACATGTAATATAATTCTGAACTCATGATAAACTCACACATGTATTACCATGCCAGCTTTATTGTCTGAATTTGTATCTGTGGCAGACACATACTTGACTTCACTGTACCTCTAATTACATTCAGTTCAGCTCAGTTCCAATTGAAACACATAAGATGGTCATTGCAGTAACTAATGTATTGAAACAATAATGGATAGAGGACGATGTCAAACTAAGAAATAAACAAGCACTCTGTTATTTCTACATTCTAAAGCCAAAGACAGCAAATAATATGGATATGTAGAAAATGGCATCGCTAACATATATCTGACTTGACATTGTGGAACATCTCCCATGTTTTATTCCTCTGCAATGTTGCAATGATTGTTGTTTACTGTTGATCTGGTGGCTGTGCATTACTAGGTTTCTGATTTATGCATGAAGGCTATGCATTAGACTCTAGCATATGCAGCTCTAGATAAGTGCAATCCATTTAATGATTACCATAATGGACAAACTCATTTTTAATCAAGCATAATATTGCATCTGAATCAATGATGGAATGGGTTTAAATAAAATGGCTGTGTTATGTTGTGTGTGTGCTCACTTTCTGACCAAAGATGTCCACAAGAGGCCAGTTAGTCATCATTATTCTAGAGGCACTTCATCCCTCCTGAAACATCGACCTCCATACCTCTATACTTAAAATTCCATTAATCACAGAATCTGTTCTAAATGGAGATTCTGTTTATGAGTTCCTTGCTTTTCTGATATTTTTTGCATTCGTCTGACTCAAACAGAACGGTTGTCTTTCCCAAAGCCTGAACCAGTGTGAAATAAACCAGGGTTGAATGACCGACCAAATTCATTATAGAGTTGCCCTGTCCACAGAGGGGGGGGGACAACAACAGAGAAGGACACAGGAGGAGGGAGGACAGGGCCCCCTGGAGACTAGGCCACAGGGTCAGGAGATTACAGGTCATCATCACCAGGCCTATTTGATTAACAGTGTCAGGAAACCATAGTGATAATGTTACATTAGGTGGAAATCAGAGCTGCAAAATTATTGTTTTCCTTATTCGTACATTTTTGCATCAGGATTAATGAATGATGCTCAAGCTGACATATTCAGATAGCTTTGTTAAATCTGCATTATATTAATCATAAAAGCAAGAAACCTGGAGCCGGGTGAATGTTTGGAACGTTTCCCTGATTTATGACAATAAATTCATCAAATTAATAACAAAAAACTATTCGACCGACCACTGCTGTATGATAGTCACTGCACAGACGTAGATGAACCGTCTCTGAAAAGCATCTCAGTCAACATAATAGCACATTTATGTGTTGTTTCCTCCCTACTTGGATTTATCACATACTGAAGCAGCTGTTCGGTCCCATCACAGGCATCCCTGCCCACATAGAGAGCAGGAAAACATAAATAGCCTTTTCTATGACACATCCCTCATTTTAGGCATCAACACCTGAGGCCATCACCGAGAAGCAACTGCATTTCCTGACCCCGTGCCTCTGCTGAAAAGGCCTCCGGCGAGGAGCTCTCTCCCTCTGTCAGTCAGGCTTACAGGAATCCATAACAAAATGTCAAGGGGAGGCTGATCCACGGGGAGCAATTACACAGGTGTATCCTGATTTGTGTATGTGTGCATGTTTCCCATCCAATAGTCCCTAGGAGCATCGGAATCTGAGGTGAGGCGAATGAATGGCTGAGTAAGATACCGTCTGTTGCATGGAAAAGACCCAAGCTGAGTCATTAAATATATACAGAGTCAGCTCTCCGGGCTGCAGACCAAGCCGGGGGCACTACAGCGAGGAGAGGCATCCGAGACAGAGATGAGATGCGACAACATAAAGTGTTTAAATGTGTTGTCTCTGTCGTTCAGAGAGGCCGTTGTGCTAACCACAAATATGACACCACCCAGGGGAGACCGTTATGTGCACACGTGCATCTGGGGTCGAGGATGCAGGCAGGATGTATTCTCTCTCTCTCTCTCCCCCCCCCCCCCCCCCCCCCCAAAAAAGAGGGTGTTAGGTTAACAGTCTGCCCTCTCATTCCACGCTGATGATGGATAGTGAAGCATCTCTCTTTCAACCTGGTTTTGTTTGCAGGCGGCAGTTGAAAGCGAGGAACAAAAGGGCAGGGCAGGATGGTCCAGCGATCCCGTTCTGTCTTCAATGAAAAATGGCAGGAGGTGTCTCTATTCTCTCAGAATTAATTAGGAGCTCTCTCACTTTGCAAATTGGCGATCAAGCAGACCTCTGAGCTAAAAATGAAATGCTCTGTCTGGAGAGATAATCAATAGCTGTTGGCTGTGGGTCTTTTAACCGAACCATTTATAATCTTGTGTGTATGGTCTGCATTCTTTTCCCAAAGACAGCATAATGGTTTTGTTTCCTATTTGGCCCTCTAGGGCTCTTTTTTCGATGTTTTAGTTGTAGATCTGTGTTTTAATTTGAGCCCTTCTTTGTTTTGGGGAGTGGGAAGCTCCCAACACTTTGTCATATTTTAAATGGAGGTAGTTGTTTGACCGTGTTTGCTTACTGTCTGCTGGTGGCAATGCAGCATCAAAACTGCCAGACTCTTCTAGCTGATCAAATTATCAATGCAGCTCTTTACACAAACCAGAACACACAAGGAAGTGTTCTGTGTTTCATCCTCAAAGAGCCCTTTGATCTAATGCTCTGCACGCACATCATACTGCACAACTCTAAACGTGAACAAACGCACTTGGTTTCTTAAGAGACTGGGAGCCTGATCAGCTGTATTTTCTCAGTGCATATTCAGATAGCAGTCGAACAAATGCAAGCAGAGGCACAGCGCGTGGAGCACATGAGTCACTCGAACTGGAATAAGACAGCGCGCTAAGGTGAAATGTTAAGTTTAGCAGACCTACATGTAGCGACAATCTACAGAAATAGCCTAATTACGAGCCTTAGAGAGCACAGATTAAAAAGGCCACCAGACCCTAAAGCACCTGGGACACACTGAGCTGGATTAAGTTGTACACTGCGTGAGGACGCCAGCAAAGGAGGCGACAGTCAATGATTCCCGACTCTGCACTAATAGTATGTCCATTCACGAAACATCATCACCGGAATATACCACCGCAAGTCAAATCACTCTCACAGCTGCAAACAGTGTCGCCATTGAAATGAAAAGATTAAAAAAAAAAAAAAAATCTCAATTCCTGCAAGTGATTTGCTTCACTAAACCCCACATCCTGAAATGATACCTTACCGGCCAATGAAGTCATTAGATTAGGATTAAATCCCTCGCTGAGTAACACTCACTGGGAGGGGCCGGTTTGGAGGTGATACAAATAGCATTTGGCCCTCGGCTTTACCCAGATTAAAGCACTCCAATGTCATTAGAACAGAGCCATATGCACCCCATCATTTCTTGAAGTACAGTATATGGCGACACCTCTGCGTTAAATAGAGGCCGGGATTGGATCTCCTTTGGGGGAAAATGCCTTAAAATGAATATCATGTGGAACTAGATAAAGCTGCAAGGCACACAAACCTATTTGTAGTTACCTTCAGTAGCCCCCATCCCACTTATAAAAAGTCTGATCTGCAGCCAAATTCATGTTAAGACACCCTCATTGCCTGTGAGCTTGATGCACTTTGCAACAGACTGGAACCTGTTCCAGCAATGCTGCAGTAATCTGGATACTTCAGATGTTAAATAAGATCATATACCTCCACCCTTATGCTGAGCGCATTGCGCAGAGAAAGCAGCAACATACATTGATAAATAATTAAAATAACAAGCCAGTTTTTTTTTTCTTTGTTTTTTTTTTCTTCTACCGGCTTCCACAGGAGTGGTGCCGCATTCAGATTCTAACACCGGCCTGTGATGGACATCTCATTACTTGAACATGAAGGGAAATTAATCAACTTATATCATTAATTGATACCATCATTTCCTGCCTTGAAGCACTATATTGAACCTTAATGAAAGACTGACAGAGATCTGTTACAGAGCCTTGGGACCGTGTTTGCTGCATTGCTGTGGCTGGACAGTACTTACCCCAGCTGCTCGCCGTCCTGCCCAGAAACTCCCTCGTCCTCGGGTTCCATATATATTCCTTCCACTCCCCCTTTTCTCCATCCTTTGCCATTTTGTCATACAAGTTCGGACCCCTACCCTCAAATGAAAACCGCTAATGCAACAGGGTTGGAACAAATAGTCAAACAGCAGAGAGAGAGAGAGAGAGAGAGGAGAGAGAGAGAGAGAGAGAGAGAGAGAGAGACAGACGTGCTGTAGCTCAGTGGTAATGGGAAGAGGATGCAATTAAACAAGTTAACACTCGGACGCACGAGTGAATAAAAAGTTAAAACACTACTGTGACCTATCTAAAAAATAAATAATAACACTAAAAGGTAGATCCTACCCTCGGAACAGAACTAATAGTCGCCCTCCCCCCCAGCTCTTGTCTGCATGCCGCAGAGTTTTGATGAGTGGTGCAGAAATGTAGTGATACTGCGGTAAAGCAGTCCCTCCGCCTCCCTCTACATATACACCCCCCCCCCCCCCCCTCCTCCTCCTCGTCTCATCCTCCATCCCCAGCATGGTTGCTCCGCCTCCTTCTCCCACTTGGCCAATCATCAGCGCCGCATCCCTCACATCACAGGCCCGACGTGTGAAAGACAACCCTTATATCAAATCATGTGCTGGCAGAATATATCCTTTTATTCCCACTGTGTCGTCACGTTTAAGAGAAAAATCATCCCCCGATATTCCTGAAGGAGTCCAACGTGTTCGTCAGTGATACATGCTAGCCCCCATCGTTTGGTTGAGTTTTCTATTTTTAAATCAAGATCATAGTCATATTATTAGCATACAGGTACATTATTATTCATGTTACTATCTAGCTTTCCACTGGCCAGATGGTATAGAGGCCTGCCAGAGATTTTTCTGTCACAATAAATGAGAATTAGACTCTTTATTTTACTTTACATGTGTAGCTAATTGAATAGGTTATAATGTAAAAATTCACCTCAACATGTTGGATATTAAACTACCCCTTATGAGAAGGGACAGTATAAAAAATGTGTATGTTAAATTAGTCACTGGTGCCTGCTGTTAAAATCCCAATCATTAACAATTCTACTGAACAGTTTTTTTGGCAGAACTAATCATCATATAAAATTCAAACTATGAGGGCTGGTTAAAACATTATTCTGACTCAGTATGAAATTATTTGTGTATGCAATGTTGAAGCAGTGATTGTAATACTTAGCATAAAGCCAGAGCGGCAGTAGCAGCAGCGTTGAGTGAATGTAGCGCCCTCACATGAAATCTGAGGGTGCTGCAACACCTGCTGCAGAAAGTGCAGTGGGAACATAATGTCCACGTTCTCACCATCTCCACCATAAAACGACACGAGGCATGAAAACATGCAACAATCCTGTTTGTTGTGTAAAGTTCATTATATAAAATTTATTTTTAATGACAATATCAATGCAAATATAGCACTACAGTGATTTCCAAGGTACACCGTATCTTACCATATCAATATAGTATGGCACTCATATAATGGCCACTGTTTAAGAAGACACACAAAACCAACATCTTCTGTAAACTATTTTGGAAATGACACCTAGAGTTCCATATCAGTCCATGAAAAGGAATCTCTGTAAGTTGATTACTTGGTATCTGAAATTAAACTGGGCACAATAGTATCATTAAAACATTTTTAGCGTAAGGAATCTCTGCATGCATTGCACTTGCCCATTTCCTTTACCCTGATCTGTGTTTGTTGAAAATGGACTCAGTAAGCTCGGAAAAACCTCGACCATCAAACACGAACAGGTGGAGCTAAAACAAAAGGCCAAGCAGTGACTCTCAAACATTTAGATAGGTCTTCTTTTCACTGGGTGTACTGTACTGTACAGCTTGGTGCTAACTATCATGAAACAACAACGACCAAGAAACATTCAAGTGCCTTAATACTTTTACAGACGGGCTCACTCTTCAAGGTACAAACTTCATTTCATGTGTCTTTCAGAAATAAAAACAAATATGTAACAATAACCACTATATTAATAATGTTTCTCATGGTAACACCATGTAGTTGAATGAACAACACCAGTAGTCCAGGATAGCAGCAAAGTATTCAAAATGTCAAGACAATGAGCTGCTCAAATCTGTACACAAATAAAAATTAATGTACAAAAAAGGCATAAATGAAATAATAATAACACAGCTTAAAGGGAGTCTTGCATAAATTTAAAAAAAACAACTGTTGGACTGTGCCAAGGGCTTACTGTTTGTTAGTCAAACTATAAGTAATGCATGGACTGGCTGCAGCAGATAAAGTACTTAATTCTTTTAGAAAAACACAAGTGAACAAAGTTATGTTTATACAGTTTATGCTACATAATATGTATTGATTACAAGTATGAAAATGGAAATAATTGCTACATTTTCAATACAGTTGTACATCTCTATTTACAGTACATAGGGATTATTTCTCCTAAGCATATACCATGTTTTGTGCAGATTGTTCCAGCATTCTGTTTGAGGTGATCACTACTCACAGTCTTATCAGTTGCATCATATTGTACAGTCTGTGTTGATGGGGGGTCAGTGCTTGCTCTTTCAGTGTGGTGTAACAATCGAATGTGCAACTGTGGATAAGCATGAGTGATGGAGATGAAACACTGATCTGTATCTGTATTTGGCTGGACTGCACCATATGTGGCATCTGGTCACAACACCTTTTCTAATGAGACCCCAAGAAATATATTAATCTTTTTATACAACCACATGTTATCATAGTGAAGATCTGCTGTATGTAAAAGTCGGACATGATCATCTCTACACATATTCTTTTATAATACTGTATGTCTATTGTGACATGCAGAGAATGACACAGTAAATATGACTTATTCAAGTCTTAGATATGTATGTTAGGCTAGTTGACAAGTTTTAATTATGTTGCTCCAGAATTGGGAGCATATTGCTATAAAATTGCAGAAACGTTGAGAAAGTAAATAAATTTACATTACAAAACAGATACAGTAGGTAGCTTTTACTCCTCATTGATGATTATTTGCATCCACAATGACAACCTATTGAAATCAAGACATTTCATATGCATTCACGATTTCAAGAAACATTTCAATAACTTATCAATGAGTCTTGCCTTCTCTCATCCACAGAGTAGTTTCTATGCATGTTGGACAGCTGTGTGTTGGAACAAATACATGTTTCCTTTGTATCTCAAGTAGTCAGGAGGAAATTTGGCAACACTAAACACCAATCAGAAAACGTACGACCCTTTTTTGTTGAGTTGATGTCTTCATTTGGAGCAATAAATCTGGCGTTTTTTGTTTAAAAACTCATTGGCAATTAGAACACATCAAAAAGAACATAGTAGAGAGCAAGTACAAATCACTGTGGTAAGATATGAATTTAGTCTGATTGTAACACTTCATTTGCTTCACATCTTTTATCAAACCTTTTTTTTTGTTTTTATTCCCAAACATGTTCAAGGTTTCCAATAATTTACTTTACCGTTCTCAGATTAGTTTCACACGAAAAGAGCTAATTTCTCTTAACTAAACCCATATTTGCTCATGTATCTTATTATAAGTTTAACCATCTCCATCTCCTCTATGCGTTTAATTTCCAGTGCTGTACTTGCTGTCCTGTCTTTCCACCTCAGATTGCTGTGTCCCACACGACGGCCTGTGGCCTCTGGCAGGGTGGTGTGCCAGTCTTTCGAGGCTCAGGTGTCCGCCTCCAGCTTGGGAGGATGGGCATGCTGTCCTGCTTGCACAGACTTTTGTCAGGGCGCCTGTGGGCCTTGATCTCTTTGCACAGGCAGCGCTTACGCTCGATGACTTCCAGCAGCTTGCCATCTCTCTGGGTCTGCGTTGCAGACGAGATGGTGCCCCCACTGACAGGAGGCTGTCCCTGTGCCAGCTGAGCGAGCTGCTGGAACTGCAACTGCAGGTGGTGCTGCTGCTGAAGCTGCTGGAGCTGCTGCTTTAACTGCAGCTGCTGCTGGTGGAGCTGAAGCTGCTGCTGCTGCCGGGACACATTGGGACTGCTGGGACTGCAGGGCGCTTGAGACGGTACCAGACCATGAAGCTGAACACAGTAGAAAATGTCAAGTTAGTGAATTTATGCAGTGTTTTATGACTTCATTTGAGTTTATTAGCATCATGAATAACAATTGCAGTGATGTCAGCAGTGACAGCCAATCCTAGCATGCTCAATAAATCTGCGGTTTCCCTCAACAGCCACCAGGATGCAGCACTGCTTCGTCTATAAGAGGCTGAGGGAGGGTCAAACAGCCACATGAAGACCATCTCTGCAGCACACTCCAACTGCGTCAGCACTTGCTGTGCAGCCAGAATCTGGGCAAAATGTGCTGCTAGAAGACTGCAGCTCATCTCTCCAAAACATTGAACAGCATGCTCTGTCTTCCACTAATCTCTCTCTCCTCTCTTGATTACATATTAGCCTATGCCATATCTTTGTGGCTCTTATTCTGTTGAGGCAGGCCATAACCTTAATTTGCTCATTGGACATATCAGGCATCTATAAATAGATCTGCTGGAGCACTGTCTCTAGCAGAAGGGTGAGTAATAATGAGAGCAATATTAATGTTCAATTCAAAATCTGTCATAAATGAAGTGAATGGACTTATAGTCATAATGCTAGGTGCTATACTATATTCACCTGATTCAGGGCTTCTCGTGCTGGTAGACTGCTCTGTCTCTGTATGTCTCCTCCACCCACCTGTCTCACTCCAGCAGCAGAGGAGGAGCGGCCCAGCCGCCCCAGTTCTGTAAGGAAACAAACATTACACTGTGTGCCTGCTAATGAGAACACTGGAATATAACTTTCATTTTATCACACACAGATGTGAATGTCTCTCTATACTCATGTGAGTTCACACAAAGCTTTTGCACATCCTGTGCTCATTATGTTCTAAGCTGTGGGACAATTATAAAGTAACCTTCTAAACATGAACAACACATTTTTATTAACACTAGTAATAACATATGTTTACACAGAGATTTGTCCCTGTGTCACAGTTTCATTTGGTCTCTGTCTGTCTGTCTGTCTGTCAACTGGATATCTTATGTCATCTTGTAAACAGAATGTTAAAAATGAAATGAAAAGGATTATCCAATTTACAAGTAATGGTGGTAGTGACCCTAATGTCAAATTTATTCAACAATTATTGTTTACTCAGACTCAAAACACCGTGAAATCTTAATTTGATTTTCTACATAAATATTTGGATGGTTACAAAAGTTCTCTGAAGTAACACAAGTGTGATGGAAACTGAGGGAAACCAAAATCTTACCATTCAGCACAGGCGGGTACCCACTCACTGCCTGCTTTATACTTTCCTTTAATATGACTTTAATTCACTTACGTAAATTGTATCCCGTCTGTATGCATTTAGCATAATTAAATTAAACAACCAGGATTGTGACACCATGAGACACCATGTGACACCATGAGATGGGACCTGGGCTCTCGATATTTGTGTGCAGAGATGTGTGTCTTCTGTTATCGACTTTGTTTCAAGGAAAGTGCTGTATGCATTCTCAAGGTAAGCGGTGTGTCTGTTTCTTGGGAAAGGTCATGAGTCTTGATGCAAAGAGAGTGACAAAAAGACTAAAAGTCTCAAGGCTAATTTCAGTACAAGAGGATCTGATGGAGGGGAAGAGGTCATCTCTGCTTGTTTGTTTTTGCCTACCTCCATTGCGACAGGCAGGGAAAGTCTGGCAGGGAAGAGGCAGACCAACTCTGGGCAGGGCTCTAAAACCTGGGCTGCTATCCACACCGGCCAAGGACTCACTGTGAGTCCTGCTGGTGGCACCACCATAGTGGACTGGGATGCCTGAGTGGCCTCCTCGCAATGCCATGCTTAGGTCCTCCTTATCCATCCTTAACAAGGCATCAGCACTGCCATTCCATGCACGCCCTTCGTCCTCTGATACAGGAGGAGGAACAGATTGAAAATTTTAGACAATATTTTACTTGAAATACATTAAAAAGCCTGATTTTTTCAATATAGTATTGCACTCTGTACTCAAAATGAGCTCTTCTTACTCTCTGTCTCTCTGCTCCCATGGCTGAAGGACAATTTCCTCTGCATAGGCCAGTAACATCCCTCATCTGCAGCTAAGCTTGCACGGCTGTCCCAGGGCATGAATCCAACTTTCGACTGGAGGGACGCAGACCCTCCATTACTCTTGGATACCCCCTCACCTACACCGGTGAGACTGGAGGGCTGTTGGAGAGACGGCGTCTGAGAGCTTCCTCTCAGGCTCTCATAAGCCGGTGGTCTTCGGAAACCACCAGAGGGGTAGGTCCACAGCAAGGGGCTGTCTGAGGAGGGAGGCTTATATGCTGGCAGGCCGTGAGGAGTGTGAGAGCGAAGATGTGGGCGAGAATGAGGACGCTGAGATGAGGATAATGGCGTAGGGGTTGAGCTGGTGTTGCTTTGCGATGTTTGGCTGCTAGTGGAGTGACACAGATCCAACTGTAAGGAGTGTGGCCCTCCATCCCTATCTCGATCTCTGTCTCTGTCTCTGTCTTTCTCTCTATGTCTGTCACTGTCCCTGTCTCTGTCTCTGTCCCTGTCTTTCTCTCTATGTCTGTCACTGTCCCTGTCTCTGTCTCTGTCCCTGTCTTTCTCTCTATGTCTGTCACTGTCCCTGTCTCTGTCTCTGTCCCTGTCTTTCTCTCTATGTCTGTCACTGTCCCTGTCTCTGTCTCTGTCCCTGTCTTTCTCTCTATGTCTGTCACTGTCCCTGTCTCTGTCCCTGTCTCTGTCCTTGTCTTTCTCCTTGTCTCTCTCCCTGTCTCTGTCTCTACCCCTCTCCCTATCCCTCTCTCTATCTCGGTCCCTGTCCTTATCCTTGTCTCTGTCTTTATCCTTATCCCTATCTACTTTGTCAGACTTCAAGAGGAAGCTAACAGATTTAGCTTCCCTGCCTGTACTTGATGTTTGTGTCTGGGCTGTAGAAGTCTGAGAACTGCTCTTGTTTGGAACAGGGGAGTCTCCTCTCTCTGGTTTACGATAGTGATGGTAGTGCGAGGGCCGATGGTGAGGGTGATGGTGGTGATGGGAGAAGGGGGAGGTGGATTTGGAGGAGGGAGGCAGAGGTGTAGAGTGGCTCCTGGCTCTCAGTCCAGGAGCAGGGCATAACTGGGCATCTCTACTGTGTTTGTCCTGCTGGGTTACACTTCCTCCTGAAGATTCCTTGGAGCTTGACAGGGATACAGGAACATTAGACGAGGTTGAGGAGGAAGTGCTGGCTTGAGTAGTTATGCTGGATGTTTGAGTTCCCATTTTAGATGATGCAGACGCCTTGTTTTGCACCCCGACCCCACTGGAAGCTGCCGCTGGCTGGGGGAAGGCAAGCAGTGGGGGCCGGTGCTGTAGAAGATTTGGGAAAGGGGCTGGGATCTTTGTGTTGGACTCAGGCTCGGATTTACTCCCTTGCAGCAAGTAGGGAGTAGGAGCACGTGGGGTGTGTGGACTTGTGGAGAGGCCCTGTGGGATAGGGGTGGAGGATGTGGAGGAAGGCAGAGGAGACGAATGGGATATTGACACGGTAGCTTTGGGTTTGGAGTAGGAAGGAGAGGAAGAGGAGGGGCGAGGCAGAGAGGAGGAGCTGCTGGACGAGGAAGGGGTGACATGAAAATGTTTAGAGTTTCTTATTTTCTCATGTTTTAGTGGGAGGTGTCTCTGGGACTCCCTGTCCTCTTGTAGTGGGTATTTCATCTCCTCGTAGATGGCCTCACTCTGGTCCGAGTCAGAGTCAGGCGTGGTGGCCACAGGGGTGACAGGGTGGGGGGTGGCTGTCTGGCTGTCCCTGGTGAACACTTGGCCCACCATTTCTATATAGACTGGTTCATCGTCCCCATCTCCTTTCTGAATCTGAGAGTCTGCTGCCTGGAAAGGCATGGATGTGGCAGAAGGAGGCACACGTGGAGGAAGAGGGTCAAAGGAAAGTTGGGTGCTGGGACTTCTCTTGGGCTTTAAAGGAGGCACCTTCTTTGCTCCAATATCTCCAGAGTCAGACTTCTTCATGGCTGTTGGAGAAAAAAAACATGCAGCTCAAGAAAAATGATCATTATTATCTATAATGTTTGCTCCTGAAAACAAGTTTCTTACCATTTTTCTTCTCTGAGTGTTTTGACTGCGAGTAGGAGGACGAAGGAGGCGGTGTCTCGGGAAGTCCTCTGCTGTCAGCAGATGAGGAGCTGAGGCGAGTGCTGGGGTGGCGTTTGGGTTTAGCCGGGGGGCAGCGGCCACCATGTTGAGACTGGGTGTCTGAGTAATCTCCGTTCTCCAGACTCGTATCCCCAGCACCAACAGCATGGCAGGACTGCGAGCGTGGCGCCATGGCGGAGGCACAAGAGTGAGGGGAAAGGTCCTGGGAGGCTGGCATGGTCATGAAACCCATCCTGAAGTGCCGACGGAAAGATGCCAAATCTCTGACTTTGCCAACAGTGGCTGACGGGTCATTTTGGGTGGAGCTGCAGTTTAGGAATGAGATTAGGAAGGTGTGGATGGAAGAAAAATATTGAAGCATTAAGGAATCATAGTTAGGTGCAAATAAAATCATGTACTATCCTTTATATTGACCTCACTCTTTCCCCACTCTCCCTTCGGTCTTCAAGCATCGCCTTTGCAAGAAAGAAATGCCTGGAGGGCTTTCTCTGCAAAAGAGAAAACCCTGGAGGCTCCTCCATCATTCACATTCACATATCTTTAAATCTCACTTCATCCACATCTGCTTCCACCTCAAACACATTCAATTAAAAAATCAATTCCCCTGTCAAAAACACTCTTCGAGAACACTGTGCTGCTGGAATTCCCTTACTCTTTATATCTTTATTTCCTTCACCCACATCTGAAGTCTGCTCTCATGATCACCAGAAGCCTTTAATCCGTTACCATGGGAACAGTTGTGATTTTCATATATTTGATAGTTTGTCTTTGAAATCATCAATGATTTGAGCTCATGCAACAATAAATAAAACTGACAAAGAGAAAAATCTGACTAAACACTGCATCCAACAATGGTTTGAATGGCATTCCTTGTTTTGGCTAATAGTGATATACTTGCTGGGTATGTAAAATATACTATATAATGTTTATTCCATTAACAGTATTGGATCCAGATGTTTATTATATACATCCCAGACCTACAGTATAGCACAGCTCAGGCGAAAGTGTCAGTGGTTCAAGCTGTTGACATAAAACTGTTTTTGATGATCTGCAGAGGTCACCAAGAAGCTTATAAAATGAACTGATAACCCCTCTTGTTTTTCTGCCTTGGACATATGTGCTGCAGCGGTGTGGTATCCTCCACAGGAGTGTTACGCTGCTTCACCCCACAGCGACACAAGATAAGTCCCTGGCCTTTAAGCTAACTTCAATCGAACAAGGCTGACTTACTTTCCCAATACAATAGACTTTTCATTAAGAAGGCTGCTGTGAAGTTACTGTACTCACACAAAACGTCAGGGAGAATAAGAGCTGAAAAGAATGTCTGTGGTAGAAATAACATCAAAAGCAGTAAAAAAGATATTAGAATTTTCTGCAGTGATGCAGAGAGAAACCACAGCTACGTCAGGATTATTCTTATTCTGCATTTGTGTTGATCGTATCTCAGCCACAAAGACACAGAGAGCACATCTGGACATCCACATCTGTGCCTACACATTTGAAGCTGCAAGAAATTGTGTTTCTGAGTGTGTAATTCAATAGCTTGAATGCACGATTATTTGTTGTGTAAGAGATTCATCATAACACATAATGGTGACATATGACTACAGGTCACACACCACTCTCTTTTAGATCAGTTCATTCCTGTGATGCAGTGAAGCACAGAGGGAGAAAACTGGAGCTTACAATTTGCAGTCAACATTGCAAGGAGCAGGACTGAGGCTGCTAATCGTGGAGAACACAGAGGCTCCTATTTCCCCCCCTGACAAATCACTGTGTGAGACAGTGCTTGTGTGGCTGAATCTTTGTTTTTATGTGGGTCTGCATCTATGTGCCCTTGAATGCCTGTGGTGATGCACTTGTGACTTTTCACAATCAACATAGTTACTACAGGGCCAAATTTAGCCCAGAACAGAGGCCCAGCAGCTCCTTCTGATAGCCTCAATTGGTTTGTTTGCTATTTCTCTTACATCTTGGGGTACGATAAGCTCTCAACATGCTGAAACCGAGACCAAAGATTCAGTCCTTCAAAAACTATCTGGACTCTAACCTGTATTCACTTCTCTTTCTGCTCACTTCTGCCAATGAGACTTGGAGGAGGTAATGTGCTTGGTGCTGTTTGTTTGTGTGTGGGTGTTTTGAAAGCAGGATAACTACAAAAGTTTTGAAGGCATTTCAATTAAATTTTTGTGGCAAGATGCAGCCTGGGTAAGGGAACAGATTATTAGATTTCAAGGCTTATCTGGCATGGCCTTGCAGTAAATTTCAATGTCTCACCATAAGAAAGGAAGTTGTTCTTACTTCACTGTCCATGGTCTAATCTTTGCCAAACTTCATGTTAGATAAGAGTAATGGCCTGAAGACTTAAACATGTCAATATGTAGTTACAGTGATAGCGCCACTATCTGAAAACAGGGAGTAAGTCTTGTGACAAACATTTGATTTACATGGAATTTTCATGGTGTGGTCTTCAAATCACCCACTAGAAGAGGATGTAACAGTACCGAGTGTTCTCTAGCACCCAACAGTGAACATAGAAATAGATATTCCAATGGTTTGCACGGATTTCAATGAAATCTTGTGGAAAAGTGGGCCCGGGAGGGGAACAGGTGATTCGATTTTGAGGTTTTTCTGGAAAGAATTTTGTCTATGTGAGAACCATCGTCATCATACGAAGCCAATCAGAGGCAGAGTAGGAGGGACATTGCCGTAGTGGGATTTTTAAATTTGCTTGGTGGAGGTATACGCTCTCCGAGTGCCCTGTTGTTACTTTACATTGTGCACCTAATAGTATTTAATTCTTACGATTTTGTGAAATACACTGCTTTGCTGAAAGTTATTTAGATGAGAAGATTGACACAGCTCTCACTTATAGAGCCAACAGCTGATGAGCTTGGCCCACGATCAAGACTTGAAACAAGTGAAAACTGTTAGCCTGGCTCTGTCTGAACTTAACCAAAGGCACCTACCAGCATCTCTATAGCTCTCTAATGAAGGCAGTGTATCTCTTTTTTTTTAATGTGCACAAAGACTATAGTGAAACGGTTACAACTTCTGGTTCCCGGGAGGTTGCTGCAGGTCTATTTCTTGGCTGGGAGTAATGACTCCTGCAAGTCGCTGCTGGTTGAGGTCACAGAAATCACAGTTCCTATAGCCAATACATAGTCCCCCAAATGCATATAATATAGTTTGAGTAAATTATTATTATTAATTATACCTGATAATATTTTTTCCACTTGTTAAAACCATTCCTGTTACATTCTGCCTCTCAGCCCCGCTCTCCTGCCACATTTCCTCTTCCCAAGGCCCCTTCATTGCCATTCTCTATCTGTCCATCACATACCTCCAGACTCTCATTCAACTGCTCACCTGTTTCCTCTTTTCCCTCATCATTCATGTCAGTACATCTACCAACCTCTTTTCAGTCACAAGATAGTCTTTGTTGCTTTGAGCCTTTTCGCTTTTAATGCCTGTATTAATGTATCTGTAACCTGTACCTGGATCTGCTCCTGTAAAAGGTTTTACAGTACCTGATCTGTGTGATATTCTGTCTTTGTTATTTTCAAATTCATGACTGACAGCAGATGAAGGTTACATATCGATCAGAACATGCACTAAAAAAAGCAGGGAGAACTGTACATCCTTGTCTCTGCCAATCAAACCATACAAGGTCATCTGCTGATCCTCCGTAGCCTTCGCCTTTGTTGAATACAACCTCTTCCTCAGAGTGCGAGATATTCCCAACAGCTTTTAAGACTGTAGTGATAAAGCTTTTGCTGTGGAAATCCAGTTGAGATAATTCTGCCCCTAGCAGCTACCGTCCTATTTCTAATTGACCGATTTGGGGCAAAGTTAAGATTAGGTTATGTTTAAACAGCTGAATGAGAACATCTGTAAAAAAAAAATCTTATCTTTGAGAACATCCAATCCGGTTTGAGGGCAAATCAGTGTAGTTAAGTCATTTTTTGTCAAAGTTTCAAATGGTTTGAGGTTGAGCAGCTGACATTGAGTGTGCAACTGACACTTTAATTGACTGCCTTAAGTTACGGATTGTATCTTGAATTGCTTTAAACTGATCAGGAAGAATAAGGAAGAAAATTACATAAAAAGTCAAACTGCCCTGAGGTTTGAGTCAAAGCCATAAACCATAAACTTTGTCCATTGATTCTTCTAACATTATTGTAGTAGACCACTGATCAAAATAAGTTTTCCACTTGTGACTACATCTAACAAAACAGATGACTTCCTGAAGCTTCCACAACCAAACAAGACTTGTCTTTATAGAAAAGGAAACAGTCATTTAAGACACTGACCTTAACTTTTAAGTGATTCATTTATGTGACAAAGACAGCTTTTCTCTATTCATAAACAAAACTGAACATGACAGCACTCAGACAGTGGAAACACCAACGTCACACTGTCAAAAAATCACAAAGAAACAGTAAATGACCGGTAGCTAGGGCTGCCAAATAAAAACAGTAAAATTAAAGTAAAATATCCTATTGTATATTTTTGTTCATTCAACTGTATCAAACTGTAAACGATATCTTGGACCAAGATTAATTTTGATTCAATTATGAGGTGCATCTGGGCATACATGCAGATTCTGGATCACTTTTTTGCTTTCTTCAACATTGCAAGTAGGGCCTTTTATAATAATAATAATAATAATAATAATAATAATAATAATAATAATAATAATAATAATAATAACAATAACAAAAGCAATTCAATGTAGCTTTGAAATGTAATAATGTCCTTATAACATTATGACTCTTAACTCTTGCTTTGTAACAGGTACCGGAGTTGAAATATAAATAAGGAAACTAGTGAATGCAAAATGAAATAAATAAACCTCTTTTATTGCATCTTCCTAGATAATTACATTTATTTGTGTATCCCACCATTTATTTACCTTCAATTTGATTTAACTTAATTTACAACTTCCAGTGTGTGTATAAAACTAATTATCTATCCATTTATTGATCCATGAATTGATTTATATTCTAAATCCATTTGTAACTTACATATGTTTCATTATCTTCTTTTATTTCTGTCTCCTGTCTTCTATTGACTGTCTAATTGAATATCAATGACTGAATTACTTTAAAGGGATTTGCAGGGCTATTTTAGTGCGGGCTACACTCATGACAGCCCATTCACACTAGTCCCATAATTCTGTGCAGAAATTAATAAAACCTTAGCTCGCAGCAAAGTTTTCTTCACCTGTCATCACTACTGGAAATAGTCTGCCTATAATCACCATGAGAAAAAGTCTCCTTAAAAAAAAACCTCATATTGACACTCACCTTGGCCATTTACCATTCTGTATTTCCACGGCCATCTCAGTTTTATAAACGTGATTTCTCTCCTGAATGTCACGAGATCTCAAAATTGTCTGCCAGTGGCCTTCATACCGCTAAACTCTCTCAATCCCATCAGCTCAGCAGTCTTCACCAGTCCTGCCTCGAGTCCATTTGGTTTCCATCCCTTCATCCCTGCGTGGTTTCATCCCTGACCCTGCCCTGTTTGCAATCATCACTGGTCATGTCCTGCTTCTCACCTCTATCGCTCTGACTCTTTCATTGCTCATCATGTCCTGCTGTCCCACATGGTGCCCTACAGCCCTTACTTGCTTGATTTTGCTATGATGTTGATCTCTGCTGCCAACAAGAGTACCTCCAATCACTGCTGCGAGTCAGAGAGCATTGAACAGAACTTCTGAACAAACTGAATTGTTGTTGTTGCAGAAATAGTGCACACAATGTAGAATTTGGTAAATTCAGGGTGACTCACATTAGAACAATACATCTCTGTCCCTAAAACTCAAGCATGGATGCATGAGATCAAGCATGCACACACTTTTCAAGATAATCCTAACCTTAACCCTTGAATTGTGATGATTTCATGTTAGTGATACCGGTTTTATAGAGCACTTGAGTTAATTCAAGCATAATTAAATTTGGTTTAAATGCTTGAGTGTATTTTAGCAGGTCTGTGTACAATGCACTTTAAATTAATATTTAATTACTATCAAAATCATTATTACCATTATTAATATTATTGACCAGCACTTAGCGGGAGACTGTGGTTTAATGTGTTATGTTTACCCTTCTGCTGGAAGATGTCCAAAGAGAGAAGCTGAACCCGATACTTCAGCTAAATGTGTGTGATGGTGGAGAAATTAGAGCCCTGAACACACACCGCACCCGTTGTAACAACAACTATTCAGTTCTACTGCAACAGTGCAGACAAGGTGTGTTTGAGTACTCAGACTCTTTACGTGCATTAAAAAAAGAAACATTCAAAATCCTATTTCAATAAACCTAAAGAAGTAAATACAGTGCAAATACTTGCAGTATTTTTTTACCTTACTTTATATTTTAGTGTAATTGACTGACTGAACTGACTTTACTCTGCAGATAAAGTCCTTTATGTTTTTAACAAGCCACAATTTTGTTTCTTTGCGAACACTTGAGGGTTTCACTAATACCTGGAACAATCATTACTGTCCCATGAGGCCTGTTCAATGGAAACTCCACTAAATAGGAGGAACCTTCTATACGACTTGATAACATCAGATATTTGTGATCTGCTGAGCTCATACAACCCTTTGGCTCAGCTGTGAGCCAGGAAGCTAACGTTACGCTAGCAAGATTCAAAGCCGTTAACACTGCGAACGGTTCAGAAATAATAAACGTGCATGTTTAACAACAAGATTATTTGGCTGTCCGGCCATGTACTTGCAAGATGTTCACCAACAAATGATAGGCTATGTGTATGAATAGCGAATAGGATGTGAGATCAGACAATCACTTATGTGATAACCTGTCAGAGGGGCCGTGTAGGCCGATTGCAGCTTGTGTGTTACAGTCGCTACCCTGTGGTGAAGATGTGACACTGACAGACTACACTCAGTGTTAAGATTTTTAAAAATTTTTCCTCATTTTTGCATAATATTGCGTTAAGTACAGTAGCGACCTGTTTTCCACCACTGCTGGCAGGTGAGTGTTAAAGGTGTTAAAGGCAGGGTGAAGATTGTTGAGCGTCATTCCCAGATCATCACACACCAATGCTTTGAGTTTGAGGCACAAACACAGCCAGTATTGTTTATAGTGGAGTCTCATTCCCAGGATGTTACATACTGACAACCTGGGAATGAGACTTAACATCATCATCAATCTCTCTACATAATCACCCACCCCACCTTTAATGGCTTGCACCTCCTATTGTTATTACATATTAGAAAAAAAAAACTCATTATGTTTTCAAATCCACTCCTCCTGTTGTTAGAAAGCTGTTTGTGTGCGCGTTAAATAGACTTTTGACAATGTACAAATTGCTTTTTTTTTCTTCACTGAAAAAACAATCAAACTTCTGTTTTTGAACAAAAAAAAAATGTTGAGTGAATGACTCACATTCACAGACATTGCTGTGAATTAAAACAATTTGCCTGACTAAATTTTAAAGGAAAAAGAACCTCTGATGAAGTACGAAGTATGAAATGTAAAGACAAGATAATCACATACAGTATATATTGAGATAAATGAGGCAACAACTATATTTCATTTTCTTTTTCAATGTTTGCCTCCTTTTGCCCTCTGATAGTTTTGCTGTCATCATGCAGTAGTAGGCTGATTCATCTCATCTACAGAACATATACTGAATTATGACGCTCTGTTATGCTAATTTGCCCAAGATTGTTCAGGCAATTCTGACTTTATCTGCTTGGAATTAAGATTTTGAAATTAAACTCATTGATGCCGCCTAAGAGAGTTCTATCCCCTCTGAACTGAGCCCTAATGTAATCCCATATATGCAGATCTCCCGTGAGCTGATCCTCTCACCTCTTTTTGCTTCCCTCTTGGTCCCTCTGCCTCCAGTCCAAACGACTTTTACGATACAGCAGGTTCATGTCGCTGCGTGGTCTCTCCTCCTCGCAGCCTATCACAGCACAGTGTAGCCACTTGCTTCGCCTCTCTATGTCACGCAGGAAATGCTCGACTGCCACATCCTGGGCAGAGCCAGAGCTCATGGTATAGAAGAAGACTTGAGAGAAGGGGACGTATGTCACAGGCAGCCTCCTCCAACTCACCTAAACAAGAGGAAACAAGGGCAATGTTTGAGCTCATTAATCATTGAAAAAGACATATTTCACAGCTTCCCAGCCTACTTACACCTGACAAGATTGACAGGGATTATTTTGTGATGCGGAAAAGCACAAATAAATGAACCCAAATTACTGGCAGAACTTTAGGAGAGTTATTGCTTATCATGTTCACTGTGTCAAGGCGAACAACCCTGCCCATTACTCTAACTGGCAGCCTTCACAGCAGGGACACGGTGATGCATGATGATGGAGGATGCACTGTGTTTACCCCAACCTCTAGCGTATCACATGAAAACTATTTATATTTTCATTATCCAGTTATGAATATTTGAGTAAGCATGGTAACTCAGCTGCAGAGCCTCTCTGGCTGCAGGCCCTAGGATGGCCCAGCTAAGCCTGTCTGCTAGCCAGACAGTAATATGGTTTGTCATATGTGGTGCATGCACAGCTTCCTACTCAAGCTCACCCCATAAGAAGTCACGCTTGTTGTGGGGCAGATATCTGAGGGCCCGACAAGTGTTTTTACATTGGAGGATATATGTGGAATGCAATTGGCTAAGGAAAAGTGCAGCTGTCAGCTGATGCATGTTTCCAGTGTTTTTCCATCATAAACAGAAACAGAGGTGTAATGTTTTTTTGTATTGGTGGACACACAAGCATGATTATTGCTGCTGTTTTCAGGTGAACAACATGGTTGGTGACCTAAAATGAATAAGTGGCTTCAGGTACATTAAGCTGAGCTTCATATACTGTGTTTGCAATAGTGGTGGAGGAAGTATTCAAATACGTTACTAGAAAGAACTCATACTTACTTACTTACTTACATACTTACATACAGACATGGGACTTTTTTGTCAGTTTAACCAGGAAGATTTTCTTACTCAAAGTATTAAAATATAATAAACATAACAGATATTATAAAAAATACTGAATGACGAAAAATGTCCCCTGTGGCTGTTATAGTATGTTATTAGATTATTATTACGCATGCATTAATATTAAACTAGGATTTCGCTGTTGTAGTTTGTCGAGTTGAAGCTGATTTTGAATTCTTATGTACAGGATTGCAAATAATGATTATACTCATGATGGATCAAGCTGCTGATTATAGTTTCTCTATTAATCGATTGATTGTTTAGTTTGTAGAAATTCTGAAATTGTAAAAATGTTGTCACCAGAGTCCAAAGTGACCTTTACAGTTCTTCACAAACAATCCAAAGCTCAGATTTATCAAAAGCATATTAAGATGATTAGAATTCAAAGGAAAAGCAGCAGTTGGTAATTCACTCATAAACAGACAATCATTTCAGCTCTATTGGGTAGTTCTACATATAAAAAACTTAATATTTAATAAGCTCATCATACTTTTGTGTATTACTACTAAACTTTGTACAGTAATCACAAGCTAAAGCTTGTCAAACAGTGGAGTAAAAAGTACAATATTGCAATAGAGTGGAGTAGACGCACAAAGTGGCATGCAAAGAAAAACTAATTTTTTAGGACAGTACTTGAGTAAATGTACTCAAAATGTATATTTCAAACATTGCTTGTTAGTCATTTTCATTGACTATAATGCAAGGTCTTATGTCTCACAAAGCAGAAAACATTAAATTTAACTTAAACATTATAAAAACAATTACGTTCTCTACCAGATAGTCTCTAAAATCACAACATGTTACAATGAAACTGCATGTAAATCCAGTTTAATGAGCTCTGAATTATGCTTTTATACTCTTTGACTAGGGAAGGAAGCGGCATAAAAAGCACTTTAAAAATACATGAAATTTATGCATTCCAGCAGTGTAATAGCTTACCCCATTCTGAACATATTCAGGACAATTTAAATCCCATTTACCACCCACTGCACTGTAGCCTTATTATTAGAACAATATCTCAACCATATCTCACTATAATGACAAAAGCCACAATGGGGGCATCAGACACTGTTACCTGGACCATGTTGAGCAGTGTAGCTGTGTGTGATTCTTTTGTCATGGCCCAGTGTGTCATCCAGTGTGCCAGCATGGCTACTGCTATTCTTGTATCCCACACCCCTGACCACAACCTCGACCGCTGCTGCTGCTGCCGCTGCCGCTGCCGCTGCCATGCTTGCTGACTCAATGTTAATTAGGTTAGGTAGCTGCTACTGTAGGTTGAGCTTTGGTTAACTGGAGCTTTGATTTGGGTTTTCTAGGATCTGGCAGCTGAATAGGCAGCCCTGCTATTGCCGCATTAGATGCTGTGGGTTGGTGTGCAAATAATGAGGCAAAAGATTCAGGAGATCTTTATGTTAAATCTACAGGCAGGTCTATCTAATCAAACTGGGCTACAAGCATCATTTTTACAGGCCAACACAAAACGTACAGGACACCACCACATGTCTGTGAGTCACTTTAAATCCAAAAGAAATTCAGAGTATTTAGTACGTTGTCTCTCCTGTAGGGTCAGGAGTTGTTTGAATTCCTCTCATTAGAACCAGGAGGCAGATAGAGCTATGTTTCATGTAGCTGAATCTGCATGCAACACTGCAGACTACTCACTCATGCACATAAGTTAACCGATCATACACATATTCAAATCAACCACACATGCAAAACATGCACTCAGAGTCTGAAGACCTGATTTGTGTAAAAGTAACTGAGGGGATTTAGATTACAGTTCACAGAAATATTGTAATGTAAAACCTTTGGAGCATCATCTCTGGGTGTAAGAAAGAGCAAAGTTATGAGAGAATTATTATGGAGTCAAAGAACTAACCGTCTCAAATGACTAAAATATCTTCCACTGGCACTCATTTAACACTTTTGCAAGGCTTCATGCTGCAGCCCGATGCACATTCAACTTCCACCTCAGCAGATGATCCTGTGGTGTTACTGCACATCGCTGTGAGTGATGCTGCACAGAGGAGGGGCTTATCACAGCACTGGCATGGCCTCGACATTGGGCCAACACTTTTACGATATATATATATTCAAAACAGACATTAAATCATTAATTATTTTGTATATATTATCCCTTTGTGCTTTGCAGGCATGATTTGACAGAAGATATTGTTAGATACCAAGCTGCCTTGTTTTGTTGCTAAAAACATAAGATGTTTTTTTTTTTGCCTTTGCAAAGCTGCTTGAAGAGAGTAGATGCAATTAGACTGAGGGGGGTTGAATATCTTGTTCATTCATCTTCTTCTTTTTTCTCTAAAAAGCCCTCTCATACATAGGATGTTCAGATTTGCAACCCTCAAGGCTGAATTAAATAGCAAATAAGCTACATTTTATAACCTGGTTTGTGATAGTACATTGCAAAGAAATCAGAAGGATTTTGGATTTCCACAGATGTTTCGTTTTATGAATGATGCATTTTTACACAAGATACTATGCATATGCTCAAGTTTATTAAGCTTCTCCCTGATACCACAGCATATTTCTGCCCACATTTCTGTACAGTATCATAACTTGACCCCGCAGCCACACGGTTCACAACGGTCCCTGCACTCGAGCCAGATGCAGTGACGCATTTCAGCCTGGGAAACAAGCGGGGAGAGAGGACGAGAGAGGAAGCAGTGCGAGGGGATGGAGCAAAAATGTTCAGGAGAAGAACGAGCAGCTTGAGACGCACACACAGCAAGAGAAGGAGGAGAGATCGAGACAGCGGGAAAGAGACAGGAGGGGGCACGGTGAAAAATGGGGGAAGCCAATAAATGGGGAGTCACCGAGGGATCAACCGGGCTGAAGATAAATATGATTAGGCGGAAAAGGGGGCGACAGACTTATGGAGGGGAATATGAGAGTGGAGAGAACAAGCAAATGGAGGGATGTGTAAGACGGAGAGGATAGGAAAACAGTGAAAGGCAGCCAGACTACAAGAATGGGGGATGGAGGTGAAATCAAGCCTCTCACACTAGTCGCTGTGTGTGGTCTCCTAGCAACACTGTCAGCCATGCATCTCTTCCTTAGCTACTGAATATGCACAGAGCAGGACGTCAGCCTCGTCATACATAAACTTGATCGTCAACATATCTCGTGTATCATAAATGGAGATAGCATCTGTTTGCTAACATTCATAGCATACTGAGCTACATGCTGCGCACTCTAGATGTTATACAGACTGATGCTGTACCATAAACAGTCTATCCAATGAAGGACATTTGAAATAATACACACTAAGGGAATAACATGACAAGTTCAATTGAAATTAGTTGCAGTATTGTAACATTTAATTATCTGTCACATTAAAAAAAGATGGCATTGAATTAAAATAAATATCAGTATGAGCTTTGAGTATCTGCACCAGCTGATAATATGAGAATTACACCTGCTTCCTCTCAACAAACTGGTTGTAATTGCTGCTCAATATCTGCTCACGTGTTCATGGTCAAACACCTACTTCCTCATGCGCCAGATGTTCTGAACAAAACAATCAGACACAAAATAAATGGCACATCGGGTCTTTCAGGCCGACCCATGCCAGCTGTCTTTACGAGGCGGTTACATGCCTCATGAGCAGGGGCTTCTGTGACAGACAGAGGATTTGTTTAATTCCCAGCCTGGCCTGTAGTAGAAAATAAAATTCACCTACCAGCATCTGTAGAACCCACTAATCAATATATTACATCTGTTTGTGTAATCGTTCACAACTGTGAGAAGTGAGGTTGAAACTTAATAAAACATATCTATCTTCCCCCACCAAAGAAAGGGTAAACTGTTGTGCTGTCAGGCACACGGGATGTTGCAATCCTCTGACATCTGCTCTTTCAGATTTAAGAGATACGTCTGCTTTCAAACCAAAATCCTTGAAAAGATTGAATTCTGCCCGTCTTACCTGCAGGCCAGAGACCCTTTCAAGCAGCTCCTGCTTTGTGGCCTTTCACACACTAGTTAAAATGAAACAAATAATATAAATATAAGCCTCCCTCTCACTAAAACATTAGCTTGAGGTCAAATCTGCTGCTGCTCAAACAACAATCCAAAGCAACCATGAGAGATGATGCTGAAAGCTCGACCCGTCTTATGTTTTAAGAGTTTCCCTCTTGTGTCTTGTTTTCTTCGCCTGCTCTCCTAAATATTGGGGATGTACTATATGATGTGATCTGCTTGCTTAAAGGCATTGTGTAAATTTAATGGAGGAAAAAAGACAGATGTTTTGAATTCTTCTCTTGACCTCTGTCTTATGTTTTGGGTATAAAACAAAAAATAGCATCCGTATGCAGGTAAGCATGGAATAGATGAAACCTGAGCAGCATTTTGCATCATTATTTTCAACAAATTACAAAAAAACAAAACAAAATCAGAGGTCAAAAACCAAACTACACTCACTTAAATATACATCTACAAGATACTTGGTGCACTCTTTGGATTCTTCTCCTCACCACTGTACAACAAAGTGACCGTTAAATCTTTTATGGACCGCAACCAAAAATAACCCACAAAAAAGCTTTTCCTGTTCGCACTAACCCTGTGCTACCAGGCCACAGCCTTTAGCCATGATAAATCTTTGCTTCTCGGAAATTAAACCAGTCACCAGAATGAGCCAAAGTCAAACTTGTGACCATGGAAATGGAAATAATAATAAAAAAACAAAAGACCATAAAGTTGGCTGTTTTGTCTAGAAAGTTTCATGAAAAGATAAGCGTGATAAACGGGATGGACGGAACCCATTCCTATATCCCCTCCCCCACTTGGTTTGTGATGGTATATAATAATCAAATAATGCTGCATTGGTCATTAGCTCACTGGTTCAAAAAAAAAAGAGACAGTCAGCGATTGACCTCCCAGTCCCTGTTTCCCACTCAGCTTGCCCTTGCCTTCATCTTCTGCTGGAATCTGCAGTAACCAAGGTGACCCACTGCACTTAGCGTACATGAACGCTTAGCAGGCTTACAGATCCATGAGCCTTTATACGTACAACACTGGACACAGTCTATGTTTTTTTTTTACTTTCTCTGTTGCACATATATGGTTTAAATGTTGTGGAATACCATACCATATCACAGATAAAAGCAGCATCCAAAGGCAGGCTTTGCCCTGGGAATAACACAAAGTGAAAGACTAGGAAGAAATTAAGCCGTGTTGGGATGCTCAGAAAGTGTGTAGTATGAGAACTGTCACTAGTGTGGTACGATCAAACAGTGCAAAATGCTCACATTTGTCTGCAGGATTCCCTCCAGATAACCTGGCTTTCAGAAACATTATTCAGCAATGTAAATAAGTAAACTCTCTTGTCCATCACATTACGAAAAGAACACAAAACAGGATCTCATCATAAAGAGGGAAAGTCTCTTTTTGTTTCCTCTTTGTATTTGGCTGATGAATCCCAGACTGTGAGGTATAGCGTTGTAAGGAAAAGGGGGAGAATTGGGGGGGGAAACGCCATGATCATACACGTGCATGAGCTCTACTCTGCAGCTGCACACGCTACACGGAGCCAGCGTCACTCTCTAATCAAGATCTGACTTATTTTAGATGTGGATTACCCGGTAAATTGCCTGCTTCCCCGTTAGTTTGTTCACTTCAAAAAGATGGAGAGATATTTATTAAAAAATATGATCATAAAAAAAAAATCCAGACTGTCCGTCAGATATGAAAGATAATGGTGGGATGCACATTAAATCTTTACACAGCACATGGAGTTCTAATCTCTTGTGATGTGAGAAATGTCTTATCTGCTTTGACAAAGCTTCACAGACTGTGGACAACAAGCATGTTCTCTCTGAGCCGAGTCAACCTGAACCAAAGCTGAACCTGTTTTATGATACAGAGCAGACTCGGCTGAAGGTGCTTGCCCACTCCTAAATCTATGGTTTTGATTTACTTGATGGAACTACAAAAAAAAAGCTAAAAACATATTAGCCAGCAGCACTGTAAGCTGTACCTGTTCCTGCATTATAAACCTAATAATCTATTCAGCCACAATTAAGCAAAACCCAATAGCCCAAAGCAAAACACGGATAAGCTGAACATCACTCTAAACTAGACGTCTGATTTGCCTCATAGCAGCTTGTAGTGGCCTAGACTCCTATCTTATACAGCTTTTTTTAAAATTGGCTTTGAAAGCCTCGTCTGCAAAGGTTGAAAAATAAAAAATGGAAGACTCAGTTCAGCTCTGTTAAAAGTCAATTAACATATTATGGATAGAAAAAAAATAAAAATAAAATAAATATATATATATATATATATACATGGAAATTGCTAATAAAATGAACAATGATACAGTGGAGAATGCTTATAGACTATTTGATATAAATTCCAAGACAATGGACACAGCCTTCTTAGATAATAGATGTTGGTAACCATGACTGTTTTGTGTTTATTTCATGTTAATTTGATTTATTATGACTTTTTTGCATTATTTTTTAATTTTTTCTCTTTTCTCTATCAGCTTTATTGTAAAAAGAATGTAAGTTATAATCTTGCTGATTGTCCGTATTAAAAAAAACTTTAATAAATTTTAAAGTAAAAAAGAAAAAAAAATGCACATAATTCTCCCAAACAGCCATGGGAGAATGTAAACTGCTGTTACACTTGCTGAGCTGCCTGTCCTCTGGTTGAATGATGGAGCAGCAGCAGCAGCGTTGGTGCGTTAGCAACAACAGGTACAGGCCACAAGTGGTCGTCCACAACATGAACCATCCCACTCCTTTTGTTCATAGCGTAGGTTGCTTAGGATAAGCACACACAAACATGCCCACACACACAGCTCTCCCACTCATTGGTCTCATTTCATACAAATCTCTTATAGCGCAGCTATTGGCTTCCCACTGTGTTCAACAGCATGACTGCAAGTCAGAAGAAGATATTTTGATGTCGTAAACAATGAACTCATTTGGGAAAATAAAGAGTGTGCATGACAAGTGAATTGCTGGTGTAGAGCATACATACTACCAGCTCATTTTTTTTATATTAGGCACTGACGAGAGTCGTTGAAAATCAGTAAGTCAGAAATATCTACGAGCATTTCAAGGATCTGCACTGCGAGATGAAAAGCAGGAAGTGGTAAAATGTACCGGTTCGTTGGTCTTACAGGTGTGATTGACAGGCTTCCCACTAAGGATTTCACTTGAGGAACTGCTATTCCTGTCATTCCTGCTGTTCACTGCACTGACACTTAAGATGAAAAGGCACTAACTGGGACTAATGGCAGGTGATGGCAGATAAAACACTGCGGGTTGTCTGATTCAGTCAGTGTTTTTCTTATATTGTACTCCTGTAGTGGGTGGGACACATGATAAAAGTAGCAGATGGAAAAATACCACTGATTCCGAAGAGATGATCTGGCTTGTGTGGAGACTCCTAACAAGTTGCCATCCAGAGAAAAGAGTGCAACACTCGCACAATCTCACATCTGCTACGTGAACTGCAACCGTCTAATTGTTTTTGATGAATCAATGTCTTGTTCTCTGCACGTTGCTCCTTTTGTTAATTTGATAGTAATGATGATTTTCAAAGTAATTTACCCCATTCTGAAACTTACTACGAGGCTAATAATAAAATACTGCAATTAAAATAATTGTTAAACAGAAAATAGATGGGTAGGTCAAGAGAGGATGCTACAAAGACTTTAAAAATCACCTTTTGATCTACGTGAGCCGCAGGTTTGGCCCCCAAAGTCCAGCAAACCTGAGCCTTAGTGCTTTCGAAACCTCCAACATGTTTTTATATCAAGTCAGCATCATGTTCTCCTCTTTCTACCATCGAGGCAAGCAGCTGGGATTCTTATCAGTACAAATGAAGATTGCTCTGACATTTACAACACATACTTAAGTTACCCTGCTTTCAGACGTGCATTTCTAAAGCCACAGTGTGAACTCACCTATTTCACACAATGCTGCTGTACCCTGGGTTTAGGCTGGTTTGCTGTGACCTTTAGGAATGCCATAATTAATCACCTCTGTGAGATACTTCTTCTGTACAACCATCATGACCCACATCAGTCTCAAACCCATGCAAACAGGTGACATGGTATAGGGCAACAATGTTTGTGGTGCATAAGTTACGTTTCGCTGTTTACAACACACAGCTATCAGAAAAATAACATGTTACTGTCGTCCAATGATTTACTGAGAATTGTTCAAGGTCTAATGAGGGCCTTTGGCATAAATGCTGCACTTTAATTAGAATAGGGACATTAACACAATATTCTAGACAACCTTTTTTCTATTTATGCATGTCTAAACATGTATGATTCAAAACAGAGCCAATATGCTCCTCGTGTGATTCCAGATCTTGCCAATTACTCTTCTCATATAATGTTGCTGGAATAACTTTGTTACAGGCTTTCTGAGAAAAAAACAAAACAAAACATGAATGACACACAAACATTATGTAAAAATATTTGCTTTCTTTCCCAAAAATTGCATGTTCATACACGTGGAACGTGAAGCATAGATGTAGATAAATAACACGGCTTGAGACTGGGACCTTGATGCCAACAGGAGAGGAGTGACTGTTGGCACCATGCAAATGGTTTTGAAAGGTTTAATGAGAAGAAAACAAAGGGGAAATGAACAAAGATGAGTTGCCTCAAGGAAATCATTACCACACATCATTACTCTTGACTACACACTGGAATGAAGACTGGCTGCTGTATGATGCTTACAATCCAGGAATAACATTTGAAGGAAGCATTTAATATTAATTTTGTCCGTCAATTTGGATGTTTACATCCTAGACGTCCTCTAGTCAGACATGGGACACGCATTTTTAAATATGGAGCACCCAGTTAGCCAACATCATCCATCAATAGATGGAGCTCCAGGAAAAAGCAGCAAGAAGTCAGTGGTCATCTGTGGAGCAATAGAATCTCCTCCTCTTCCTTAGTGAGTGTCTATTTAGATGTTGCCATGATTTTGTTTTCTTCTGCCCCTTCATTCACAGCATTGCATTAGAAAAAAAATACACAGCTATGAGACAAAAAATGGACTGCAGGCAATCTGTATGCCTTTATGATATCTTTTGAGAGAGGGAAGTTAGACTGGGAGACTCAGCTGAAAATGTCTAATGGGATTCAATTCTGTTTTTTTCTTGCTCAAAAAAAATGGACAGGCTACGAGTTGGGAGCCAGAAAAGACAAGGGGACAACATCTAACAATGTCAAAGGCAGGATTTGTATCCAGGACATTGCTGGTAAATGGCATGCCCTTTAATCAAGGAGGCACCAGAGTGAACCTTTACACCCTCAGACCTATTTATAACTCAACACAACTCACACAGCATGAAGAAGTGGATTTGATCCATGAGAAACACAATGCTGAACTAGATTGGACCTGGGGATATGACATTTATTTGAAATTGAACATTTTTAAAATTCTGCATAACTGGATTCCACAACACATCATAACGATCATCTCGTGTTAATATACAGTAAAAACACATTTTTAAAAATGGTTGTTTAGGTAATTAAATTAATTTGACCTACACTAGTGGCAGTTTCCGTTATTACAATCAATTGTATGTTGTCATCTGTGGCTTTCTGAGAAGCTTTGTCAGGTCTGACAAACCAACCTGGATGATGTCATCCTGATGTCACCAGTTCAAAGTGGGGGCAAAACGTAGACCGAGATCAGATCAGAATATCTCCATCTCTGCTTTTTCTGTTTGGCAGGTGTTTTGTGACATTTATCTTCCAAGTCTCACAATGTTGTGGAACTGAAGTTTAAATATTGGACTGAAAATTGGATTATCCCTTTTCCACTTGAAATGCAATATTCTCAGTTTTTCAAGCAGAAACATTATATTTTCTATTATTTATAGATTTTCCTTTGTCAAAATTAAACATTTTATATGTGTTGTTAATAAGGCAATTTGACAGCCAGATAAAATAGAAAAAATACAATCCTTCAAAGTCTTCTGCCAATTTATCAATAGATCAGTCAATCTGGAAATTAAAAAAATAACACATAACACTCAACAAATGTCTCCATAATATATACAAGATCAAGATACTAGCAAATTTCTTCACACATGAAAGGGAAATTCAAACTTCAAAGTAATAACGTGTCACATTGACAGCTTTTCATCACATCCATACATCACAGTTGCAAACAAACATACTATCATAATGACTGGAATTATACTGATACGATCAAATTTTTTTAATGTACCCCTTTTTTTTTAAATGGGGTACATTGGCTTAAAAATCAGCAACTAATCATATAATTTTTTTATCTTTCAAATAAATTGTTAGGTCTACAAAACGTCCAAAGTAGAGAAACTAGTCGCAGTTTACACTCATGTCTGTTTAGAATATGTGGTCAAGACTTTGAGGAATCTTAAGCAAAGCAATAAGTAGTTCATGGTTACATTTATGATTCAAGTACTGTATATAATTTCCACTGAGAAATATTTGGTGAGTATTTTTGAAGAGAAGTACAGGGGACTGATGGAGACCTTCATTACATAGTGCAATGACCTGAATCACATGACGCTCAATAGCAATAAAACCACTGAGTTTCTGGTGGACTGCTGCTGTAGTGTGTGTGTGTGTGTGTGTGTGTGTGTGTGTGTGTGTGTATGTGTGTGTGTGTGTGTGTGTATATATATATATATATATAATTTAGCTTTTTATCTTATATTTCTTCACTTGTGGCCAAAACACTCTCTGTAAAGTTACAATGACCTTGACCTTTGACTATTAAATTCTAATTTGTTCATTTTGAAGAAATTCCCTCAAGGCTTTCCTGAGATACAGCATTCACAAGAATAGGACAGACTGAAAGCATAATGCCATGGTTATCTCTGGTACAGAGGCAGAAAAATGCCAGTCACAACTTCCCAGAGGCCAAAGTGACGTCTTCAAATGTCTTGTTTTGTCTGACAGGATGTCCAAATCCAAAACATAAACCAGTTAAGAGAAGCAGCAGAACTCCCATTTGAGAAGCTGGAACACGGGAACGTGTTGCATTTCTTTCACTAGTTTGAAAAAAATAACATTGATTATAAGAATGATCAACAAATCAACAAATTGATTAATCAACTAATCCTTTCGACTCCAGAAGGCTGCTCGGCCACTTTTACTAGCGTGTGATTTACTCAATATAAAAGTACAGGGGGGAGGACAGCGGAGTGATGGGAGAGAAAAGTGTAGCATGATTTAATCCAAACCACAAGGGATAACCTTTAACTGCCTCTGAGCTAACTTTTGTAAGCAAAGCAAATTACTCCTCAGACAGAATAACATGAGATTTCTTCACTGTGATGATCACGTGCTGGATGTAAACTGAATGTTCAAAGAGCCAGAGGCATCGCCTTGCTCACATAAAGCAATGGAAACAGCGTTCCTCCATCATTTCTAATTCCATCTCTCTCTGACAGAGCTGAGAGATTCAAAATGGTGAAACAACAGATTGAAGAATCACATGCTCTCCCTTTAAACAACAGCAATGCACATGTGTACGGAGCGGTATTGATTTAGATATACCTGCACGACTGGGCAGTGGTAGCAATTTATATTACTTTTACCAACCTATTGACCTGCTGCTGCTCGAACTCTCAGGAAACAACCTGTTTTGATGCACCAGGAAATCCATAGCAAAAAAAAAAGAAAAAAAAAAAAGAATCCATTACTGCTCCTCCAGACAGGGGTATCCACTTGACTAGAGAAATGGGCTTTAAATGTCAGCATCTGCCACGTCTGTTGCACATCCATCAGTCCCCTCTCCAGCCCTACGTGGGCCTTCCCTCACCCTTTCAGTATATTTGTGTATTCAGTCTTCCGAACTGGATTTCTCGTCATTTTTTTAATTGAACCTAACAGAATCATCCACTTCCTGGATAAAGTAAAATAGTCTTTCCAGCAATAGGCCTATATCATGACCATAAGCTCTGCCCAATTTCATCAACTCTTCCCCAAAAGTTTGAGGTTGTTTTTCCATCATTTTTAAAAGCTCTCCATCTTGAATTAGCAGGATAAATCCCCAAGGATTTATATGCCCAAAAAAACAAACATATTCCATTTATTTCCACACTGCATGACAAACGCTGGCAGAGCTGCAACATTGAGCTGCAGTTCTCTGATTTAATCACATTTCTGGATCGACTTTTGAATCACCAGGTGAGTGACGCCAGTTAGCGACAGCTTGTGTGAGCCCTGGTTTTTGTCTGCATTCAAGACACACTGCACAGTATGTGTGGCTCACAGCCTGCACTCAATGACCCTCTAAGTCACAGCTGCTCTTACCCATCCCTGCCCTCCTCTGTCTGTACCAACATAAACCAAACAGTGCAATGGACACCGTCACATGTGGCATCCTGTTCACCTGTATCCATAAGCAAGTCTTAAAGGCTTCTGTCATATTCAGCTCCAAGGTCAAACAAGACTGGCTGGTAATTAGTTTCATTTTATCTATCAGTTCAGTTTCAGGCAGAAATTGAAGTATCACCATCCCCGGAGACAAATCATCATAATAGTGTTTATTTCAAATGGGAAAGTTTGTGGATTTGTGATATTTGCAACCAATCATTTTGCATACTCATGTTGTAGCCTACAAACTAACACCGCTTCTGGTCAAGTAAAATGTCCACTCAGTACTGTTAGAACATTTCCTGCCAAGTCAAACAGTAGTCCTTGATTCCCTCCAGTAATACCGGAAGAGATATTACAGCATGGGTATAGAGAAATAACTAAACGTTTCATTTTAGCAGCTTTACTGTTGATTTAAATCGCTGTAAGGATGTGGTGGAGAGGTGAAGAAGAAATGTGCCTGATGCTGGTTGTGAGTGGCTGTCACACCCGGGGAAAAGGGGACAAACACATTCTTGATTAACCCTAATGTCACTTAGATTTCACAACCCCTGGACCCTTTTGGGGTCGTCATTAAGGATCTAAGGTGGGATACTGCGGCAGTTTGTTGGGTATCATCTAACTGATGTGTTTTCCTTAAACACACACACACACGCGCACGCACACGCACACACACGAACTCGCTCCCCTCATCCAGACGCCTGCCTCTCCCGCACCTCGAAGACGCGCCGACACATCCTCACCTGGCTGCGCACAAACGCACACATCACCAATGTATTCACAATCAGAGAAACTGCCACCATTCACACACGCTCACGACGAAACCCTTGCTACACTCTCATTTTCCACAGACATGCAGATGTTCTCAATAAGGGCCTTGCAGAGAACTGGACTCCCAGCACTTGACTGCTGTGGTGTGGGTATTTGATGAATAACACCGTACATGCTCCATCCAGCATCACCAGTCAGCTGATGAAGGCTTGCTTTTTGGTGAAATATTCATAAGGTCTTGTCACGACTGAACTTAAACACGGGTTGTGGGTTACATTGCGCGGCGGTCCTGCCATATCTTTCCATCTTTTTTTTTGTGGTTGGGGCTCAAAAGCAGGCCTTTATATTCTCCGTCATGGGCTGTGTAGCTTCAAGGTTGAATAATTCGGCATGTGGAAACACAACGGCTCGCTGTCAACCTTGTAATTTTTTTCATTTACGCGTAAAATGCCATCGTCTCCTGCGCAATACAGCATCTTATTTTCTGCTGCTAATTAAGCAGACTGTGCATTTTGGCTATGACAGCTGGTTATATAGACTCGGTGATGTGCGCAACTGATGCGGTGATTTATTGAGTAAAGCGTAGCAAACATTAATGAAGGTGTGAAACCTACCTTAGAAACTGAGCAGCTTGGCTGGCGCAGAGGCAGATATATGCCGATATCCAGTTGCCCAGGCTCGTAAAAATCAGACAACAACAACACCACGCCGGTTGTTGATGACACAGCTGTCTTGGTAGACGGAAGGGAAGGGGAAAAAATCCTTTCCCAGATGTGTCAATTGACGTGGAAATGAAAAATCAGCTATTCAGACGCATATCACCGGGATGACGCCTTTTCTTGACGTGAAAGGTCTTCCATTTTTATGATAAACAGCGGACTGTACTACCGAGGCTCGGTGCAGCCTGGCCGGTGTGAGATCTGATTTAAAACCTTGATGCATTTCAATACGACGTTACAAAATATTCCTCTGAAAACACTCGCCACCCGCATGTTTCAAAACAGCCTCCTACACGACCTCGGCAAGAGAAACATGCTCTCCGTGCAGGCATGAACTGAAAACACAAAAATGCGCAGATAGCAGCTGTGTTGGTTCACGCGCTGGGCATCCTCACGGTGTTTGCATCCATATTAATATTCATACAGTACTTCCTGAGAGTGGAGCCGTGGTTGGGGACTATTCATGTTGTTACAAAAATATCAGGATGGACCCAAGCAAAGCAAATACAACAGAGAATATTGTAGAATCATAGGCCTGGTGATGTCATAAGGGATAAAAAATGCTATTAAATGTAAAATACACTCGAAATAAACCCATACCACAAACATAAAGTAGGCTAAGCCATCATAAAAAATACTGCATGACATTTTGTTTTTATCTGGATAAGCAGTCATTTCAATTACAGTTAGGGAAGAAATAAAATGGGATCAGAGTAAGAAAGTGAGGAGCCACTGTTGAGTCTATATGAATGAAAACACTGTTTTACATTAGTATTAAAAAAAAACTGAATCTATGCTTAAGTATAGAAATGTGGTGTTTTTAAGTGAAAGGTGTCACATGACTACCTAACCAACACATGCTCTGTCTGAAACTGGCAGGCCACCTAAGGTCCATGGGAGACTGTATACTATAGGTATAGGACAGTGGAGAGAGGGAAAGATTATCAACAGAGTAGGAGTTTAGGAGAGCTCCCTCTAATCATGTTTTTATTATCAGAAAAATCTTTGGACCTGCCACTGCCATAAGAAGAGGTGTGCAGCAATGTGCAGAGGTCAAAGTATGGCAGCTCAAGTTCATGTCTTAAAGTATTCCAGTGATTAATTCAACCCTCATTTTTTTTTAAATTTGAGAACCCGTTTTTCATTTTAAAATTGGTTCTACGTCTACACCTACATGTGGGTTTTGTGATCATTCTCAACATACATCTTGAGTCAGAAAACACGAGTTTTAGAGAAGCCACGGACGCCTTTATCCAGCTAATCCCAAATGACCACTCCTTTGTTAAACTAACCCACCCCCATTAAAAAAAAAGTCAGGGAGACTGGGGAGAAAATGATGTGCCAGAATGCCATAGCTGGGATTAACATGGTCGGGAATTGTGTGACTGGCATACTGAAGGTGGGGCAGTCCGCCAGACAATTCACCAGGGTTGTGAATGGATGGCAGGATGACATCGCCTGGAGGTTGTGCCAGTCCATGAGGAGGAGGATTACAGCTGTATTGAAAGGTGCTGGGAGACATACTGATCACTGATTGTGTTGTATACTCCAGTAGTGTCATGGTGCTTATGGTGCTTATGTTTTTGGGTTTTTTTGTCCTGTGTGTTTGTTTTTGTTACTAAATTTCATTAAGATAATCATTAAGCGTTACCAAAGAACAAAATACGAGTTGTTATTTTCATAGGACTCACAGAAAACCTGGACATAAACAGAGTGGTATTATTTAGAACAGATAACTGTATTAAATACACCACCAAGACCAACAGTCTTTATATGGTAAGAGAGATCCAATGTGGAAGCCCCCCTCATAATCCACACACGCAGGTGCTTTCACTTAAATTTGATTAGACCTTTTCTCAGAAATGTGTGGGCCTGTACAAACTGCAATTGATTGACATCTCCCTCACTCTTCTGTTTGTTTTGTTGCACCTGCTTGGGCGGGACAATTTAGACTTTTACCATTCTTATTGGTCCATGAGGATTGGCAACGTCACAGCAGCTCCCAGCTTTGATTTGAGCTCCCCTCAAATCAAACCTGCAGCTGATCACCCACAGTAATTGGAAGCAGCTTTGCTGGTGTGCAGGCTGTACACTGAATTAAGCCCTCTTCAAGGCAGACATTTTGACTTACAAAAAGCATAGGTGTGAATGCTAATGTTAAAGAAAGGCTCCATTACATTAAGTGACGATGTAAGTCAACACCAGGTCTGCCATGCTGCTGCATCACTCTGTTTTACTTGTATTGGTTCAAGCTACAGAATCCTTTCACTTCCTTGAAGGCTTTTATTGTTAAACATCTGCTGGTAGTTTCAAGAGGTAGGAAGTTTCACTAGCATTAGCTTAAAATAAAGAAATATATATATATAGAATTTAAAGAAATTCATTAGTGTGCAAAAATCACATTCATATTGCTGATAGCAATTTATGAAACTAGAGTGTGCATTATATCTGCACAATTAAAGCGGTCTATAGGAAAAGCCAGAAGGTTTTTGACAGATTAGGTTTTGCATTTTCTACTTCAGACATCTACCATCTGGGGAAAGTGGCTGGAGTGTTGTACCATTTCCTTTTAAGCTGAATTACAGCAGCCAAACAGATCAAAAGTATAAGGGACACATACAATCATCCAATCATGGCCTCATTGCAGAGGATGCTGCACAGATCCAAGACACACAAAAAAAGATTTAACTATAAAACTGTTACATGTTAATCTCTGACATTGCTTGCCTGTGTGTCAAAGTATTGGGGGAGTGGATTTGTTATCAGCAGTTAACATGATCTGGTCAAAGTGCATGCTGCTCTTCATGCTTTTGCTGAGCTGGTGATTCTACATCCTTTCAAATTAAAGTTTGGAATAAACTCTAATAAGGTAGAGCATTATGTTTCATACTTTGCAGTATAACCATAAACTGTGTTTGATGTTGTTTTAATGACTCTTAGTCATACAAGCTTTATGGCTACCTTATGCAAGCTAATTAAATACCCTACTGTCTTGGTTTGCCGGTCAGCTTGTTCACAACTAAGTTATTTCATCAGGTTGTAGTGTACCTTGCTTGTTTTTAAGTCTAAGATTTCCCCTGAGGAAGATTAAGATCACAAGCTAAAGTACTGATTACTGATGTAATTTCAACTCTATTAGATATGTACAAATCATTAACTGAGCTAAAGCACTGTTTGTTATTCCTATTAGCATTACTTGCATAGCTCATATGCTCATACCCTTTACTGAATGGAATTACAGTTTAAAATATAACTGATTGCTGAAAGTTGATGGTATATCCTCCATGATGCAGGAATGACTAAAGAAAAAACTCAGAGGAAGGAGTTTTTAGAGACAGTGAGTGTTTTGCAATGGGTGCTAAGTTTCCTCCTCTTAGGTAAGATCCCTCTACACTTACTCGTCATGAACATTTATTACATGACACAAGGAAGTATCTCAATTAATGTTTGCTGTAGGTACATTAGCTCACCTCTTTATTCTAAAGCTTTTTATTTTTTCCCCTAATGTCTGAATTCTCATATTGTCCGACACGACACCATAATCATCCACCTTCAGGAGTGGTCTGTATGATCCTGATGGTCTATCTTCTGTTTACTTCGCTGTGGCCACTCTCCACTCTGTACTTCATATGGCTGGTGATGGACTGGCAAACCCCCGAAAGAGGTAAAGGAAACAGTATCATTCAAGTCTTCATGATAATAACATGTATGTTAGGCTAATCCTCCAGTCAGTGTCCTTGAGCAGGGCACTAGTTCAGATCTGGATGGGTTAAATGGAGAGAGCAAGTTTCACCACACTGTACTGTTCTTCTTTTAAATAGAAGAATCCTATGCACACACACTGTGTCTCAGTTCTATTATGTACAGAGAAGATTTAAAGTGTGTTCATACTGGAGGAGTGACAACATAGAGTATATGAGTTTTCTCAAAAGAGTAAAAATATACATTAAATGTTCTTTTGCATTGTGTGACCAACAGTGCACTCATTAGTTTATTAGTATAAACATTGATTGTGACTTTATTTTGTCACTTTTACAGTGTGAACACAAGACATACTCAAAACCTGCTAACAGTTAGTGAGTATGTAATATGAAGTTGGGACAGAGCCCATATTATTTTGTATACCAACTGCCAAAACTGTACACTACAACAATTATTGTTTAAAACATATGTGTTAGAGTGTGGTATGAAACTGGTACACACTCAGTGAGATTTCTAATGTCTCAATCAGGGGGCAGGAGGTCAGCATTTGTGAGGAATTGGAGGGTGTGGGAGCACCTCAGAGATTTCTTTCCAGTCAAAGTAAGTTTCACTTTGTATCTTTTAACACAATGATCTGATTTGAATGAACTTATATGGAACATATGGGTGTGACAGAGGTTTAATGTGGCTGGTCATGAGAAAAACTATTTTTTGAATTGTTATATCTCAAGCTAGATCTCAAGAAACAAAATGGTTTGTGAGGAGTCCATCCAGAACAGCTCCAACATGTTCTCATATTCATATATATAAGAGATATGAAAACAATCACGTTTAGTGTTTTAGCTTATCATTACCTTCACTGATTTTATATTAAAATATGCTAAAGAGGAAAAAGGACCATCTAGATTGTTACCAGTGCAAAGTTCAAAAGCCAGCATCTGTGATGGTGTTGGGGCGTATTAGTGCCCATGGCATGGGTAACTTGCACATCTGGCACCATTAATGCTTAAAGGTACATACACCGTTTTGTCTTTTTTAGGGGATGTCCCTGCTTATTCCAGCAAGACAATGCCAAGCCACATTCTGCACAAACACGTGATTTCATAATGGGAGTGCAGGAACTAGACTGGCTCACCTGCCATCCAGACCTGTCCCTCATTAAAAATGTATAAATGAATCACACAGTCTGACAACAGAGACCCTGGACTCTTAAGTCATATATCAAGCAATAATGGGAAATAATTTTACCTTCAAAATTTCTACAATTAGTCTCCTCAGTTCCCAAACACACACTGAATGCTGAAAGGAGATGAGTGTATATTTACAAAAAAAAGTTAAATCATTCTGTTAAATAAAAATTTATCAGTTTGGACATTTAATGTCTTGTCTTTGTACTGAAGGCATAGAGAATTGAATATAGGTCAAATATGATTTTCCTATTATCGCATTCTGTTTTTATTTACAATTTACACAGCATCCCAACTTCTTTGTAATCAGTTTTGATCTCCCCTCGTACAGGGAACTATAATGAACTAAAATATAATAATTTCCTTGCTCAGTTGGTGAAAACAGCTGAGCTGGATCCTAACAAGAACTACATCTTGGGTTGTCATCCGCACGGTATCATGAGTACTGGAGCCTTTAGCTGCTTCAGCACTGAGAGCTGTGGCTTCGCTGAGATGTTTCCTGGCCTGAGATCCACCCTGGTGATACTGGCAGGACTTTTCAGACTACCAATCTTTAGGGAGTACATAATGAGTGGAGGTATTTATAACATGCTCATCTCAAGGACTGAACTATTCACATTATCCAAATGTCACATTTAAACCCTCCTGTTTTGCTCTTGCCTTTGGTCGGCACCTCAGTCTCCATCAGCTGAACTAAACTGGTTGTGGGGTCTCACTTTGTTTTAACAGGTCTTTGTCCAGTCAGTAAACCAAGCCTTAGCCACCTCCTTTCAAAGAATGGTAAGGGTAACGCAGTCGTGATTGTGATAGGGGGTGCTGCCGAGTCTCTGGCATCCTCTCCTGGAGTCAACACGGTGGTTGTGAAGCAGAGAAAGGGATTTGTGAGGACGGCTCTTGAGTTTGGGTAAGAACACTCAAGAAATAAGGTATCAGCAATGTGCAATTATTTCACATTGGAAGAAGGCGAACTACAGTTAAGCTTCCCTAAGGAGAAATATTGTTTGGTTAACTTAAGCTGCTAAGATAAAGTATGTTTTTGTTTTATTGTTTGTATTTTATTTAAGAGATTGAAATAATTAATACTTAATTCAAGTGACAAATGACAAATGACAAATGCAATGCCTGGGCATGTCTTCAAAGTGGCCCGGATTAATGAAAAATGGGATCGGACTGGTCAAAGTGGGATCAATTACTGTATAGAAGCAAAGGTAAAATAAATTTCTTTCATGGCCCACAACTAGTTTGTTTGAATTTAGTTGAACTACTAGCAAGGTGCATTCAAATACATTTAAAGTACTAGTTTAATCACATGTAATTCACCACTGCCCAGCACTGAGCATCAGCTGCTATCATTGTATTGTACTAATGAGCAGTCCACTACTTGACACACATGTAACCTCTGGTGATCTTCCTCAGGGCTGATCTGGTGCCTGTTTACTCATTTGGAGAGAATGAGCTCTTTCAGCAGGTGATTTTCTCAGATGGCAGTCTCGGTCGGAGGTTACAGGACCTCTTCAAAAAGATCGTGGGTTTCGCCCCGTGCCTATTTGTTGGTGAACGCATGGCATTCATACCTTACAGAACTCCAATCACCATTGTTGGCAAGTATTTTATCAGTCTTGAGAAGCCTGACTTTTTGCTTTGTGCCGTTTTTAATCTGACACTGCTTCTTCCAGTTGGAAGTCCAATCTCAGTGCCAAAGAGCATCATACCTACTGAGGACGAGGTCAACCACTATCATAGGCTCTACATGGACAGCCTGTCCCAGTTATTCCATGAACACAAAGTCAGCTGTGGTCTTTCTGCAAGTCACAAGCTTCAAATCATTTAGATTTCTCCTCTCTGCATGAACAGCGTAGCTGTTTGTTTGCTGCTTTTAAAGGGGTTTCAACCTTCTGGGTTTCTTCTTTCATACTGTGCATTGTGACTGTATTTGAAATTATTTAACATGAATGTGTGCTTTAAATAATTAAGCTGTATGCCATGTTCTCAAAGCAGTGAAAATATGGTGGTCTTGGTAAACTGTATTTCTCATGATGTCACTTAAGGATTTGAGTATTTCTAATGTTGGTAAATAAAGAGGTGCAATAGACATGTAGCATGAGTAAAATAGATTGCATTTGTCAAAATGTGTTTGCATACTTGCATTCTCATGACTAAGAATGAGTGTGCTTCAATCCTGACCTGTGATGTACATATATCTGCAGGACAAACTTTAAACTGACTGCTTTTATATTTCATTTGAAACAAGACTATTTGTCCAGGTTAATATTATCATTTTTACTCAAAACAATAATAGACATTTCTTGCACCAGTGCAAGGTTTCTGTAGATTTCTATTTAGCATCAGTGTTAAATGAAATGACCAGCAGACATGCGCGTGAGATTCAAAGGTTTACCGAATACGGTGCTGCTTCAACCGTTTCATTCAAGGGTTGTGGGTCTCAAGACGTGGCGCATAAAAAATCATGTGCACAAAACCTAATCTCATGTTACATCTTCTTGATAATAAATTAAATTTAAATTGAAAGGAAAGTACAATAGTGAGATCACAACTTTATTGAAGAATCAGTTTACAGCAGAACTCGGTTCTAATTGCACAATTACCAAAAAATGCTTAAAGAAAGAAATAATCTAATCTACTCCAGTAAGCAAGCAGAACACTAGTAAAGAGTGAATACTAAGGACAAGGTGAACTGTCTAAAAATAGTCCTTTTCATCTGGTGCGTCCAGGTCATGATACTCAATGATGTTACGTGGGTCACCTCGTGACATTCTGGGATTGGTTGAAGGTGTAAGGAGTAAAACAGAGACCCAGGAAAGAAGAACATAAATGTTCATTAAAGACGGGTTAAATAAATCTCCAATAGTAAAAAATTGGCCGCTCATTGCAAAATAAAGATCACACATACCTGATGTTCCGTGGCTTCCCCAGGTAGCCACCTTGTCCACGGAAGTTGTCATAGTTGCCTCGGCCTCCTCCGTATTGGTTGGGGGGGTAAGGAGGCCCACCTGTTGAAAAAGAGTCACAATCAGACCAAAAACTATCAGTCTGACAAACACATTTCCACTATAAGCACGAATGAAAGTAAAATCTAAGAACGTACCACCATAGCCCATCAGCGGTGGACGTGGCTGCCCGAAGCCCATTGGACCCTGAGGACCTTGAGGAGGAAATGGCATGTTGGGAGAAAGCAGACCTGAAGTGCAAATGAGAATTCATATGGTTGTCAGCAAAATATATTTCAATTCTTTGAGCCTCAGTTGGTCAATCTTTGTTAAATAATTAAAAACCTTTCACTATGAGTATCTAGGCTTTTTTAGAAATGCTGTGCCGACCTTGACCTAGGCCTGGAGGAGGAGGAAGTTTCATCTCGGGCAGTGACGGTCTCTTTGCGTCCATCAGGAAATTGTTGAAAAACGCCACTTCCTTTTTCACTTCTTCAATTTTGTCCCCATGTTTGTTCAGGATGTGTTTCCGTACAAACTCCGGGCCCTGGATATTCATTTGAAATGTGGGCGGTCTTACCATTAAAATGTGAATGACAATATGGTAATACTGGTAATGTACATGTCCTCTACAAGTCACAAGTCATCAACGCCATCATGTGTTATACAGTCCTGAATTCTATAGCTCACCTTAAATTTCTTGCCACTTAGAGGACAAAGCCATTTGTCCTTCCCCAACTCTTGTGTGTTGGCAGACACAAATTTCTCAACCTCCTCTTCAGGATCCTTGCGGCCCATTTTTGCTGCCTCTTCTTCTGACAAGATTTCTTTAACACTAAACAAAGGACTCAGTTTTTCCTCCATCATCTTCTGCCATTGTTGCACTGTTTAAAGTTTTCAGAAAAACGTGATAGGTGTGAAAAAAGGAAGAATGATTTAGAGCCATATTTTTTTTTAATAAACTCATTAGTCACGTCAAGTCACTTTTATTTATATAGCACATTAAAACACAACGCTGAGTTGACCAAAGTGCTTCACAGTAAATAACAAAATAAAAACCATAAGTTCTAAAAAAAACAAAAAACAACATAGTCCTTATCTTATCAAGCCACCAGCCACATTGTACAAAATGTATTTTTCCAAAGATATTCCCCATTTTTTTTAGATAAATAAAAATTTTAAAAATACAATACGATCAACAACACTAAAAATTACATTATGCGTGTGCAAGTGTAACAAACAAGCAATTAGGATGTGTAAAACTTGATATTTACAGTAGTGTGATAGAAAATTGTAGTTCAAACGCAGCTATGAGAGAGCAAAGAGGTGAAATGAAAAGAAACTTTTCAACTTGGGCACACAAAGCTAAACAGGAACACACATTTTTGCATCAAAGTTTCTGTTGTACGATCAATGTATTTACATTTCTCATTCCTCCATGTTATATAACACGCAGAAGGGCCATGTACTGACCTTCGCCTTGTGTGATGCGGTTAGGGGGGATAGGTCCACGTACATGGATCATCCCACAGCGATTGGGCATTTCATCCTCACTGGGGTATTCACAGGTGTTGTAGTAATCAATTGAATGCACAACACGCAGATACAAGACCAGACGATCCAAAACCTGGAACAACAGGGATGACACAGACACGTCAGACTGAATGTAAAGAATTTATTTACCAAACTGTCTGGATGACTGAACGTATATAAAGGATAAAAGGAATGAAGTCATATCTGCTTTAAAAAGGGGCAGAGAATAAACTCATACACATGTATAATGCATCGTTTGAATAGGTAATTGTGCTGCATTTGTTCTGATATCTGCAAAAGTCAAACCTTGGCTAGTTTGTCATCCTTCTCCACAGTCATCTCTGCAGGGTTTCCCTCCTTAGTGCTTTCCTCAGGATCCATCCCTGACCCCAGAAGCTCCTCCTCCTCAGCACTCACCTCCTCTATCAGGTAATCTGTGATATTCTTCAAGATGGGGTTCTGAGCTGTCAACTTTGGAAATCAGACACCACACAGAAGATTATGTATTCAGTTAGAGCAAATCTATTTTAGAGGAGTCTGTGCACATTATGATGGATCAGTGCGCACCTCTGTGCTCTGTCCGTCGTCCTGGAACTTGTTGTTCCACAGGTCTCCTTTCTCGTCCAAGGCATGAATGAGCTTGGCAGCCAACTTGATGTCGTTGCGGAGCACCGGCTTGTGCTGAGTGATGCCATTAACATTACGCACCCTCCGGGCCAGATCCCTGTTCACCCCTGGAGCCAGTTCACAGTCTCGGAGCTGTGAAGGGTAGAATGTAAACTGCTATTTAGGGACTAGACAACACTCGCCTACATCCAAGTCACATTATGAATTACACATATGCAAAACCAGCGACTGACTTAAACAAAACAGGTAACAATTCAACACTTTCATAAAAAAATAAACCTATAGAAAGTTATCTGAGACATTATCATGGTTTAATGAAAAACTAACTTTACACAATAAATAGTGCATATTACGACTTGCACACAGAGTCAAGAGATGAGACTGTCACACTTACGCGATTATTCTGAAGATTCCAGCAAACTTCTTTAATGTTGACACTGCGGTCAAACGTCACCCAGCAACGTCTGAAAAACCTGAAGCAACGCAGTGTTCATTAAGACATTACTGTGCAGTCTCTTTTTAATGAAAGACTGAATGAATATCATAAACATCCGAGTAAGAGGTCAAGGGGTGTTTTTTTTAAACTAACCTACGCTCAGGATGGGGGTCAGACAAGCAAACACGTAGAAATCCAGGGTATCGCCGACAAAGCTGAGAGGAAAACAAATGAGTACGTTTATTTTAAACAAAAACACAAGTTAATCAGTACTGGACTATTAAAAGCGCCACCTATGTTCAACTCACAGCAATAATCTCAGCCCTGGAAATGGAGGGAGCAATGCTCCTCATGAACAGAGAACAGGTCCTGTGGAGGGGCCGCGGCCTGGGAGAGGAGTCTTTGGGCTTCTTTTCCTCTTTCTTGTTCTCTTCAGCATTCTCCTTTGGTTTCTCCTCTTCTTCATTCCAAGAGAGAGAGAGAGAGCATAGTGGCAGGAACAACTTTTAAATGCATAAATATTGGGACCAAAGACAGCGTCGGTCTGTTGATAAAAATCCGGCCCTATCTTGAATCTTGATTCCTCACCATCAACCTCATCTTCCTCCTCATCCTTGTCTTCCTCTTCCTTGGTCACAGGTTTATCAGAGCAGTTGGAATTGGAATCTGAATCAGAGTCTGAGTCACTCTCCGAGGCGCTGCCTTCATCATCGCTGTCTCCACTGCGCTTCCGCTTTCTTCTTGGCTGATGAAAGATAAAAATTAGAACAATTATGGCTTTACGGACTTATTGAAAATAATTTCAATAACTGAAGCAACACTTACTTTCTTGGGCTCAGGCATTTCTTCTTTGGCAGCTTCGCTCTCTGCCTTCTCTTTTACATCCTCCCCTTCAGTGGCCCCAGGTACTTCAGTGCTGTTGCTCTCCTCCTGTGGCACAGTTTACTGTCAACAACACAGTACTGTAAAATATCTACTGCCCACTGAACACAGTGATCTACACCTACCTTCTCGTTTTTGTCTTTCTCTACAGAAGCCTTGCGGTCACCATCCAGGGTTTTGAAGTCTTCTCTTTTAGGAGGTTCAACACCTGAAACAGACGCCGACTTCTCCCTTTCTTCCTCCTCTTCAGATGGCAGGTCCAAGATGCGAAGATCATGATCCGTCCCTCCCTCCATCTTTATCACAGCTGAAGTCAAGCAGAAGGGTAAATGGTTGAGGGTTTAACTAATGACACGGTCTCCAGTATGATCCAGCAGTCATTTTACATTGCTATTATTTTTAATACAAAAAGACTAACTTCAAATACCACCAGTGCTCTTTTAATTATCTTAAGGTCTCACCTGCATCCAGAACCTTGATGATGGCTGGGGTCTGTTCAATGTCCAAGGAGACATTATCAAACCAGCCATTCTCTATCAGGAACATGAAGACATTCAGACGGTTATGCAGAGAGCTCTGGGCCTCTGCCTTCAGTCGATTGGCCTCATCTGGGTGATACTTGGACCTGAACCTGTGTCCAGAGTTGGGGTTCACAAAATAGTGGGGGGGATGGGGGTGTGGGGTGGGGGTGTGATGGGGGTTGGGATGAGCGGTATGTAAAAATTAAAGAAATGCATCTTATATATCTAAGTTGCAACTGTGATGTCATACAATAGCAGAAATATGATTTATATGCCTATTTTAAACACATTATTCAACAAATATGTAAAATAAATTAAAAAAATTAAATAGAACTAAAAATATATTTTTTTAATCCAGATGGTTTGCCTGTTGGGAAAAGTTAAAAAATATCAAATTAAATCAGTGGAATTAAAGCATCTAGTCATACTATCATAAGTGAAATTGTCATTTGTGTATTTTGTATAGCCTACTCCTTGTGTTAGATCTTTCAATGTAAACATGCTTTGACCTTGTGATTATTGTAGCTCATGATTTCAAAGAGAAAAACACAGCAGATATTATAAAAGTTAAGCAGTCACAAAATCAGAATTTCACAATAAAAATGTTGATCATTGAGTGGACTACAGTTACCTTTTGTTCTGTTGTTTATTGCTTGTTTATTAACAAATAAATACAGAGAGGGGTCTCTTCTGTGAAAATGCGCTCCACTTCACCACAATGGTGTGTCTGTATGCACACAAATTCGGTTTTGGCTTTGGATTTGATCAAAACATAAAAGAAAATAGTGTAGGAAAAAAAGTCTTCACGCGCGGAACACTTCACTGTCTATCTAAGATCCCTGATACTGTGTGTCTAAGAGCAACTGCATTGTGCGCAGTGCATTCCCTTGCTGTCTAAGATCGAATCCTGCTGATGAGTTCCACTTTCTCTCATCTTCAAAAAAATATGTTGCCAACGTAGTAGTAGGAATGAAGGGGGAAAAATTGTTATGTCAAAACAGACCAATTGTGCATGACACCTGTGAAATAAGTGTAACAAGGGTTAACAGGCAACAACGAGTATACAACTGTGAATCTTGGCAAGGTTAAAATTTGACAAAGAAAAAGAAAAGAAAATCAACCCAAATAATGCAGATGCCTTTTTGGTAAAGGCTACAATAAACTAATTGAAAAAAATCAAATCTTTCAGCTTTGTGATTTTGAACAGAATTTAGAGACAAGTACCGTTATTGATTTACTTAACATAATGCAGAAGGCAGAATTGTTACATCGCTATGGGTATACTTTGCCTGACTTGCTCAGTCACATCGCCAAACATAATTTATTAACACCTATGGAACCCTCTGTCTGAACTCATACACATTTTTAACCAAACAAAATAGTAATATGTGTTTTAAAGTTGAATTTGGGTTGATTTTCCTCTTTAATAAACTACAAGTACAATGATTATTGATCACTGTATATGAATATAATACAGTATATATAATATATGCTAATTATCATTATTAATAAACACTGATAGTAGGCCTGGTCCTAGTAAATGGGTGGAGCTGCTTTTGGGTTTATTAGTAAGCGCCCGAAACATGTTTAAAGACTTAAAAGGTCCAGTGTATAAGATTTAAGGCAATTTGGGGCAGAAATGGAATAGAATATTGATAATGCTGTTTTCATTAATGTATAATCATCTGAAACAAAGGATTTTTGTGTGGTTGTTACAATAGCATTAGTCCAATATGTTAGACCACCATGCTTCTACAGTAGCCCTGAACAGACAAATTACACACTGGCTCTATAGAGGGCTTTTAACTTTTATCGAATTTTTAGCTGTCACCATAGGAGGGTGTTCAATTGCTTGCATTCTGCACCCAAACCACTAGATGTCATTAAATCCGACATTCAGTACAGTACCTTTAAATGGCAGTATTATATCATAAAATAAATAAGACAACCTTTAATCCCCATGATACCCCCACCATAGGATCAGGCCCAACCTAATACATTGTTATTAAAAAAAAGTAATAATTTATAATTGATAATGAAATAAAAGCCAAAGGAGAAGAAGTGTCTAAAATTTGGTGATGGCAATCACAGATTAAATAACTAAAATAGTTCAATGAAAAGAATGACTATAGTGCAACTACATTAAAATCTACTAATATTTATAAGGGCTTCAATAGCAAAGGAAACTGAGATCGTACCACTCTTCATCCTTATGAGCCAAAAAGAAGTCCTGCATCTGCTGTCGGCGGAAGTCGATCTTGTACTCATTGTAACGTTTGACCGCCTCTGTCTCATCCACAGAATCATCCAAGGACAGCAGGAACTCCTTAAAGCTCTTCATTATGGGAGGGGGTGGACCCAAATCCATGTCATGGATGTTGCCAAGCCTAACGGACGAGAGCCGAGTTGGATGGAGTTTTTAACGGGCCATCAAAACTCATAGATTTTTATATGCAATAAGTGCAGTAATCATTGAAAACCTAATAGTGAATCCTTAAAACAAGATTTAACTTAAAAACTCAAGCCAACTCCACATTGAGTCCATTTCTCACCTTGCCTGAATGGGGATGCCATGATGAGGCTGCATGAGATGCAAGTCAGGATGGCCCCAATGCTGTGGTGGGCCATAGCTGGGGCCCCCTCCACCACCATAACCCAAGTCATATCCTCCACGGTAAGGCTCTCCACCATGGTCATCCCTGGCAAGGACAGATAAAATGATCTTAGGCAACAGCAGATTCCAGTATCCAATATTGTGTATAAGGGCTGCTGCTGCTGATCTCACCAATCTCTTCTCATGCGTTTCTGCTGCGGACTTATGTCGTGTCTTGGCGGGGTGAATCTTTCCCTACGACCTCTGTCATAATCCCGATACTCTCCACGGCTACGCCGTTCCCTGCCCCTGTCCCACTCCCTGGGACATGGATTTCAGTAAACATTAACATCAGATTAAACATATTTACTCCACAAACCACGTGGCTGCATTATTTTGGAGATGAGGTGGGACATGGTTTAGCACTAAATCTTGATTGAGACTGAGTTTCTAATCTCTCCACTTTACCTGTCGTTCCAGTCATCTCTGCGTCTGTCTTCTCGCTCTCTGGAACGGTCATAATCACTTCTCTCTCTTCTGAATTTGTCCCTTCTCCTGCGATCGTATTCATCATCACTGTCTCCCATCTATAGAGAGAAACGCAAATTTAAATCACGATCTGCTATGTAAGGGTAATATAAAAAAAACTCAATGTGAGCGCTGTCATTGTAATCCGTCTTAATAAAACATGATTGAATAATCACTTGACAAGCGATTCGTAATTCAAATCAAACTTTCAGCATACACATTTTTTGTTTACCTTGCTCCGATAATTCAAACGCTAATGGGGGTGTGCAGTTATGAAATCCTAGCTACAAGGGTAATATGACGCCAGAGACACGGTTAACGTAGATTGTGCTAAATTGTCTCTTTGTTTTCCATTAGTTATTTGCGACATAAGACTCCTATAATCCAATAAACAAATGACTTGAAATACAAATGACAAAATTGCGGTGTAAAAGCATGGCTATTCAAGTCTAAATAAAGTGATTAACTGGTGTTATTGTTAACGTTAGCTAATGTTAGCAAGAGTGCTAAATGTTAACTTAGCTAGCTAGAAATGTAGGCTAATTTGTATACAAGATATACATATATATATACATTACACGAGTATTTTAGCTTTTCACACCAGGGAACTATCGGTTTTTTAATAGTTTAACCACCTTTGATACCTTATTATTATTATATGCGTGGATGAACTTCGTGTTCTTGTCCTTTTTCCCCTTCCGCTTCCTTGTCTTCTTCTTCTTTATGTTTTTTCGCGGCAGACACAATTTGTACAATACTGCCACCAACTGGTACAAAGCGCGGTTCATAATTTAATCCGTTTTTGCCTTTCATTTTCCCTTCATAAATCACTGTCTGCCAGTGTAAGATATAGTCTGGATCCGATGTTCTAGCTCATCAGTTAACTATGTTTAAATCAGGGTCAATTTTTAAACCCTAAGAATCCATGCTGTTTTATGGCTGCACCATTTCATCAAAAGGAAATATTGCAGATGTTTGATTATTTTCTAAGCTATACATTTTTTGAAAATTCATCCAGAGTTGGTATTTTGGAAACTTTTGTATCACTAGTAAGTTCTGTGATTTTAAAAAATGTTTTGTTGCACAGTTTGAGGTTTAACGTGTCGAAGCTATCAAAAACTTTATTTAGAGATGCATATTTAAATGTGTCGTCAATTATGTCTATACTTTATTTTAAAAAACAATGTTAGACAAAGGTCGTGCACCAGTCCATATAATTCATAAATCCAACCTGCTGCAACTATGAAGCAAAAGGATATTTCTATTTCTGTAGAAAATAGTCATGATAATGAATTATTATTATGATCAAAGACCATATGCTATCATAGTTTTACAGAAACTTTGTACTTTCTTTATCATTAATGAAACCAGATGTACGTTGTCATGGCACTGCACAATGAGGGGCAGATGGTTTAGAATATAGTGAGAATGAAATATGAAAACTTAAGATAGTCCTCATTCCCCTCTATGAAGTTGTCAAACTTCATCGACCAGTTATCGACCACAGCTATGCTGGACATCCGGTTTCATGATGAGTCACTCCATGATTTTGTAATAACACCCAACACTGAGACACACAGCCCAAATGACAAAAACTTTGAGGAATGCTGTATTATTTAGAATTTATTCATGCATATTCTCAATGAAACTGTGGGCTTCTGAGCACAGAATTGCAAAATCACTATAAAATGTTAATTAAATTAATCAATCTGCATTTCATTAAAAATATACAAAATTATGTATTGTAATTATAAATTGGTTTTGCTGTAACATTTATTAGTAAGTACGAGAAAATGATATGATACACTAATAGCACAGTCATTTGTTAATAATTTGCTTTGTATCGGCTTATGTATTATATTAGCTTTACATTGGCTGTGGACAATTTTTGTCTTATCTCATTCAAACACAACATATGGTACCTCAATCCCATTTTAATATCATTTAAGCTTCCACAAATCACACATTAAAAGCCACTTTCTACAAACTGTGTCTAGACATACGTGTACGGTGAATTCTCACTTGCTGGAAATAAAATTTGACACTTAACGTTTATTACTTACATGTGATAAACTAGGCACATTCTAAAATGATATTTTTTTTAAAGCATTAATTTGGAGATTACATTTTTCCATTAGTTTCAGTATACAGTCTCCAAAAAAAGTACAGTACAAAAGTCATTTGAAGGATAGGAAAGAAGCTGTTCTATTTACAGTACAGAGTGTTGCCAAGAAACCTAAAATCAAACTTGATAGTGAGGAGTCTTTTTGTCCATCATAAGTCAAATCTAACGATGGAGTATTTGATTTCACAGGCTTGCTGCTTCCCCCAGTCATAACACCAACACCAAAATGCAACTTACTGAAAATTCTCATAGAATGTATATCCATCTAGCACTGTTTGCTCTGTTTTCATATGCAGCTGTGATGTTTGGGGGATTTGTTCAGTCCTCTGTCTAATGTGGTATAGACATAAGTCTTAAGTTGAGGTTAAAAACTAGGGCATGTCATCTTAACGGATAAAACATCTGGACAGTGGACAGCAACTTCAGTTCCACACACTGTAAGACTATTATTAATTTAAAACAAAAACTCCAGTTGTGATTTTATATTAGGTCAAGGTAAACAGTGTGCATTTATATATTTGTACTAACCTTTATATAAATCAACAGTGTGAACCCCATCCAGGTCATTTCAGAACACAGAGAATTATCTCATTATCTCATCCCATTATCTCATTTCACAGCTGCTGAGCAAAAGGTGCAAATCTAGCAAGTGTCAGCTGGCTAGCTATTAACTGCAGCTACCCCTTCAATTTCAAAATATTTAATCGAACATAAACATGTACATCAAGGCCAATATAAGGCATTGCTTTTTTTCTAAAAAATACCTCCAGGGTTCTATGATTCAACATGTAATCATTCTGTTGCTTACAAAAATGGAAAAACATCGATGAAATATTCATAAATCTGATTAAAAGAAAATAATAAAATTCTACGACAATTTTAAAGACCAAAACCCATTGTTATCGCTGATATTCATTTACAATACCAACTGAGCCTTAATTTGTTGCGATAAACCTGAGTTTGTTGAACTTAACAAACTGGATAAAGCTAAAAAATAATTTTCTCAAACTGACCACATAGCATTATCAACAGCAGAGATGTATAACATATTTGCAATATTCTACTATGGCCTAACTTGATGCGGAATTTGAGAAATATCTGACATTTCAAAGAAATGAAATATAGATTTAAAAATCTGAAAAAGGACTGATGGGGATTAAAATATAAAATGAAGACAAACATTTCCCTTCCACTTGCACACCTTTGATAGGAAATGATTCAAAGTTTGGAAAAAGGACTGTCAGATATAAAACAATTATGATTAAGACAAGCACTAGAGCCCTAAACTTACTCTGAGAACCTACAAGATCCACATTAATGAGAGGACAGAATTGATTCTATTTAGCAACACAGTCTAGAGTTTAAACTGTGACTAGAGTCAACCTCTTACTTATACAGCACATTAGATCACTGGGCCCATTCACTGTGTGCAGCACTAGTGGTTAGGTCATGTGATATGGTCATGTTATGACTTACAACTCGCATGTAAAAAGGTTGTCTATGGACAAACGTGAGTACTGGAGCTAATGTATGTTTAGAAGTGGGTGGATGCTTAATGGATTTTGGTAAAAACCAACTGATGCCAGTGCTGCATGTGGTTTGACACAAGTAGATCTCCTATGGTTACTGGGTAAAGTCTTGTGTTACAATAAATGTCAACCTACTCACAAATAGGAAACTATTTTAAAGTACAGTGTGATAACAGTACGCCTGATTATACATAGACTCTTTATAGGTAAAACAAAATCATCTCAATGCAGCCGAGTTCCAGTCATCAGATCTCCACTTTATCCCTACTAATGAGCTGAGCGGTGTCATCATCAGTGTGGTGCCTTTCCTCTACTGCATCATCACTTTCTGAGTCTGTGTCCTCCGGGAGGGACTGGTACCCATCATAGCCCAGAATGGGTGAGTCGCAGTGTGCAGGGGAGGCCAGGCACTGGGCAGTAGTGGTGGTGGTGGCTGAATAGGCCCCTGGGCTCCCTGGCGGTGACCCTGGGTTGAATGGCCGGAGCAACGGAGTGCGCTCCGAGTCTGCTTCACTCTCTGCCCCTTCTTCCTCTCTACGTGCCCGAGTTTCCTCTTCAGACTCGGACTCGGAGTGCTCTGGGTTGTTCCGAGTGACACGCTGTTTGCATATAGGACACGTCTTCTTGGTCTTTGTGAGCCACGGGTCTACACATTTGCAGTGGTAGGCTGAACAGCAGAAGAGAAGAATTTAGAGGATTTTTGTTTGTGACATAATTAAGCAAATATTAAATACGATCAGAAAAGGTCATTCGGCAAAGAGAGCCTGCTATGGCCTTTTCACCTCCATTAGTTACTATATGTTCTAGATGTACACTCTGCACACCCCATAACATTTGCTTCATGAGCAAGTTGTTCCTTGCTTCTGAATGACTGAGCCTTTCGAGGACGCCCCTTTCTTTCAAACATGTGGAATGCCCCAAACAGCCGTTATTTAGAAATTCTGAAACTTTCCCAGTCTTTTGTTGCCCCCCTTCAAATTGTTTGAAACATGTTGCTGGGTCAAATTCAGAATGAATACATATTTACAAAAAGAAATAAAGTTTATTTGTGTGAACATTTTACATCTTGTCGTTGTATGGTCGATTGAATAAAAGTCAAAAATGATTTCGGAAATTATTCTGTCTGCTTTTACTTGTTTTATACAGCATCCCACCAGTTTTGGAAAATGGGTTGCACGAGCTTCAGAATAACTACATAGAAATAAAATATTTACCATGTGAGCAAGGTAAAACTCGCAACTTGTCTCCCTCTTCATACTCATCCAGACAGATTGCACACAGATCGTAGTCATCCCCTGAAACAAAGGATAAAAGATATCAACTTTAATAATTTAAAACTGAGAATATTATATATTTCAATTCTTGAATTATTGTGTATTGTAAAAGTGAGTAATAATTCAGTATGAGAATGTGTTCTATCAATAAAAAGCTCTATGATGATGATAGAGGAAACTCAACTTCAAATTCACATGCAAGGAAAATTTGATTATTGCAAATGGTTTACAAAAGTATTACAGTAACAATTAAAATGATTATCTTTCTACCTTTACGGAACTTGTGGGTTGGAATCCGCTTCAGCTGTTCCTTAGATAAACGATTTTTCCTCAGCCTCTTTCTGTACTGTGCAAATCTTACAACCTGAACAATGCAAAACAACGTTATAGATGGCATGAGAACTACGGTGGCACTTAACATGCATGGGTGGCTTTGTTTTTGTGTTCATGTAGGACCATACCTCTTATAGGAGGTTAGGAAGCTGATTTGGAAAGCAGGTTTTCAGGGCACAAGCTTAATAAAAGCGTATGTCAACTGAAAATAAGAGCCTCTAGATTTGCTACAATAGCTACTAATTGTCCAAATAGTCTATTTTTTAAACCTGGATTTAAGAGTAAATAAACTGTTTGGAAATGATTGCATAATTTCCCTTTCAATTCTAACAATCGTTAACTTAAAAAAGATACTGTATATTAAGGCATGTGCCGCATACTGAATAAACAAAAAGGGGGCATCACATCATATGCAAACTTACCAAGACAACAAACATCACAAGGATGATCATGCCAATTACTCCAGTGAAGGGAATAAGGTAGTATGAGAGTGGGAAAGCAAACTCTGGCTTGAGGATCACATAGCTCCTGCAGGCCAAGAAAAGGAGCATTGCATAAGATTACCATAACCACTGTCTGTGCAAATCTATAGCTGACAGTTTGATTTCTTATTCAGTTTGAAAATGAAAATGTGGAGATGTTTTACTTACCCCTGTTCTGGAATTATGTAACCTTTGAGAATTTTGGAGGCATAGTAGCTGGTGAATACAGAGGGGATGTCAATCTGCTCTGCAATAGATTCTGGAGAGGAAAGAATAACAACAAAAACAACCAAAAAAAGATGAAACTTAAAATTGTTTCAGTGAGATGGTGTGAATGCGTGAAGTTTGATATTGTTTATATTTTCAAGAGGAGAATTTATTACCGTTGCTGTAGTTCATATTGAGCAGAATGTCTGAATACATGTTGTGAACGATTGCAGCACTGTATCCAGCTTGCTGTGCGTGCAAGACCTGAAAACCAGTTCATCACATTAGAACAGTTTGCTTCATAGACAACAGGGTTGTTCCGATACTGAAAGCAGTATTGGAAATGCCTGTGATACAGCCTAAAATTGTTGATCGGTATTAATCGATACAAGCTATTTATTGGAAAAAGGACTGCTACTGCCCAGCATCATCACATTTCCCTGAATGCAACTTGACAGATTCTATTACTGCACCGGTATCAGATAGCTACTCTGTGTAGGCCAGAGTAGCTTCAGGTATCAGTACCAGGAAGGAAAAATTGCATTTGAATATCTCTAATGAACACTACAACAGATTGAATCTAAATCTAACATTACTGACCTTTACATCAAAATTGCAATCATAGCGTCTGATGAGAACTATGAATTTGGTAGTATTTGTGTCATTAGATGGTGGCACTGGGGGAGGAGGGTCTATTGCTGTACAGCCATTAGCAGGACTGGATTCCACCAAAATTCCCTTTCACACAAAGAAAAGAAACCCATCATTATAATGCACCATAATTTGTGTTTTTCCATATGCACTCCATTCTCCATTACTCACCATTAGTCCATCCTTAGGAAGTGAGAAACCAAACAAGGCAGGCAGGTCCTCAAACATGGAGGTTGTATTGCTGAAATGCTACCAAAACAATACATACATAAGAACTGACATAACAATTGGTGCAGGAGAATTCAGTGAATCATATTTATATTAAAGGTTGATCAAAGCTCATGAGTTAAAGCTCCAAGATTACTTACAGCATAGATATAGGCATGTGTAGGTGAGGGAATGAATACGCTCCAAAAAAATACTATAAAGAAACTCCATCGAGCCTCCATGCACCACACACCAAGGCGAAGCATCCTCGGGCGCTTACAGTTGCACTAAATTGTGAAAAAGATATGACATATCGCAATCAAGAGTTAGTAGTCAGCTTCATGTCTCAGGCTGAAGATGATGTTGCAGTTTCATTACAGCCTGCCATTGGCATATGAATAAAAATAGACAACGCAAGAAGGAAAACAATGTAAATGTCCACATCAACATGCAAACAAGGATCTTACAGCCTGGCTCCCCAGCATGCATTCACATGTACTCTATTGCCATGAAAGGGTAAACCTAGACCAAGTACTTCCAAAAGTGCTTGTTACTTTGTGAGAATACAAGTGTCATATATACATATACATGCATATTATGCATAAAAGACTAAATATATCATATTGAATTTTGGCTGAAGTCTCCACAGATTTGGTGAAAAAATTATAAATTATCTGAAAAGCAATCCCTGTTGTTTGAGCTGCATAGAGAGTTACCAAAGAAAGAAAGCTCTTAAACCTGTTAAACATGTCATTGTGTCCTCACCACTTCCGGAAAATACTCGAATACTTTGCGTACTTTACTCTTATTCTTGACAGGATATTGGTGGGTTTAAGTATTATTTACTAGTTTAGGTGTAGCCTCTGTTATTGTTTATATTCTATAGAAATGACATATATAAAAAATATCAAATGTCATCGGGGTTATTCGATGTTATTACATAACCTTAGTTGTCGCTAGCAATATACCTTAGCGTTATCATCCGGCTAATATCTGCACTGCGAAGGTTATAATCCTAAATAATTAAGTTGTCTCACGTCAGTTTCATGTAAAAACACTCAAGTTTTCTTTACAATGCGTTGTTACTGTCTCAACAATTCTTTAATTCCACCAGAAAAGGTCAAAGACAGGAAGGATTAACATTTGCTGACGTTTGGCTACTGCTAGCAGATGTTACCGTTACATACCAGTAGCGTTATATTATCTCGGTGACAGATTACTATATGTCTTCTTTGTAGTCCATGTACATCGTATCATAGAGGGTAACTAGTGTATAAATCAATATTATGTTTTTCCGCAGATGAAAGACTTTTCGTGTATGGTCGATTTCCCAAAGTTGCGTTAGCCTGTAGTGAGGTTGGGTTTGTTTGTTATTGGGTTTCCCAAATTCTTCTTCGTGTGGTGACAGCAGGTGTTCTTCTTCGTGTGGTGACAGCAGGTTGGCTCACCGGGATCGTGGACCCATAGCGCCACCAGTGACCAGAAGGCGAAACATCGTGTTCGTCCTTGGCTCATGGACGACGACGACCTCTTGTGGTTTACATGAATCTGAACTTATAAAGCTGATGGACAACATTTCATTTGAAAAAGTCTATAATTGTGATATCTGATATGATATGTATCTGAATGATAGCAGGACTTATAACTCAAGAAGAAATTTGACATGATTGGATTTAATTTCATAGCAAACAGAGGGAGACAGACACAGACTGGTTTCACTGCATTCATGTAACAGATCCCAATCAATCTGGCGCCTTGCACAGGTTTATCAACTTGCCATCCATCAGAGGGCAACATGGTGCCTGAAAATAACTCACAGGTTTTCAATTATTAGGCCACAATTCCTTTAACACTACCGATAAGTGGTGGGATCTGTCAGGGTGTTTATATTGTCTGTCATAACATTATCTATCAGAGTTCAATAAATGATAACTACAGGGCCAATAAATGACCTTTTGAAATATTGAGCTGTGAGCTGTCAGGCTATTCAACAGATTATGAAACCATTCTTCTCCAGGTCATTTGTAACTTACATTTACTCAAACTTACAGCTGGATGAAGAAAATCTATAATTGTGTTAGAAATTTGCTTTAAAAAAATTTCAGCATGTTACCTACCATGTGAGTAACATTTGTACAAAGTAAAACAATTAAAAATTAAGGACCCTGACAGTTTATAGCCTATACTCCCTCTACTCCCACGGTCCAAACCTAATCCTCACCGCAAAGCACCTCTGCTGTAGTTATATTTTCATGAGGTGCTTGATTAGCAAGTGAATGTTTTATGGCCAGGAGTCCCCTGGAGATCGCAAAGGTCATTTCATCGCATCATTCAAAAGTGTCGAAAGGAATCGTACAACAGTGACAAGTTTGTTTGTCGTGGAGCTTTAACGGTTGATGTTTGCCCCCATAGTGAAGCTAGTGAAAGGCCATATATGGTATTTGATATAAAAGGTTTTTAAACCTCCTGGGGGCATGAATGTGTGCATAAGATCAATGGAATATACCATCACAACTTTCATAATAGGCCCTATGACTTTGGGCCTTGAAAACTTCTCCTGCCTCCTACATGTGCAGATAAACCCTCCCTTAACCCTGAACCCCTGAGAGGCTTATACACAGAAAATAAACTGGTCATAAGCTCCTCATCCATCAAGCTTGAGTGGCCATACAGTTTGTTTTTAAATGAATATTTAATCAAAAGGTTGAGGTAAACCTGTATGATAATATTCACCATGTGCTATATTAGAATGATAGTGTCTTTGTTCCAGAACAGTGTAAAGTACAGCGAAGAGCGTGAGGTTGTGGGTTGATGTGATAACGTAAATCACACAATCTTCCTGCTTCCAAACTGCAAGGAGTCACTTGCCCTTGGAATTATAATGACTTCATCTACAAATAAGAGTCAGACGACCACAAGAATGGTTTATTCCTACGTAGAGGTTCTGACAGAATACAGGACTCTGGGAGGACGAGAGGAGACGGACTCTGTTTACATTGATGATGTCTAGTGGTCAGACGCAGTCAAAGCTGATAAACATGTTTCCAAGATGTCCAACTTTTAATGTGAAGATGCTGACCATGTTATTATGAGCTTGTTGCTGCTGTTTATGTTCACCCAGAAGCAAATGCATAGAATTATTATTCCCTGGGTCCATGTATATGTCTATTTATACACAATAAATGTATATATTACTCTCTTTAATTTTTTTATTCTAGTCTACTGAAAATGTAATAATTTATGTACATGGTAGACATTGGCAAATGACTCAGAAGAAGCGTTAACTATAAAGTATTAGTGCGCTTTGTATTATGAATATACATACTGTATATGTTCATTAATTTTGTCAAAGTTATGTGGTTATGGAAAACAAATAGAAATGTGATGTCAATTTATAAAACATGCAAAAATATTTTTTCCTCCTTTGTCTGAAATTGTGTTCTAACAGTTGTGCAATATATTTGCATTTTCTTAAGAGTCTAAAGATTAATAACATCTGGTGAATGAGTCTTTGTTGGAAGCCTTGATGAAAGAGAGTATATCATAAAGGGCTCCATCTGACTCTCAAAACCAGCTGACCATTTATTGCCATTTATACGAAACATTTATGACAACTTATCCTTATTACATTTCAATGAGTCCACAATGAAATCCATTGTCTACAGTGGAAAATGGCTTTCAAAGTGAAATATTATGGAAATCGGACCAGATTGTAAAATTATGAGGGTATGGTGAATCAAGATCACCAAACATTGGTCTTTTTGCACAGTATATTGTGCACTCTTCATGGGTCCTAGCATTCTTCCTCCATTAAAATCAGGCAGCTAATAAAATCATTAAAACTCTGAGAATTTTCCAGTCTTTCTGCCCAATAACATGTTTCGTATGTACTGTACAAGCAGCACTAGGGCTGTCTTGGCTGATAACCAAGTAGAAGATCCATTATTTTATATATACCCAAATCGTTTAGAAAAATACAAAAAAGCAACAACGTTTGATGCATTTCTTTACTGTACCTCCATCACTTCAGCTGCATTAAATCATCAAGACAAAACAGCAAGCGGTTAGTCTAACACACAAAAAGTCCAAGAGGTTACATGATCTTCAACAACATCTTCTGTCTGTTTCATCGGCAGCATGTCCTCTAGTGTGGCTGAAGCAGACATCGATTCCTATTTCATGGCATGTATCTCAAAGAAAATGAGACACACAGCACCTGGGAATAAACCAGATACCATGGATTACATTTAATCAACAAATACATAAAGGCTACACAATATATTCACATATTCACATAGTGTGTCTGCACATCAAAACTTACAAGAATCCTTTTCCACAGCCCAGAGGGCCAAAGAACAGTTCTGTTGGGAGGCAAACTTTTCTGCACACTCCTCTTAGACCGGGGCAAGACCAAGGAAAGGATGCAGCCTCATTCTCCACAGCTGTAATGATGGCAAATATTTTAGCAAAGTTTAGTGAGTGACAAATGACAAAGTCAATCACCTATAATTTCTTGAAGTGGAAAAATGTGCAGATTTGAGCAGCAAAAATGTACAGAAATGTTATATCAAGGCTTACCGTTAAGCAGCAGGACAACCAGGACTGCCAAAACAACCACACGATAAGAAGCCATTCTTGAGTCTGACACTGTTGCTCCAAAGTGAGGATTTGGCTCAGGTCTGTTTGAGTTTTCCTCAGAAGGGAGGAGTGAAGATAGACCTAATATGAAGCAGTATACTGGTCACTAGATTTCATATTATGGAATTATAAGCATCCTCAAGAGCACATGCATTTCGTAATCTAATCGAAGAAACCTGGATCACTGTGCTCATCTCATGACCAAGTGTTGTCATGAGACAAGAGTGAAGCATTCCAGATGAAGTGTCTGCTTTTCTGCTGATTTAAAACACATGCTCATTCTTAATTCTCATTGCTGTCTGAAATTCAGGACAGCACAGAGGCAAGCTTTACCTACATTAGGCATCAGAGAAGGCATTTTCTCACGAATTGTCACGAATGCACCTATTTCTGTAGAGGAGAGCACATCTGTCGGGAACCATTGTGTAAACAGAATCAGCATTCAAATTCCACATTCAGCATATAAACTTATTGAGAAAGAATAAATCAAGATTTCCTTTTTGTATTTTGTTGTTTATTGTAGCTTTGAATCATTGATAACCAGTTTGACCTCCTTTAGTGATCAGTACATCTGGCCAAGTATGACTGTCACATGGTTTTCCAACTGAGTTGTTGCCAAATGTCAAGAAGGAATGTCTCATTTGATGTGAGCCTGTCACACAAAAAGAAGAAGAAGAGAAAAACAAGTTCGTCTGAAGTTAACAGAAGACTATTTTTTATTCTGACTGTGTTGGACAGTGAATGTTTGCCCTCATGAAGTACATTTCTGTCTGTATGAGCTACGAGATGTGGATGCGCCCTTTGTTTGGAAACCATCGGCACTTACAGTATGCTGCATCTAATTTCCTTTGCATTGACCACCATCTTATACAGGTGCAGGTCGTCTAACTCACTCAGAGAGCCTCCAGCCACCAATGCCAGCACCCTGGAGGTTCAACCCTGCAAAGATCTTTAACACAACAGCCGGTCAGTGGATTATTCCTGATACCGACTGGTTGTGGCTGATCCTGCTGCAGCACCTCAACATTGGACTCTTGAGTCTGTCGACTTGAGGATTGTGGCCTGTAGCCAGGGGTTAGAAGTGGCCTCCTTTGTGGGGTCTGTCATTCCAGAGAGCAGACACCCCAAAGAGAGGGACATCATGCTACCAACCTACACTGCTGGACAGGGAGGAGGCGACACTTGTGGATAAGAACCACCATAACCAGTGGCTGACTATCATACAGGGCAGCTGGCAAACTTTGCATCTGAGACCTGTAGTTGGAAAGACTATTACTATTGAGGGAGACAGTTTAGAGAGAGGGTTTTTCTCTCTCTTTAAGTGTTACAAGTCTAATTTTAAGAAACAGTGTCTGCCTCAGTGATAAGATGGATGGAAAATTTATTATAGAAACACAATGAAAGTGACCCTTGTAGTCATGTCAATTATCAAACCAAATCCAACTTGCTACTGCTTCCATTAATATTGTTGCTGTTTAGGGTCATCAGTATCACACATAAATTAATAATCAATAATTTACATTTACTTGCAATCATTTTTTTACCCATATGCATGCTGTTGAAATGAAGTTGACAGCTTTCTGATGGGCACAGTTGACATGTGTGATGTGAGTGATGAATCCAAAGCTCATCAAGGTACGGACTTCAGGTATCAAGTTCGGATTTTCTTAAGCTCAAAGGTCACAAGCCACCAGAGATAGTTTCATCAGTGTTACATCAGTGTCCTCCAAAGGGAAGTCATTCCTGTTTATCTCTCATTCCTTGTCTCTATTCTCAAGGTGCTGTCCAAAGAGGGCTCACCTGTGGCATAACAGTGGTGTCTAATTGCTTTCTTGAGGAATGGAAAAACAAAGTGGACTAATGACCTCTAATGAATGTGTTTATCCATTTATGACTTGCATCATCACAGCTGAAAATGTTTTTCACTTTTACGAACGCGTATGATCAGTGGTGATTCTTGAGGAGGTGAATTTTAAGGTATTATGTGGCATTTGAACTGATGGTGCATAATTTAGTGCTTTCTATGATTAGGAAAGATTTGAATTTAAGAGAAACTGTAATAAAAATAAAAATTTAAATGAAACAATATTTGAACATATGCTAATATTCAGGGTTACAAAGACTTTTGATCACTTTTTTAAACCAATCCCGTCAGGCTTCAATGTCTAGCAGTTTATTTGGCGGCTTACTAAAACCTTGTGATATGTGGTAATGCACAGTCTGACAACACAAAGCATTTGGCCTGTCATGAACACAATCCTGAAAGGTATCAATGGATAAATTCAGGTTTTTCTTCACTGATGAATTTGTGGTATATCTATGCAAACCTTTAACTAAACTCATATTTTGTCCCTATAAAATCTGATGCTATTCAATGCTTTTTTTTAAAAGACTGAAGCAACAGTCTTTTTTGAGTGCATACATCACCCCTAATGTTCCCCTCTAGTTTTGTAAAATAGAATACGGTGTATATCATCAAAGATGAAACTAAAATAACATACGTAGGATACATAAAACCAAGTAAAATACAACATTTTAAAAGAAATGCAGGGCTCCAGGCCTCTATCGATAGTCTAGTATCAAAAAGACATGTTTGCAGCTTTTTTTTTATAGTTATTGAGCTGGCTTCCCTGTTGTCTATGGGTAGAGTGATCCATAGCTTTGTCAGTTAACTGAGGATGACTGCATCCCAGATTTTCCTTCGGCTATGACTCTAGCTCATTAAAGTCAATGTCAATTGCAGGACAGCCAAAACTGCACTAATGTGCTCTTTCCTCTTGGCTCTGGCTAATTGAATAATGAAATTGGCTTGAAAATATAGGTAAGAATCGACTTTTCAGCATCCTTTGATCTCTAAATGGTCCTACTTTAGTTAGCCTATGTTTTCAAGATGGGAATATTACTTTAACCTCGGATTTAATTCATTCACAGATTATTAAGTAATTTCTCTTTTGAGTAATGATTTGCAGGATTTCAGTTTTTTTTCCTTGTTTAACTTTAAGAAATTATTGCTCATCAATTTACTTATTGCCAAAAGACAGGGAATATGCTTCAGTCTCATTTGGTTCAGTAAGTGATGGCTGGCTAGCACGCTCACAGACACCCAGGATAGTCTAGACCAGGCAATATTCAGATGAAAAGTTCACTGAAGTATAAATTACAAAATATCTATCATGAGTATGGTGAAAAAGTAATTATAATTATAACGATATAATAATATAATATAATATGTAATTGTATAATATGATATAATATAATACAATATAATATAATATAACATAATATAAATAATATAACATAATATAATATAATATAACATAATATAATATAATATAATATAATATGATATAATACTATATTCTATTCTATTCAATTCTATTCTATTGTATTTTATTATATTTATTATATCCATTGTATTTTTTATATAACACACTTTGGTAACCATGGTAACAACACCAGTCCTCCCTCCTTGAGCAGTGTTAAAAGGCCACTCACACTTATCAGTGGCACACACTACTGAATGAAGAGGAGGACGACCACTCAGGTAACTGCAGACTCCATATGACTTCCTAAATGTGTGTTTCTGTACTGTGAATCAAACGTCTGAACTAACTTTGACAGACATGCCAGTCATCATATTAGTTTACATCTATGTGATATTTGCCTGTGACTCGAAAGCTTCATAAAGCCATAAGTTTGGTATAAAGTTTAGATGTTTGCTGCAATCCAGCAATTAGTGCTGTCTTCCTTTTTGTTTGATTTTTCCTGACCATACTAAAAAATGGATGCCACACAAAGCATTTATCAAAGAAAATGTGTTAAAATGCACATGTCTTTTTCTTTTCAGGATCGACTTGAAACATGGATAACACAACAGCGCTAACATTCACAATGACTGCATATGCTGTTATGGAAAACTACAAGCATGAGCTGTTTGCTGTGTTCCTCCTGCTGTATGTTATTACTATCATTTTGAATTCACTGCTCATTAACATCATACACCAAAACAAAGAGTTACATTTGCCAATGAATATGTTCACATGTATGTTATCCATCAATGAAATATATGGCAGTACTGCACTGTTGCCTTCAACTATGTCTGTGCTCTTGTCTGAGACACATGAAATACCTGTGGCGTGGTGTATGGCTCAAGTATATTTCTTACACACATATGCAAGTGGAGAGTTTTGTATTTTAGCTGTTATGGGATATGACAGATATATTGCTATCTGTTATCCATTGCATTACCACAGCATCATGTCCACTTCAAAGGTAAACAAGCTTATTGCATTGGCAGCTCTATGGCCAAACATTGTGTTTGGATGCTACTACTCACTAACCTTACAGCTGAGCTTCTGTGGAAAAGCCATTCCTAAATTATACTGTGTAAACATGGAACTGGTCAAAAATTCATGTTCAAATGCATCATACATAAGCATTGTTGGACTAATACTTATCATGGCTTTGGTTTTGCCTCAGGTCCTGATGATTATTTTCTCTTATGCACATATTTCCAGAGTGTGTCGGAAATTACAAAGAGAGTCCAAGGGAAATGCTCTCAGAACTTGTATTCCACATTTATTATCTTTACTGAACTACACCATTGGTTCCCTTTTTGAAATTATCCAAACTAGATTCAACATGAGTCATGTAGCTGTCGAAGTACGCGTCTTCCTCTCTTTATACTTTGTCATCATTCCACCAATTGCCAACCCGGTGCTGTATGGACTTGGTACTCAAATGATAAGACTTCATATACTGAAACTGTCTATTAGACATAAGATCCTGCCAGCAAAGTTAGCGAAGGCAGTGATTGAAGCTTAAATACAAACTTAACCTTGCATTGCCGTGACATTTATAGCAACTGTTTTGATTTCAAACACTCCACTAAGGGCAAAAATTCTCTCAGATCATATAGGATTGAATGCAAAGTGTATTTAAGTTCATGAGATCAACCAATAATAGCTTTTAGTAGTGATGCTCCTAATGAAGTGGCTACTCTCACAAGGCCATCTGGGTTCCCATGGAAAACAAAATTGAGAATATTTTCAATCACTTGATTATGATGCACTGTTGTTGAATTTCATGATATTGATCGCTTTTGTGTTTATAGTTGTCAATTCAGTTTTATGTATATAGCTCAAAATTACAAACCAGAATGTTTCAGTGGGTTTTAAAGTGTACAACACCCACTGTTCTTAGACCCTCGATTATTTCTCTACTGCAGATAAAACTGTAAAAGACTACAGTATGTGGTATTTTTCTGTACAGGCTTTGTTATATTTGTGATTAGCAACTGAATTGTAATTTTTATTTACGTGTCTCTGTGTTTGAATATTATAATAAATGGCACTTCCCCTCAAATATCAGTAATTACAATGCTTTGTGAAAAAATGATTCTAATAAAGTAATTGCCTTATTTTACACAGTTGCATTCTTCTATTCTGGGGGATCATGATGACATTGGTAGGATACTTTGACAAAATTTGTTTTAGTTACATAAAGCATAGTGTAAGCAAGACTCTGACGAGTTTTCATCCACCCTCTCTCAGTTTATTGTGTTGGCAACTCTCCCTGCATTTTTCACCCCTATAAAGTTTAAAATGTTGATGACAGATTTAAGGGCAGAGAGATAAAAATGAAGATTATGTGACGCATTTCTTTGTGATGTGATTTAAAAGCATTACGCATAGAGTTGGAATCCTCAATTCATTTTTGTCCTTTTAATTTTATAAGCCATTTCATGTGCCATTCTTTTGTAAACTGTTGTGCTGTTCCTGACATAATAGAAAATATATTCTAATTTAGTGTGTTCATTTTAGAATAATTAAAGTCAGCACTTGTCTCTCACCTCAGTCTCTTACCGCAATTTTGTGCAGGTCAAACTTACTAATGGTTTCAGCACAAACCACGTACTGTAGTTCATTTTTGTATCCATATACTTAAATTGAACTTTTACCACATGATCTGTCCTATTGTTGTATCATATAGACAAATTTACATTATCATAAAAGCCTGTACACACATATACTCAAGCAATTAAAAGTAAAAAGGTACAGTTAAGTTACCAAAGTTGTTACATGTCTTTTTTCTTATAGATTGTCTCAGATAACATATCACACTGTCAAACTGAAGGGGAATCTCATGAACATTTCCTGACTTTATATCTAACTTTGTTCATATTATGAAATAAAAAATGAAACAACAATGAAGTCAAGTGCAGTGCCAGCTGAAATTCAGCAGCCATGCAGCACATGTAGCCTGTACATTTAAAGAAACGATTGAAAGAGTGAGGGAGTAGGGCAAAAAGATAAAGTACATATTGTCAGATTATTCATGAAATATACATATAGTCACTAGTCATTTGTATTCATTGAATCCACTTCAGAGATGACACATACGGATAATACGTACTGTATGTTAACTAAGATCCACCAAGAGCTCACTGCACTTTAACTGCACAGCAAAAATATTTGATTGCAGTCAAAAATAAGACATTATCATTTAAAACTGAAGAATTATTAACCTGTGACAGAGGCTGATGTCATCTCTACACTCAACTTAATACTTTATAGTTTAGTCTATGTGTACGACACTCATCGTGAGATTTGGACATATTCTCAGCAGCAATGACCTGGGTTGTTTGAAATTAATCAGATATAAGACTTAAAAGGGTTGAAGAATAGTAATTACTGACAAAGTGTTATTGCTAAGATGTCAAATTGTGTGTAAGTTACAAGGAAAACTACATAATTATAGGCCAGTTTCCTTTAAAATTATTATGTTCCATTAAAGCTCTATATATTAAAGATATTCTGTTCCTCGTTCAGGAATGAGCGAGGAGTAAAAGAATATTATTAAAAGAAAAAGAATATGATTACCTGAAGTAATACTGCAAACTAGTTTACAACTAAATTAACTTCTCGCTAAGATAAGTTAATTTAGTTGTGTTCAGTTTATGTTAATGCATTGCTTTAGCACTTTTAAACATGAATATCAGGATTAGGCTACTATTTTGTGAATTAGTGAAGTGAACTTGGAAACAGCTACGTGAATAAACATCATTAGTAGTCAGCGTCCCTTTGGAAGCAATTAGGAAGTGCTTCACAATTACAGTGAGACCATCCCTGACCTGTGAAGAATATCCAGAGAATATATGATCCTGGTATAACAGTGATGAAACAAGTTTTAAAAAAAAGAAGAAAAAAAGGTTATTGTCAATATTGTTGGCTGATAATATTGATTATAATGGATTCATAAAAAAATATTCCAGTAGTAGTGATCAATTAGGATTGTATTTTACTCAATGTAGGCCTGTTTGTAAGAGGGGCTGAGCTGTGTTTGGGTAGTAGAAGTCAGTAGGAGGAAATAAAATCAAAGAGATTCAAATAATAATCATAATAATAATAATTTTTATTATACAATACGTAATAGTTTTTGACATATAATAATCTGTTGCTGCTGTTGCAGTTGCTGTCAGAAATGTCATCTCCTAAGAAAGGTGTAAATTCAATATTGATCTGAAAAAAAATATAACAGTAGCCATTGTATGATATTCATTATAGCACAAACCAAGAATGAAACACCACTAGAGTGTCACGTTGATGTTATCTGTGTGAAACACTGAAGATTGAGAATATTGCAATATTGTAATGACCCTTGGAATAATAACTGTACTTGAAGGCTCCTGCTTTGTGAAATTTGGTGGATGAGTTATGGACTCTCTGCCCATAAAGGACAAAAAACTTGTTCCTGTCAACTCCTCTGTGTGTTACTGAGTGAAGAGGAACCTAGTCTTTATGAAAAGTTTACAACTGTTGAATAGCAATGACAAGGTACTTCAAGATACTGTAACAAGGTGGGGTCGACCCAAACAACAATCCAAGCAGAGAGACAGTCTCAATGGTGTTTATTACCAACAGAACACCCAGTTAACATTAACAAGCACCCCTGTTCCCACATTGTCTCTTATTCAATAAAAACTCTGGGACAAACATTTGGAGGTTTGGATTTATGTCTTGTCATGTATAATTTCTGGGCAGGCTGAGACATTTGTGATATGACAAAATGAGTTTCAGTCAGTTTTCCTGTGCCTCCCTGGACATGAGACTATCATGCAGGAACCATGCAGATATAGTTTTCAGTGTCCACTACATTCGATTTGGATTACTGAAGTAAAGATACCACTGCATCTTTAAAACACAGCTTTAATTGTCACATTTTGTCCTGATTTAAGTTGCAGAATTACAAAGGCAATAGTTTTGGTGATGGAAATCTGTTGTATAGGGCACCCAGAAGAGGGTAAATGTGTCCACTAAGGTCTAACATTCCATTTTAATCGAATTAAAACCAAATTCCAACAATTATCAAGGCCTTTGCTTTTCAGATGCTTTAGATTTTTTTCGCTGAACTTTTGGAGGCTTCAGTCTAAAGTCAATACAATGTATTTAGTGTTTTATGCATAATAAGTCCTTTTGTTTATAGTCTCAAGAGGACAGTTGTATTCGCACAATGTAACAATCACAATCGAAAGCACTTGGCTTAGGCTTACTCGTCTGTTACAATGGAGTACATGTCAAAGGTACGCCAGGGAGCCAGTTTAACCTGACCTAATAATACTATTCATATAATAACTGGCATGAAAATCTGTCAAGAAATTTATGCATGATTGACAAAAATGGTCTAAAAGGTTGAATCTTGCAATGTTCAAAAAGGGGGGGGGGGGATTCCTTTATCTGCCCCTCTATCCAGATCCACTCCAAAATGTTACGTGTTCTTCCCTGCCACATGCCCAACCCTCCCACCAAGTGCCATGAAAAGTAAAAGTAGTTTATTATAATCCTGCTTAACGACAGACAGACAAGTTTATGTTATTCTCCTTGATTTATGACTGATTCGTCTGGACTTTTTTAAATGTAATCCATCCTGTTCCCTTAAAGCTGACTGCCACAATGGTGCTGAATGAAAGAAAAGTAAAAGCAGTATGATTTTTTTGTTATGACTGAAAGCTTGTATATGTAATTTAATAGACTGTGCAGGGTCTGCTATGCAAATGAAGTTATTTTTTCATTCATTTGCTACAATTATTAGAGCGTAAAAATTCAAGCTACGACTTAAGATTTTCCTGACATGAACCCATTTTTCTCTTTTAACCTCTCTTGTTGTTTTATTGAAAATATAAGGACAATAAATTCAAAGGAAAAAAAAGCCTATGATGAGGGTTTCTTGATGTGAAGCAAGCATTTAAATTTATGCATCGCACGTTTATTTCAAGGGAAAAGAGATTAATGAACTTGTAAATGAAGTCTGAAGTCAGACTGCATGACTGATATATTTGTTTATTTATAATTTAAATGATAATCTTACACACACACATTATTTGTTCAGTCCTGGCAGCTTAAAAAAATGCAACAACATTATTATTACTGTCCATTAGTTGTGAAATTGTTTTATTTGTGGAATGTCTGCAACTCTATTTTCAAAAATGCAGATATTAGATATTAGATATGACTGTGAAAACAAAGACACTGCAGCACCTCTGCACTGTGACACCTCTGTAATAATCAGGATAATCTGGTGTCTCCAGTTTTGACTGGAACCATGACAGGAATCTTTTCCTCATGCTTTGTGCAAATCAACTATTTTTTGTCAAAGTCATGTGAACAAACCATAGCTTACATTTTCTTGCACCGAATCATGCCACCAAAAATATTGTCTATAATGCTCTGCCATCCAAGAATTCACAGAACAGTTGTTCCCTTCTTGTACAAAAGCTGTGCTGGCTTTGCAGTTTTAGTCTCAAGACAGCTGTAATTATCTTGAAGGCCATCCTTCTGTTCAGAGATGTAAAAATAGATCCTGGGCTGAGAAAGTGAACTGTGTGTTCTATATAAACTCATAATAATGATGCAGGCCAATTACAGTGCAGTTGCACTGGCATTATTTTTGTGTCTGTAGTGAACTTTCCCTTCTTTTTTTTCTTTTTCTTTTACACTTTTTACAACATCTATCTTACACCAGGAGTTATGTAAAGATTTATTCCTGTTTCACTCCTACTGGTATACTATATAATAATATATAATAATAATAATAATAATAATAATAATAATAATAATTATAATATACTTACACAGCAGACGGGGTACTAGTTTCCTGTGTTATTCTTAATTACCATATCCTAACAAAGAATGCCTGAGGCTTACATTCACTGAGTGCATCTTATTACCATCCTCTGAATAAACCTGAATAAGTCATCTAAACTGATTATGAGAGAAAAAAACATCTATCAGAGACTCTTCATGTGTGCCCGTACCATCCATACTTTATTCGATAAAAAAGTAATGTCGCTACAATGTGTTCAATGTCAGTCATTTCTCAATGGCATGGCAATGTGTTTTAGTTATACAAAGCATGCTTGTACATTAAACACTTAATAAATACAGTTATTCCTCCTAACGTGTAGAACACTTAAAAAACTATTTCTGCAATTTCCTGGGGCAACTTAAAAAAACAACAACAACAAAAAACACGTAAAATAGGTCTTAAAAACACAATGTGGTGGTGGGGAGAGGGAAGGACACCATTATTCTCCAGACCAAATATACTTAGAAATACAAAACTGTTTTACAAACAATTAGATCAACAGCATGCATACAAAAATATTCTAATCATTCTTTTGTAATTTACAATACTAGTTCATTATTGCCAAGCGTTACATTATTTTTGACCCTGTTTTGAGGAATAACTTGCTTCCAGTATCTTCTATCATCTCTCTTGGAAAAGTACAATGTACATTCACAATCACTGAGGCACAGCACTTGATTTACAGTTTGTATAAGTACCCCAAAACATTGTGTAGTCACTGATGTGGTAGTAATGCAATATTAAATATATATGTGCTTAACACCCTGTACACTCATAGAACAAACACTCCTTTAATCATACGCACATGCATAACAAAACGTTGTGTACATCCAAAATAGCTTTAGTTTTAATTCCTCCAGTGAATTTACTGAGTGGCCGTACACAACTCCAGCATAATGTTCAAAACTGATTCAACAGAAAGGAGGGGAGGTGACCATGCATGTGAGCGATGACTCATAAAGCCCTCCGAAAAGTCCTGGACAGTCAAAAAGTGCTTAAACCCTGTCATAAAACCCTGTGAGTCTACGAGTTATTTCAGTTATTTTCAGTCAGACATCTATTTTGCCTTTTGAGAGTGGTCTGGTGGAGAGGGACACCAAGTTGTTGTGCTCCTGCATGGGGAGCGAGGTTGAAATAGCAGTAAAAAAAAGAAAAGCAGACGTGGAGCCAAGCCAGTAAAAGGTTTTTGGAGCCGTTTATCTCCAGCGGGAAGATGCAGACTGTGTGAGGCACAGGCAGAGATACATCTGAGGTTTAATCAACACATTGATCCTCACCCTAAAAAGCCCAATGACCGGTTTGTGTCTTGAAGAGGGACTTTCTGTAAGGAGAAGGTATCAATTAGTAATTAGCCCAACAAAAAACAAAAAAACACTTATGGAGAGATGCTCAAAACATGCTGATATACCTTAAGTGAGCTATGAAGAATCCGGAGGCGATGAAGCTTGTCATTGAGCAGAGGATCGTTGACTCGACGGACAAATGAACGCTTGTACTCCAGGCGGCTGGCTGATCTGTGGTCAGCCGAGGTGGATAGACTGGTCTGCTCCAGAGCCCGGTACAAATCTCCCAGAGAGTCTGCCTGCATCCTGAAGTCCCGTCCATGACCTGACAAGATGGAGACGCAATCGTCAAGATTGTACATTGAACTGAACACTGGGATGACATTCCTTGATTTTTATTTTTACAGAAAATACAAGTAAATAGCATACATACAAAGAATGTTTCTAAATGCTCTCCTTTTTTTAAACTGTATACTCTTTCATTTAATAATTTTAGCGGTGAATCTCTCACCTCTCTGGCATAAGAAACTGTGGGCAACCTCTCTCTGCCCACACATTCACACAATGCTACACGCTACCTGCCCACCATGAAATGACACAGAGCCAAAGCTGCTATAACAAGTGGTTGGCAAAGGGACTCAAAAATATAACAAGTTGACAGCGAAGTCGATGAATAACCAGGACATTATTCTGTAAAAAAAAAAAATTGTTGCTGTTGAGTTTTTTTTTAGGTGAATTTCCTGTTTCCCGATAAAAGAAGAACAGTTCTCCTACACAGGAGTGATTTTAGGCCCACATGACTGACATGGAGTCTGTCTGTGTGTTGAGGAAAAATTCAGGCTGTATACAAATGAGAGTACCAATGCCACATTATATAAACACTCCATCATCAAGCTCTGCTTTGACAATGTTACTAAAGTGAGCCCAATCAGGAAATGATTATTTCATTATAGTCACTAAAATCAATGCAAAAAATGAGTCTTGTAACATTTATATCATTGGACTATAATTGCTCATGCATTCATGTGTAAGCAGCATTTTAGACTTGGTCTTGGTGCCATTTTCCTATTTTTTTTAAATATTTTGCAGCAACTATTTCCATTATAGCTCAATCAGCAGATATTTTCTCATTTTATAAACTGACTGTTTTTTTAAAGTAATGAAAATACTGAGAAATTTACATCACAGTTACCATGATTAAAAATGACACCTTCACACTGATTTTATCTTAACAACACATAAAATTTGAAAAGCATTACTGTACTTTAAATGGTAAGAAGCAGGAAATCCTCATTATTGAGAAGATGGACACTTGAAACATTTGTATATGTTTTTGATATTTTAGCAATGCATCATATTTGATAAGTTCTACAAATACTTTGCAAAATCTGCCAATTAAGGCAGAGTAACAAGAAACCGGCCATCAAACAAATATAGTTATGTAGTTATGTTTCCCCCTGAATAGTAAGTGAGTGGAAGTAAGTAGGAGAAAATGGAAATACTGAAGTAAAGTACAAGTAACATACATTTGATTTAAGGTACGTACAGTCTATGAGTAAATATACTTAGTTACATTCTACCACCGGTTGCACAGCACTGTTGGTTTCAGTGACAAAGTTCAACATTAAACATTTAGTTTTAAGTCTTGATGCACAAGACAAAAGAGATGTAATTTCGTCATCTCAGTGACCCTCTAATTTACCTCCAGTGCAAATAAGTGATCTCAACATTGAGCCATCAACAAATTAAATTGTAATGGAAAATAAACAGAGTTTTAATTTAGCAACATTTCAAAACCATCATATCAAAACTGTGAGTTAAATGAATATTTTTTCTGTGTTTTTAAACACTTCCTGTTCACATCATTATGTGATAAATCGCTTCATTATGCTGTTTTCTTTAGGGAAAAGATGTGCAACACTGGGTTCACAGCTCATAAATCATTCTCATCAACCACCAGGACCTTTCTTGTCTCCTTTTTACCTACACTGCCCTCTGTTGGCACGACCTTAACACTACACTAGTGCTCTGAATCTGTTCGCCGTCACTCTATTTTGTGTTTTGGGAGCACTGTGGTATGCCTCTGAAGCTTTGGGGCTGTGCTTTGAAATCCATCATGCTTTATTTTCGGCCTGTTTTGTGTTCCTTTCTCCTCTTTGCAGTCGGTGACGGAGAGAGTGCATGTTAGAGCAACGGATAAATGAGGACAAGAAGAAGAGAGGACCCTTAGGCACGTTTCTTTATCCTGTTGAGAATTCAACACTAACATGGGCTGAAAGGATTCCTCCTTGCTTCACCATTCAAACACTGCCAAGAGGCACAATGACATCTCGATCGGACAAGAGCGAGGGAGAGAGAGAGAGAGGGTAGAAGAGAGAGAAAGAGTGGGCGTGAGTGTGTGTGAGAGAGTGGATTGCCGAGATAAATCACTATCAAATAAGCCACTAAATTTCATCCCATTAGACAACAGCCCTGGAGGTCTTTGAAGGACTGGCTGGCTTCAAATCCAATCCAATAAAGCAGTAATAGCGAGTATTCAACCTCTGACATTTGCTGGCTCTGACTGCCTCTTAGCAGCTTTGATCATATAACTGACGAGTGGGCACCCTTGTTCAACACTATGTACATGAAAAGACTGATCTGTAATATAACATTGAATCATCCCTACGTTTGGTCGTTAAAGGCTGATCTCACTGATTTTTTTTTTCTCCTCTCATGCACTCCTTCATCGACACTGAACGTCATTTTCCAAAATGTGTTAATTGAATTTATTTTTTAAGCTGGGTGTTATTTTATATTGTTGATTATATAAAAGTGGATATCGTGACACTTGAGACATAGACTTAGTGATCCTGGAATGGTCTATGTTTAGACTTCTCTTTTTTTCTTTGTTTTCAGACAAATGTGTGCTTGTACCACTCTGAGGGTCAGAAGTTGGACACTCAATAGTTTATCCATTACTTCTGCCGATCTATTTGGACTTCTCTTCTCATTGTAACCTAGTTCTCACATATTCTGTAATGAGAAAATGGTAAAAAAAAATGTCCATCATATTTTCCCAAAATTCTTTTAAATTGTCAAAATTGTTGAAGTTATTGATCACCAAACTAATCGTTCTAGTTTTACTGTGATGTAATATATTGTAATATTTAATTGTCTATGCTTGGTGAAGGGTGAAGAGATGTTAAACACAGATTCTATGAATCTGACCAGCGTCTCTACCCTGGTCCAGGTGGTAATGCTGGGGCTCTCTCGGATTCGACGCAGCGGCAGAGGCAGCCAGGATAGCGTGTAGCCCGCTGTCCCTGGGTAGAGTGAAGCTGCGGGGTTTCCCTCCTGCCTCTGGATCGATACTGGCCCTGAGGGGCAGAGGCAGGGCCCTATACTGTTCTTGTAGCAGGCTGCGCTGTGCAGGCAGGGTGGACTGCCTTCGGTACTCCATCGCCATTTGGTCTCTGTCCTCAGACAGCAGAGTCTCCCCAACGGGAAATGTCTGGAGGTAGTGCATCCTTGCATTGCTCTCCATCTGGTCCTGCCATGAGTTTCGGTGGCTGGTCTGCTTTTGCACAGGAGAGACGCTGTTGTTGCTGCTGCCGCCGCCGTCTGGAGGCTCGGAGTGGAACTCCTCATGAGAGGAGCGAGACTGGAACGTATCGGAGGAGGAGAGATGGCCACGTTTTGGTTCCAGGTAAGGACTCACCTGAACACAAACACACAGTTAGCAAATATAACTGAATTGATTGGCGTGATATCTATCTTTAAACTTCAGGCTGACAGACTCACTGAGGATGCTCTGGGATAGGTGTCATAAGGTGGTGGCGGGCTGTCCTGTTTGGGCATTGAGGGTATCTCTATATCCTCATGATCACTCTCACTCCAGTAATCTGTCATGAACAAACAGACTGTGTCATTTTTTCCATTTCTATTTCTTTTATAACCTTCTATTTCAATAAAGCACTTAACCTCTGGTAACGGAATCTCCCACAAAGATTTGATAGACCGAGGCTCGCCATGCTTAATGAGAATATAGTTTAAAGCTGGCACAAATCATACACATGCGCAATTTAGGATCGACTTTGCAGTGTAGCTGCAGTGTCGGTGTGGTGTGGGTGTGAAATAAGTCCAGGTCTGACTACTGTTGACGCTGAGTGTGAAGAATGTGAGACTGTGGAGGTGTTAAGAGTCCAATTTAGCAACGTGTATATGAAGGATGAAGCCCCCATCTTCTTATAACCAATGACAAACCAAAGCTCGCCCTCCCACTATTGCGAGGTTTCTACGTAAGGTCCTTAAAATAGCAAAAAAAGGTTAGTCACAATATTTCCTTTCCACTTGTTAGAAGCCAAACGACCAGAATATGACATTTCTAAGCATGCCTTCAGCCCCTAAAATTAGCATTAATATTGAAAGAGGAGATGCTTGAATCAGGTGTGAAGCGGAAGTGAAACTGAGGTGGTGTTAAAAAATCCCCTGCTGCTGATCTGGAAACGAAATCTATTTAATGAATTACCTCTATCAGTTCCTTATATATTTCCTTATAACCGCTGTTACTTTGACAATCACCTAACACCTAAGGGAAGGTGATGCTCGGTAAACCTGAAGTCAAAAAATCAGTGAGAGCTTATTTGCTGATGGAAAGACTCTAAAAGTCTTCACTTCAAAGCAAGTGTGTGAAAGTAAAGACACAGCAGACACGCACACTTAATATGTTTACTGACACAGATGTGACTTTATATTAAATATACTCAGCAGTTTGCATATATATGCCATATGCTACATTTCATATTATTTAGGGAGATCTATTAAGTGTCCAATAATAGCTAATAATTTGATTTATTTTTGTGTTAATACCACGGAGCCTGTCAGCTCCTTGTTTGCAGTTTGTACAAGATGGAGCAGGTAAACTGGGATGGAAAATCACAGCTGTGAACTGCAATAGCAAATTTAAGTCTGGCCAAGTGAAGACTAGTCTACATAATTCGGCACAGATTCGTCATTACTTACTTAACAGCGTGAAATCACTTTAAAGTCAACACTTTCATATAACTGTTGACCTGCAACAGACAAGGACTGTTTTGCAGCACTGTGAGTCTGTGACTAATCTCACCTTGGTCCAAACGAATTTTCTCCTGCTCAGAATAGCCTGCCACCGCCATACTGAGACGACTCAGCCACCTGTGGGGGAGAATATCAGTCATGACGCACAGCAGCTTGACAGCGAAAACACTATGTTCTTGTTTGTTGTGTGTATCCCTGTTTGACCAACCACCTCACAAAACTGCTCTGTTTTTTAAGGAGAGTGGGCAGTCCAGTAGGGGGATTCAGTTTCCACCCAGCAGGAGTTCAAATGTGGCCACAGATGTGGGATGTGGGGGCAGTTTACGGTATGCCTATGAAAGCCTCATTAACTCACCGGGACATGTCGTCTACATTTTCCGCTGCAAAGTAGAATGTTTTTATCTTCGGATGGCAAGCCTTGAATGCGCTGAAAGGGAAGGGAGGATATTTTTAATCACATGTAAGCACTAGAACAGGGACATATAGCACTAATTAACATATGAATACAAAATACTGACGGGATAAACAGGCACAGATCACACATGCATTAATTCAGACTGACACAAAACCAGCAAGAATTTGCATCATAAAGTAGACTGCTTGACGTGTAGCTGGGAGCCGTGTGTATGTCATTAAAACGGCTTGCAAACACAATCCTGCACCTTGAAGGTGAGTGGCATGATCAATGTAGATATACTGTATGAATGTTGGCAATGCCCTCTAATAATTCTCATAGCCTGTGAATTTTTTTGACATTTAACACCAAACTCATTGCCTGTGCTAACAGCTATTTAGTGCAAAATATAACATAAACAGTAATGTAATACGTCTTCAAAAACTTTCTTTGATTTGCCTGAAATAAAATCTTTATAAGCATAAAGATCAGGCTTCCTTTAACCAAATCAGAACCAATTTAATTGTTTAGAAATGTTAAAACGCCAAAGGAAACCTTTAACTCAGCATTTAGGCCAGTAGGGTGCAGCAAGAGAAAGTGTTTATGCATTGTTTTCTAATATCCCTTTAATAAATAGCAAAGGAGTTTTTGTGAAGTTGTCATTCTTTATATTACACTAGTCCAGCACACAAAGGCTAAGATCTTGCTGCCTTCCTTTTTAAACATATTCCTGTCTCTACCTTTTCTTCATTCATGCTGTCATACAGGTGCTGCTGTCTTGAGTTGTGGATTGTACAACATCGAGTCTAAATGGAAAAGCAGTGTAAGCAGCTCTACCCTTGGTATCCAGATGAAAAGAGTACTCACAACTTCCTTCTGCATTCAGTGGCACGATCAATCTTGAACTCTGGGAGGCTGACAAAGCCCTCTGCCTTCTCATCCTGTGACAAGCAAGAGCAGAGTTCAATCAAAGTGCCACATAAATGGGTGAAGCCTCATGCGGCTATTTGTTAATTTTATAAAGAAAACATCAAAATATTCACCTCCTCGTTCATGTACCAATACAAGCACGTGTCTTTCAGGATGAACCAGTACTTTTTCCACTTCTGTGAAAAATAGGTTTTAGCGTCCTTCTTTTTCCACAGCCAGCCCTCACAGTCCCCCTGACCCAAGTCCCTGCAGGAAATCCGCCTTTTGCTGATTGAAGACATGGGACTTCCAACTACAGGCACCAGCAGGTGAGCAGAACAGAGGAGAGAGTCAGACAACACAAACTCAGATTTTGGGTTTGAGTGCACTCAAGTAAATCTTTTACCTTTACTCTTCTTCTTTGACCTTGACAGCACTGACGATCGTTCAAACACCTGCAATGTAAAATAAGCAAGAGTGACAACATGCAGAGCATCCCAGCACTGCTAAATACTCCTGCTCCCGTGCTAGTTTACAACAACAACAAAAATCTAATTATCACAGACACAAGGGACTAACATGGTAGAGGGAGGCAGAGTCGGAGCTGGATGTGGACAGGGAGACTTCCATCTGGAGGGCAGGGACGAGCGTATAATGGGTGGGACTGCCTCCTCGCTCAGTCTTCCTCCTGTTCTGACTCAAGCTGCGTCCCAGCAGGAAGTCCTCCCCCGAGGTTTTATCTTCACTCGCAAAACGAAGCAGGGAATTCTCTGCAAGGACACAACAGAGGAAAAAAATCAGCACTGCACATACTTTATAATATTAAACTTTAAAGTAGAAAATTGGTGGCCAAGGACACAGATGCTCTCACTAGGAAAATCTCAGTCACTCATAATCTATCTAATCAGCAGCTCTTTTCTATTTCAGATGTGTTTTTGAGTTTTCGCCGCATTCAAGCTGAACGCTAACATTGCAGCACTTGATTAAAATTATATCACTCAGTAGTGTGTGACAACATGTGCATAGCCTCTGTACTAAATGCTCTGTACAGTCCCACACAATGCATCTGATTTATAAGCTGCGGAACATTTCAGTGAGCACATTAGTCAGCTTACTTATTCAAGTAATGTTCCATCTTGACTACAGACTTTTAACCACATATTAGTTGCAACAACGGTCACAACACTCATCAAACCGCTCTGTAATATACTGTGAAACCAGCCTATGATTTAACGATATCTCTCTGAGATCAGTGAATGCAGACATTTCCAAAGACTATTTGAAAGGCACTAAAAATCTACAGAGGAAGGCTGCTGTCAGGCAGGAAGCCCTCAAAACTTCCAAATACTGTGTCCTGTAGATAAATATAGCTCCATCACTTTTTCTGAAAAGCCCGAAGGAGAAACATATCACCACTGTCCCTAGAGAAAACAAACACATCACTCAAGTCTTACTTTGAGGATGAAATAATGCAATTCGGTCCTCCCATTCCATTTACCACCTTGCTTAGCAGTCAGCAACAAAATGTGAAAATCTCTGGAAACATTTCTACAGTTGTCAAAGCAACAGTGCACTTTTTATATCCACACAGAGAGAAACAGCATATCTGACAGTGAGAAAGAGAGAAGCAGGAAGAGAGCGAGGAAAGGGAGGAAGGAGCTATGATAGATTATGAACATATGGAGGAGACAGGCCAGCTCATCCCTCTACTTTTTGGCTTGGAGATCTGAGAGGGTGAGGGTATTATGAGATATCCACCTACTCACCTCAGCTCCCTCTGTCACTCTCTTCCTCCCTCCTTTCTCTGCCTCCCCTTTTTTCTCTCTCCCATTGCCTCCCACTCACCTCTCCTGCTCTCCCTCTTCAGCTTAGCCAGGTCTTCGTTGTCTCCCACCCAGTTGTATTCCAACGGCATTGAGATGGGCCTGAGCCTGCCTGGAGCAAGGATGCGCAGGGAACGTCAATATTACACTGCTGCGCCCCCCCTCCACACACACACACACACACTCTCACATACACAAACACACAAACACACACAAACACCAATCAAACAGCCGCATCTGTCTAAAAAAAACACTCAGAGACCATACAGATGTCACATTCAGCAGGTTTTGAGCTCTAGGCTGCTATGATTACAGCAGTGGGTCGTCAGACGAGTCTTACCATAGGTGGGAGTGCTTCCCCTGCGGACTGATGACACCTCTTGGTTCTGGTCGTACTCGTAACAGTACAGTATAGCGTCTTCCTCCACCAGAGGAAATCGCCCCCGACACTCCTGGTCCAGATATGAATTTGGTGACTCAGATCCTTCAGCAACGTGGACATCCGATGGAGGATCAGCACCCGCCAGATTTCCTTTGTCATCCCTGCAAAAGAAGCAAGAAGTCATTTTGATATCGGTGAAGATCTTGACTGAAATGAGATGAAAGAAAAGGTGGTGCCATCATCCTGTAGGGTGAAAAACTGTCGAATACAGCCACAATGTCATTTTGAAGTAAGAGGGTGGGGAAAGTCTATTCATGTTTTTTCTTGACAACAAATCGCAAATAAATACATGGATTTTTAAAGGGGCTAAAATATTTTGCATAACATAGGTTTTAGCAAATACTTCTCAAAAGGAAGCAATAGTGAATTTGTTGGGGATTATTTTCAGCCCTGGACTAACACACATTTAGTGTTCTAGTGAGTGTCGGTGGGTCCATTGACTAATCCATTGATTATTGTGATGAGAGTTTTCTCACGTGACCTGACGCAGGTTTCTGACTGTAATGATGTTACTAAATATCAACTCCTCTCCTATGCACGTAATGATTCGGAACATAACCTCCATGAAAAAGAATAGAACAATTTACTCTCCATCTCCTTACACTCTACAGCTTGCATGACCCCTGCTGCAGTCTGCCTCTGTCTGTCTGCCTCACTGAGCTGCAGTAACTTTGAATAACATACAAAAAGCAAAAGACAAATCCTGAAATTTACATTTAATAATAATAAAATCAACTTCTGCCTTCAGGCTTCAATCTTCCAAGCTACCAAGCTTTAGTCGCTCTCATTGTTTAGCGAACTTCTGGATGTGTGGGTTGAGTGAGGGGAGGACATCCGTTCTGTAACCTACGTCACTACTTTTTGCTAATGTCTGGCTAACTTCTATGTGTTTTAATCATACGTGTGTGTTCACCTGGGAGTGTATGGTTCTGCAGGAGGAGGAGGGATGTAGAGGTCCTGCAGGGCACAGCTACTCCTCCTGGATGGAGTACTTAAAGTGCTGGTGGGCGTGGCAACACTGCTACTGGGGCTCTGAGGAAAGATTGGCTGTGTGTGAGTGAGAATGTGTGCGTATATGTATGAGCATTTGCAAAGAGAGAGAGAGAGACAGGCAGACAGAAAGAGAGAGGGGGACAATTGCAGGGATTGACACAATGAAAATTTGGAGTTTGCAGCGGTTCAGTCAGTTTGTCAGTCAGACATTATTTGCTCTGTTCAGACTGTGGTGCTGAGCATCTCAACCGTGAAATGAGCAGTGTACTGTATGTTTCTGATGCTCCAGTTCTAACTGGTGCACACAGTAAGACACTTTTGTGTGAAGTCTAGTCATTCAGCTCATTCAGGTCAAGGAAAATCTGGTCATAGCATAGGCATAGTTTCCTAAAAACAGAATATGGATAAATATTTTTGATACCGATATCTCCAAAAATATGTATTCATTATATTTTTATTGCCTTGTTACATTTATGTTATCAAAAAAGGGGGCTGCAAAGTCATCAACTTCTGCTGAATATCTGTAATCCACTGACAATATGGCGGTTTTGCAGTGACAAAACATACACTTATGAGCCGCTAAATGAGTAAGAACTGAATTCCTTCCGACAATAACGCACTAATTAATCACTGCTAAAACTATGCTAATATGTTGCGTAACTCACAGCTGATTAACCAGTGTTATTTTATCAGGAGACGCGCTCCATCATTAAACCATTTTGTGCGTCAGAGCTATGGCAGGGGTTTAACAGGGCGATGATCTTTTCAATAACTTAACAGTCCACCTTGACATTCTTAATTTTAGTCACAGGAAACATTGCAGTTCCCAATGTCATTTCTTCTTCTTTTTCTGCCCTTATAAATGCAAGCAGGGGAGCAAAATTGTTTCAGGTGGTGGACAGGAAGGCTGAAGATGTGATGTGAAGGGGGAGGAGGCTGAGCAGGCTCCAGAGCCTCGGGGGAGAGAAACAATTTCTCTAGCCTGGGACTCAAAGAAAGGCTGGGCTACATTAATACGTGTCCCTCTCATTTCCATCCATTCTGGCTCAGGCACACAATTCTAATAATATAACTGATTTGGCCAAAGTAGGACAACAGATGCCAGGTAGGGCTGAAATGTCAATTTGTGAATGAAGATTGCTTGAACCTTAAACCAATTAGTGGCAAGCAGGTGGATGCAATAACTCTGTCGGCAAAGTACAAAGCTCATATTTTTTGTCATGACTCATGTATTAAAAGGCTTCCTCTTATAAAACTTGCCACTTTAATTTCACCCGATTTTCACTTTGCAATCTTCTGTTATCTTATAGATCTTGTCTATTTATGTGCCAATCTTGGTATTTATTGGCTAAGCTCGGTTTATGGTGTCTAGTGTCGACAGGCTGTGCAGTTTTATTTGTAGAACAAGTAAGGACAGAAGCACAGAGATATAAACATACAAATACATGCAAACAAACAGACACACACAAACACGTCTGTGGAGGAAAGCTGTCATCATACTTGCAGAGCTAATGGTTTCCATCTCATGTTCTTGAGCAGGGCGGGCGTTGAGGTGAGCGTGCTCTGTGGGCGTTTTTTCAGCGTCAGGGTGACACCTGCAGGGTCCCCACGCAACAGGTTCACCAGGTTCTTGAGCTGCCAGCCCACCTAGTCATAAAACATCATGCCACTGGTTTCATAAGGCTTACCTCAATGCACAGGCATCAAATATAGACACACAGACTGAACAAATAATCATCTGATATTTCAATATTTGGATGAGTTTTGTTTATTTTAATCCACTTTATGCTGAAGTTTGCTGAACAGGAACTTTATTGAAGGTGCTGTTATGGTCATTATTTTAATTATATGCATGTATCCTGAAGTGGGATACTGCATAACAGCCTGCAGCCTCTATGATTCATGTTGATGAGGATGTTGACAGCAAAGCTGGATGCCAGAGGGCATCTTGTACACTTCCAGTAATATTCTGTGGTCGCTGTCATGATGTGGTAAGCCCCACTGTTGTTGTGCGGCATTCCTTGTAAATAATCAGTAACCCAGTTTTGATGACATTTGGCACAAAAAACATCCCACCCAGAGAAACATTGTCTGCAGCTGAACTAAATACGCCAGGTCCAGTTTGGGGAGAAAGTATCCTCTCTTGCTTGGCTGCTGGGAGTGAATTTCAGTACATCTTGCATATCCCAAATAACCAGAGAAATCAGGCATTTTTCAGGCACTGACCTAGCAATCACTTTGTTCCTTTCCAAGTCATTTTTCACCTTGACAGGCAAAATTCTTCACACAGAAAGGGCATTAAAGAGACAGGCAGGCTGAAACAGACACTCTATCATCCAAACCTGCTTTATTCCTTGATGAAAAGATTGTTTTGTTGCATGTGGCCAAAACAAAAAAATGTTTATTTAAAGCAGTGAAACCCCAGATTTTTTTCAATTATTATTATCATCTAGCTGCTCTGTTTGGTAAAAAAAATGTTCTGTCCTGTCCTGCATGGAGCCTTATCGTTGGTTTGATGCCTTCCCTATTTATTGGCCATCCCTGCACCAGAAAATCTATCCCTGCTGCCTCGAGTTACTTATTTCCGACAGGCTGTCATTATTTTTGTAGCCTTTTATTTTCTATGTTCAATAGAACCAAATAATTAGTCAATTTTTTTTCTTAAGCTTATTCTGTTTTTTTTTATACCTTTATTAGTCCCACAGGGGGAAATTCTTTCTCTGCATTCGACCCATCCCTATCATTTTCAAAGATAATAATAAGGCAGCTTTTTCATCTCTTGTATTCTAGATTTGACTGATTCTAGATTCTATTCTAGATTTTTCCAGAGTCCCTGGGTGACCACAGACCTTGTTTCTCCAAAGGTTTCACCTTCACTAAAGGCCCCCCCCCCATGGGATGTTCATGAACAACTAACCATCATGAATTTGTTCTATGAGCCACACTAATTTAAATGTATTAAGAGTATTTAAGCCGGTTATGGCAGTGATTGTGAGTGACAGTGCACTTTTGGATCAGCAGACATCTGAGTCTACTGAGTTTACATACTGCCATCACCCACTTAAGCTGTCAAACTCATTCAGCTGCTGCTCATTTCTGCAGCATGACATGCACAGCAGGACATCTTTGATTCACCATCGCCTTGCAAACCACACACTGCTGATATGGAGTAAATATACTGTTTTTCCAGCAAGAACACAAGAAATTAATGTACATGACGTTTAGTAGTAACATTAGATGATACAAGACATGCCAATCAAGCTGTAAAAGAAAGCAAGAAACTTCGAGAAATGCATAGGTATAATAAATAATATAAATCATGCCTCTGTGATCATTAATTACCCATTCATTTTACCGCTCTGAGATATTAAAACATCTAACCTATAAAGGTCTGTTAGGATACAGCATTTATCTTCTGGTTGCACTGACACCTCCCTGCTCTCGCTTTTTTGCAGCCTTTAAACGATGCTTCACCGTGAGATGAAAGAGTCTTGACACCAAAATCAACTCTGTATTTGCACATATTCTTTACAAAGATGGCTGCATTCAGTGGGTGAGTTGACTGACTGAAATGAACCTGACGTGAGCTGTGTAATTATCAGACGTCTTGCTGTTGCACACAAAAGTACCAATTATTTTAGACAAAGGGTGCTATATTTAAATTGTGCACTAGGGGGAATTTTCTGCTTTCATTTCCACTGAATTTATACTATGCAGTGTGGTCTTAAGTAATGGGAGGTTTGTCCAGTCTTGTCTCTCGGTAAAAAAAAAACTGTGAAAGACCAATTATTTTGTTTGACTTGAGCTCTGCTGAGAAGACATTTTGAAATTGGGCACAACTGGGGGCAGTGTGAGGTCAAACTCAAATCAGGATTAGGTGACCTGGTTAAACTGGGAGGGGTTAAAACACCAACCACGAATGACAACATCCTCATTTCAAGCCCTTCTTTCCTTTCCTGTAATCCTTTTAATGTTCTGTCTCTGACATATAGGTTGTACAACACAACGAATTGGAACATGAGGAACATGTCGATCAAGCACTGTCATGAGGAGAAATCTTTTATTTAATATATTTAAAAAAGTTTTTTTTTAATTAAAAAAAACTGTGTGCATCATTGGTGTGTAAGAATTTAAAAGAAATTAAAATGAAAACACGAAGTTTTATCGACAATTTTTTAGGGCCCTTAGCGGCTACTCCCTGATAAACCAAAGTACTCTCGTGAGAATGAATTCAATGATTTCAACTGACCCTCTGACTGATCCTGTGAGGAGCAAAGCCTCGAAAACTAACAACAAGAGGTACTCCACCCGACCACTTATACAATGGCGGATCCAGCAGTGCCGCAGTGGCACACTGTAGATGTACAGCAACACAGACGCGTATGAGGGGACCTTATGAAAACACCTATTCACAATCAAAGGCAGGTATTTCTTTGTGTAAATATTAAGAATGTATGAATTCAACTTGCATTAACAATCTGCAAAGGCAATAGAAAAATGTTTGGGGGAAAAAAGATGCAAATTCAGGCAGCAAATATGAAAAACACAAAAATAAGTTTGGGAGGAAAAACATGTGGTCTTACCACCGTCTGATGATTAACCTGAATGACTTCATCTCCAGCGTGGATTTTCTTGCAACGATCAGCCAGGGACTGATGGATAGACAGAGAGGCAGTCATTAACTGCTGCTCCATTTCACTGTCACGACACAGCCTGGTGTGACACAACCATTTCACTCAACATACAGTACAGATGAATGAGCAGCGAGGCAAACATCCACACAGGTAAACACCAAGAGTCTCGCACTTACTCCTTCTGTTGTCCCGGTAATTACATGTAAACCGTCATATGTTGATTTGATATACATGCCCTGTGGGAAGATAGCAGAAATACACATTTTTACATGTTAAAGCAAACACATGGCTGATGGAACACAATGCATTTTGACTCAGCCACAAGGCCAATCTGCACAATGGGCAAGGGTCATCTTATCATTTGTTTTAATGTGCTGGCAGTGAACAATGAGTAGGTGCTCAGATTTGTCTCAATTATTTTTAGTAGCAGTGAAAGACATGAATGTATTCATATTAAGCTTGGGTTTGCCTGATCAAATGAATGGTAAAATTACAGCAAGAAGCTCCTTAAATATCACATTGAATTTAATTTTTTCGGCATACAATGTATAATCTGAATTAATGTCATGCAGTGAGTCTCATTCAAATGGTCCCTTAAACAGACTGAATCAAACATGGAGGATGATTTATCTACAAATAATAGTCTGTTGTTGTCACTAAAAAGGGGTCTGAAGTGCATTACACACACAGATACACACATGTAACATGCCAGTCTTCGAGATGACTGTAAGAGGTTTATTTATAGGCCACTTGGTGCACTGTTGTGTTCAAGTTTCACTGAACGGATGAGAGAACTTCCATGCCCCCTGCTAGCATTTGTGTGGGGGGTGGGGCTTTTATTGTGGCCCCAAGCAGGGCACTCGTGCCTGAGTGTAGGTCACTGTTCAACAAAGTACTGATGGTTGAACAGTGGTGGTAAAAAAATATGTCTTCTCCGCTGCTAAATAAACAGTTTCCTACTTTTGTACAAAAACTAAATGCACAGACAATCGTTTTGTTGTATTGCTATCCTCAAAACTAAATATTTAGTACTTTGCTTATTTCAATATGGGCAACATGTTCTTTTCATGATGCTTTGTATCAGCTGACTCATATGCCCACAAGCTCTGCAAAACCCAGTTTTGAGACAGCAAAAGTGAGCTCCATTAGATACTGGATGAAAACCCCTTAACAGCAAGGTCTTTATATTAACCTCAATTGCAGCGAAAACTGTTTCTGGAAAGCGATGCTCGGAATTTTATCAATGCTGTGAGCACCACAAAGGAAATTATTATTATTAGCTAAACCTTTTTCTATTATTCTAATCACCAACTAATGCTTCTTTATAGCACTAAAAACATTTCCAATTATATCATTATTAGTGGGTAATTGTTTTATTATTATTTATTGTAATTACTACATAATTACTATCATCTAAAGACAGGCAGAAATGCAATGGTAGGGCAACCAAAGAGAAACTGCCAAAAATGTTTCATATAGTCTCACTGAGCCTTACCAATCCTTCAGTAGATTTTATATTGGCTAGCTGCACAACCTCCAGATGTGCTGCCTGGGACACCATGGGATCCGATGAGAGAGAAATAATGTGGTCGCAAACTTCAGACAGAGTTTTACACTGGGGAGGACATGGGAGAGATGAATACCTACGATCTTAAAGTGTGCACATTATAGCGTCCTTCACATTTAATCGAGTGTAATAAAGTCAGCAACTCACCACATGCAGGATTTTGTTTTCTGTTTCATACACAGAGCAGTCCTGGGGAACATTCAAAGACCACTGTTACCTCAAGAGAATGTGTCAAAATGGAGCTATTATTGGCATTTTTGCTGGAGGTGGATATAAGCAAAAACCGAGCAGCTTGGCACCTATAACCCCCAACACTCCCACACAGGCATGCACAAACACAAAACAAATGAATCACCAATGCGGAGGCATGTCTCTCCCTCTCTTTCTCTTTATATCAATTTTTCCTACTTAAATTCTTCTTTTAACTCCATGTAAACCTACTATATTAAGTATAGTTTCTCTCATTATTTACCGATCTTTCAGTGTCATATGGGGCTGATTGTGACTGACAGCATTTACAGACGAACACACTAGTATTAAAATCTAATCTGAGATAAGCTCCTCACATTTGATCTGATCTGCAGTGTCTCAGTGTCTGCTGAAGTGACGCTTCATATGACAACGAATCCGAAAGGTAAGAAACAGTTTAAGTTAAAGGGGGATTCTCGTATTTTTAAATCTGGGCCCTATGTTTACATATTTCGGTGTGTAAATGACTAATGGGTACAAGGCAGCCGCGACATGAGCTGCAATGTCTGCAATGTACGGTACGTCCACTAAAGGTCCTGTAGCAACAACATCAAATTCACCGGATGCTATTTATAGAATCAATAATTTTATCATTCTAAAACACACTTCATTCAATCTCCACAAAAAAAACTATTAGTTGTTTACACACCATTATATGTAAACACAGGACCCTGGGGTAAAAATACTTTAAATACTTGTATTTCGGGGTGCAATTTAGCTCAGTTAGTAGAGCTGGCTCCCCATGTGTATAGTAAATAAAGCTATGTAAGGCAAAAACAAACAAAAAAGTGATTAGCTGACCTGAAGGCGTTACATGTATCAGCTAATGACGTTAATACGTTACAGAACTTTGAGTTCCTGTCATGTGTTGCTGAAACAAGCGATTACTCATGTTTCCATGTGTAGGTGTGGAAAATATAGGAGCTGTGTTCAAGTATTAAATGCTCTAGATTGGATATGTATACAAAGACGTAAGTGAAATGCTTTTGATTTCTATATAACAAGAATAAAATACATTAAAATGTGTGGAAAAAAAACAAAACAAAACAAAAATATTTTGGCCACAACAAGCAAGAAAATGTATAATGCGTTCCAGCATCACCAGAATATTCTCATATGAGGGATTTCATTACTCTTGTCTGGTGGAGATATTTTCATCTAAAATGTCATTATTGGTATCAAAGTTGTCCTGGGCATGAATTACATGTTATAACATTATTATTACACAATGTATTTACCTGTTGTACAATTGTAGTGAGCTCAAGACACAGCTGGATCACGTTGTTTCTGGTCACAGAGTAATCTGCCACTGCTGCAAATGGAGACCTGAAAAAGAAAGAGCACCTGGAATGAACCATTAGATCATTCATCCTTTGAGATTAAATCATTAGTAAACCTATGGCAACATTTCCAAACATATAATCGTGTGCATCACTGCATACGAACGTAAAGTCCATTTTTTGGAAATGTAACGTTAAGTTGTTATAAACATACTATGGTAAACAATAGCTTCATTCATGAGCTGAGACAGTGTAGAAAGGAGTTTTTTTCATTGCGGCTTCACTGGGATGTTCTGTGCACAGCCTAAAAATCACCGTTTTATTCCAAATATCCACATTTGTTCTTTGTAGTCCAGAGGATATAACTCCAGAGATGTAAAGTACCATTCTATCAACAATGATGCATTCAGAGATCTGGAAGAAAACAAGTGATTATATGCTGTAGATTATGTGCAGATTATGTGCATGATGATTTTATTGGAAAAGAAACTTCCGTCTGTTATTTCGGTTGAATGTTGTCTGCTTTGAACTGCAAGATATGAAACACACACACACACATATACACAAACAGACGGAAAAACATTGGCACAATCCCACAGAGAAGGAAGGGATGGAGCAACATATAAATAGACTTGCTCTGTGCCTTTTTGGCCACTCTGTAAAAATCTAATTATATAAGGCCTTTACTCATCTCTTCTTGTCAGCTGATTGGTCATGGACATGACGTAAAAAGCAAAATTGATCTGAATGTGGTAAAAACAGACTAGAATCCCCCAAATACACCACATGATTGTCTCATTCCTTTTTGAAGCCATTTTTATACACGTTGAAGCTGCTGCAGGTTATTTCCAAACAACGCAAAATGTCCATCATATCAAAACCAGTCTAATTAGTCTAGTTAAATTTTTTTATTTGACAATTCAATTAACACCATCATAAATATGGATCCAAGATTAACTTCGGGGACCAAACTTTCAATTAAAGTAGTGCAAAATTTGAGACAAAATAATTCCAGACCAGTGCTGCTACTACTATTCTGAACGTTGTGCATGAATGTAAATGTATGTATCCACAGTGTTTAAACACGCTTTTTACCATCTTTTAAATATATTACAGGTGTACCTTTTTGCAAATCTCACCTGTCGAGCCACGCCAGAAGGCTCTTCGCTGCAGCGATCAAGTCCACCACAGAGGTAAGGAAGTCGTTGGGCAGCTTGCGAGTGGCTCGGCCGTCGTAATGCCCGCTGCGGCGCCTGCCTGTGATGAAGTTCTGCAGGTTCTTGGCGGATGCATTAAGCTTATGAGAGAGAGTCTTCAGATTCTCAGTCTCCAGCCCATAATTCTAGAGGAGAGAAAGTAAATTCCTTCTGTTTGTCCAGTTTGTCTGTGTTTGTTTTAACTGTGATGCAAGAATTTCTGCCAGGGTGGAGCTGAAACCAACATTTCTCAGTGAATAAAAAAAAAAAACCACTGGCAGAGGAACCCACTTTGTCATACTACAGTACAGGCTGCTTAAACATGTGAGGAATGAAACCCACTGACCCGTTGACCCAGCCCCGCTCCCCTCCAGCTGTCACTTTGCATGTCTACGGACAGCAGAACACTCATCTCCCTGAACGGGGAAATGCACGTGTAGGCCTGTGGGTGTCTGTCACATCAGAATTTCTTGGGAGGGGAGAGTGCAGCAGGAGGGCCACTAATCATATTTAATACAGCAGTGCCTGAGAGACTTAAACTAAATCCCAGTTACGTAAAGAGCTTTGGGGCTGAGGCAAGGCCCCCCGTGTAGTGATGCAGGATGAGAGGACTTTAGATTCAGATTGCATCTGTGACCTCAGTTCACTAAATCTCCATCCAGTCTTTCTATGCGTCTCTTGGCCTCGCACATCTTCATCTCTATTCCAACCTCCTCTCCTCATACTTCTCAGTCATCATCCTCCTTTACACTTCCTCAGTCATCAAATTGGTTAAGAACTTATGGAACATAAATGGATAAATACAACCAATGTATACATTCTGACTGTCCCCTCAAATAACAGTCTGATTCAGCAGGGTACCACAGGAAGCGGACACGCCTAACTAAAAAAATATTTTGCAAATACTATACTAAAGAGAGGTTTCCATTTAAATCAACATAGAAATGAATTTGAATTGGTTGTTGCTGAGAAAAATAAAATGAAAATTCTTCAACTACAACAATAAACGGCGAATAGACAAGTTTTATGCAATAATGCACATTATGAAGTAAATGCTGACTGCATAATGTAATGTCTATAGAATAATAACACATTTGTGCTGAGACTGGTTCCAATAAAACTCACTTCACTTTGCAATTCTTTCTGCAGCAAGATGCGATATGTCCTGAGAAAATGAACGCTGACTGGTGATCCAGACAGGCTGGCAGCCTGGCACTATTTCTATTTCTCCATTAGAGACTAAATGGATGGACAAACTCTCTCTTTTGTCCTGTGTAGTTGGTATTTGCTACTCTGAACAAAAAAGGAAAGCAATCTGGTATGTCTCTGTGTCAGTGGCACCAACAACGATAGGGGAGTTTTCTGTTTTGAATTTTGCATCTAATTTCTCACACACACAGCATACAATGGCTACATTAGGTACTGGCTAGTAGCAGAGCACCTGAAAAAAATAGATTTACCATTTACCATCAATTTACCAACAAGTTTGATATGTCGATAAATAATTTGGATTCATTTCTAAAGCAAAAATAACAAATATTGCATTGTTTTCAGCTTCTCCATATTGATGATTATCTGCTTATCTTTGTTTTATATTGTTGTAAACAAACCAAATGAAGATTTCCCTTTAACACTCTGAAATTGTAACATGCATTTCCTCATATTTTCTGACATTTTTTGTAAGAAAAATTTAGTCGACATAATAATCTGAAGATTGGTCAACAATAAAACTAATTGTTAGTTTCAGCCATAATTTGATGACATGTGAATTTTGAGCTTTTGTGAGTAAACGGGTGCCTAAATCAACTAAGAAAGGTCCCAAACCATTAAAAACATAAGAAAAAACAACACATAAATGAATAACTGGGGGGAAAAAACAATGAAAGGAAACTTAAGAAAAGATTTTCCAATGATACTGCAAAATAAAGACTTGAATATACCACAGCATTTCTGTAAAAGTAAAGAAATTTGGTAAAAGTAAAGGTATAGGAAAAAAACTATTTGACTTAATTATGTGTTTGACTAAATTGAGTGTTTTGCATTATTCCATCAGAACTACTGTGTTCCACTCAGGTAAAAGAGAATCTCCTGAACTGGTTTCTCTTATGTTGCTGTGATCCTGCTGACCTTAGGGCTGAGGTCGCTGCAGTGACAAGTGGAGCATAACAAGGAACATAAGTATTAGACACTGTTTCAGCAGGACATTAGTTCCATCAGCAGAGCAGCAGTCTATCATGCTGACACATGCAAAACTTGTGTTTCTGAGAGTAAGAGCAGAAATCAGTTGAGGAGGAGGCTGTAATTCATTTCAGCACTAATGACAGCTCTCATGATATTATTAGATTTGCTTTGATGTTGGGAAATTGAGGCAAATTAAATCATTTTTTCCCTATTATGAAGTTTAAAGCACTCATTTGTATTGAAAGATTTCTTTTTTTTTTGACAAAACCATTAAGATCCTGTTATTCCTGAAATGACTGGCTTGTTAACTGACCAAAGTTTTGATGGATGATACCTTCAATAAATACTAACAGTTGTGAAATCTTACATATCAAAAATGTACATTTTTCAATTCCCCCCAAAAAAACACCCTTATTTTAAAGCTTAATGACACCAAATTTTGGGTTCTATCAAGTGAATTATGAAAATTCATGAGGAGGCACCGAATGTGCCACAGACTAAAGGTCTAAAGCTCTTCAAACTGACAGTGCAGAGCAGTGGGAAGACACAGTGGGAACTTGGTCTCACCAGGGCACAGAGTAAGTCCACAGCCTCCAATATAAGCTCCTGGTGTCCGATTCTGGACACTCCCAAATCCTCCAGCTCCTGGTGGGTGATTCGCAGCAGCTGGTCCCCCCCTACGTTCTCCCTCTCAAAGGTCTTTATGTACTGTTGCAGGCAGTCATCCAGGCCTGGGAAAACCACACAGGAGGACAGGAAAACTTTCAGTACAGCACGACAAGGTGAAACTTTTATTGGCCGGTGGTATCAGATTTCCTGATTTCTTGTGAAACCACCATTTGCATGTGTTGTGGTAGCGCCTGACTTCACTTTCCTTGCCGGAATATGTGCTATAAATCTAGTGTGAGTGCGGGTTGCATTTTTGTTATGTTAAGTGTGAAACAGCCCGTATCAGCAAGGAAATCTGATCAATTCCCTTTCGTCAACAGTCCTGAGGTGTGTTTTCAGCTTTTAACAGACTGTGAACTAAAAGTGTCTCTGCTCAGCTTGTTTGACATCTTTCCCTGTTGCAGCAGGTGTTGAGTCTTTTAGGAAAGCAGTTAATGAGGTGTAGCAGACTAAAACTAGAAGAGCACTCAGAGAGTGCATACCTTTGCCAATGCTGCATTGTGCCCTGCAAAAACAAAAGGGCCTGAACTGCTAAAATTGCAAGCTTTATTATGTGCATGTATATCTGTGTAATCAGCGCACCTTATAATCGCAGTAAATCAAATCTGACTCTATAATAAGACAACAGATAACCAAGGATCGTGATATCACAGTTTCATTTCTTACCAACATAAACAAATGGTTTGCATTATTGTTACTGAAGTACTGATGCATGTATCTGGAAATGCCAAATCTCACAATGTTAAAGAAAGTGATAAAAAAAAATTCCCCGGATCAGCACCTGTATCCAGACCTGCCTCAAAATCTAATCAGGTCCTCCCCATTCTAAGGGGCCACCTCTGTAAAAAAAAGAAATTATTGAAACCTATGAGGAACTTTTGAGATATTCTGCTAACTGGCTGCTAAACAAACATCAAGGTAACAAACCGATTGATTCTGCATCTCCTGTCTGCCTCTATGATTAGTGTACTTAGACATACGTAAATACAGTGGGCAACAAAATAACTCCAATACCAGAGCATCACATACGAAGCTCAAGAATTATCCTTGACTTAAATGAACATTTAAAGTCAGCATAACATAATATGTAATCTGTACACAGGTGCTATTTGTTTTTGAAGCATATAATATACACACACATATATATATACTGTATAATATGGTAATGATGTTGGGTCCATCCATCTGTATACTTAGCTTCTTATCAACGACTGAACTATGTGGACACTCAGGGTAACTAAACAGCAAATTAATTTGATTATTTTCATGTCAAGCAAACATATTATTTATACAAAAATAATACTAATTTAGGGCTATCTGCTTTTTTTTTTAATCAATCTGTTGATGAGTTTGTCATTTTTCTTGAGAATGTCAGAAAGTAATGAATTGTTTTTACCTGAACAACCATCCAAAAATCCAAAGATATGACAGAACAGAAAAAAAGAAAATACTGACATTAGAATTCTGGGAGAAGAGCATTTTTGTTATTTTTGTTAAGAAATTTAAAAATGACTTGTTGATTATTAATAAATGAATAAAATAATTGCCAATAAAATTTCTGTTGGATGACTACTTCAGTAAGTGTCTAATCATTTCTGACACATTTATATACGTGGCCTATATATAACATCGTTGAATGCCACTAGGAAGCGCACTGCATGCTAACTAGAAACCTTTTTTACCAAAGGAGACAGAGAGAGCATTAGAGGGTGTTTTTCCATCTTCTCTGTGTGAGAGGAAAACACTCAGACTGACAACTCTTTGCTCATCCTCTCTTTTCATTGCTGTGGAATAGTCATATACATTTAACTCAGTGCTGTGCCTAAACCTGATCAAGCATTCAAACCGGGTTTTAGCTGGCAGCCAAACGTTGGAGAGGAAACATAGGGAGTTTCATGGCTTGGCATGAAACTTAAAAGCTTAACTAATCAGCCTCTTTACCACGTTAATTGAGACTCATTATGTCGCTGAAGTATTCATTGTGCTGCCGTAGAAACCATGATGCCGGTTTTTGGCAGGCATTCTCTCTGACCACAGGACCAAATAAATAAATAAAAAGTAAAGAGAGGACACGACGCCTTCCAAAAAGTGACCAATGGTAGCATCGATAGCTATGCTGATTTCCTGAGCAATAATTCAAAACTTAACAAAGAAATGTCCATTTTTAGATGAGTTTCTAAAGCATCATGTCGCACTATGTTGATGGGTGCTGTATAAATAAAGGTTAATAGTTAAGACTCCTATTAAAACACAAAAATTGGACTAGAATGAGACTCTGTTATTGACTGCTAAACTTTGGTGGTTTTCCCTTTAAAGCTGAGATGCCACTTACAGTATTTTCTACTTGTCTCTGTAGCGTCACATAATAGAAAGCCCCTCTAGATGAAGGATACGTCGCTCATTACACTAAGTAATCTCCACTGCATCAATTTCCCTGGCCATTTTATGCACGGGTCAGATTATCAGGCACGCTGAGGAGAAATTAAAAGCGGAGCACTGGCACATCCTGATCTCCAATCTCCTGTAGATAATCCACTGCTAATGTGAGGTAAAACAGATATTTAAGGCTGTTAACATTGTTTTCCTGGATTTATGCTAATCTGACTCGTCATTGATTACTGTAAGCGTGTGCATCCGATGAGGAGATGTGTGCAACACTGACACAGAACAAAGATAAAACTAATATACTTCACATAGCATGAATTATGTTAATGGCCGCTGGAGATTATACTAAGCCTACATTAGTTCTGTGTGTCCGTGTAGCCTACAATTCATAAAAACAACACTAAAAAAAAAAAAAAAGCACCCACGATATGTGTTTGCAGAGCCACCATTGCACATGTCAAGATCAAATCGTCAGTCGAAGCCTGGATTCTTTTCTCTTTGTGATGAGAGTCTCGCCTTTGTTGCAGCTGGGAATAGAGTGTAGTGCTCACACAAAACATTAACAGGGGGGTGGAGAGAGGGATTGTGGGAAGGTCACAGGGTACCCCCCTACTTTGCCTCCAGTGACATCACAGGGCAGTATGCTAATAATGGACCTGTGAATGCAAACAACAAAACAGAGGCAGAGCTAAGAATGGATGTGAAACCCCCCCCCCGTTTCCTCTCCCTCACAGTCCCACTCCTTCCCTCACTTTAAATTACCATTACTGGGCTCGGGGCACAGAATCGTCTCTGCTCCACTTGTCAGATGTGGGACACTGAAGAGTCATCTTTCATAGCCAGTCTCTGCGTCTCGCTGGCCGCTGCCGACTGTACATTTCGCACTTGTGCGTCCAACTTTTTCCAGATCATCTTAGATCTCGTACAAACTATTGTGGTCATTCTGCCTTTCTCCACATCATGTGTCTCTTTTGTCTGTGCAAATCCTCATGAGGCTACACATTTACTGAGCCAGGATGCCCACAAAAACACCCCACTCATCATGTAGCATTAGATTCAGGTACAATTTGTAACACACAGCTAATACTAAGGGAGGTCTGATCTTTGCAATCATAATATGTCTGAGCCAGCAGAAAAAGGCCTTCAGGCTTAGAATTATGACTAAGGCACTGCATGTGTGTGCGTGTGTGTGTGTGTGTGTGTGTGTGTGTGTGTGTGTGTGTGTGTGTGTGCGTGTGTTGAGGCAGTTAAGATGGATGTGTGTGTTTCATCCATCACGTCTCTGAAGGGCTGCGGCCTGACACGTGAGCACGTGGCTCTGCAAAACAACACTGAAATAATTACTGTACTAAACAAAAACACCCAATCATACAGCACCCTCCACTGAGTTTAGCATCTCACCTCACATTCTGTGCACATTTCATAGTTATTGCAGTGATAATAAATCAATTTTCCTCATCCAAACCAAATATTATAAATGATTCATTTGTCCTATTGTGTCCAACTTAAACTGAATGTCCAGGCCTTCGATGATTTTTTTTGTTTCAGGTGCTTCATCACCAAACGGGATCCAATAATTAAATTTAAACCTAATTCCCCGATGAAGATGGTTGATATTAAAATGCTGTAATGCCTGAAAACATGAAGTCAGAGCTTATGTGCTCCTAAATGGGTGAGCATCACCTTTGGTTTCAGTGCTCTATGAGGTGTTAAAACTATTTATGATAGTCATGATGCTTGTCCAAGTCAGCTGTGACTTCATGACTTAACATCTGTGGATCAACATTTGGCACAGATGGCTGCCCGAGCTCTGGTGCTGTAAAGCTGTATGATCTCACTGCACTAATAAACCTTGGTCAATAAATTAAAACCCCATATTGTGACCACAACACCAGTGAGAAGGGCGATGTGTAATTAGTGGATCTCCACTGTGTTTCCCAGCATCCGGCGCGTTAACAACAACCACCGCAGGACACAATAGAGGTTTCAAAACGTTTAGTGCCATCAGGCTCTGGAGAAAATGGTCTGAGATGACAAGTCGTCCTCACGGTGAAACTACGCCACAAAATCGATCAAACCGTCCAAGTCTGTAATTAAAAGGTTTTGGGAGCCGCAAGTCGATGTCACCCGACGCTCAGCAGGTGTTTTTGTTCTCTTGAGGCATCTCGACTGAATCTGTGCATTTCGACTTGCAGCTGCAACACTATATTCACTGCAATATGGCTATATGAAGGTGGTATCGGCTTCTATTTGCCTCTCATCGTGCACGAAGCTTACCTCGCATCCAGTCAACCACTTGACTGGAGCTCCACTTGCTCACGGGCTCCATAACCAGTGCCATGGAAGAAGTTTGTCGCGTTCACGCTTGTCAGAAGAAAAAACACTCCCAATGAAACCAGTAGCTCCTTGATTAAAACAATAATGATAATAATGATGAAGGATCAATTAAAACTGGTTAAATAAAATACAAATCAAGGTCTTTCTTATTCTCTGCTGGGTGTTTACAAACAAAAAGAGGCAGGTCCACAATGTCGCTTCGAGAAGCAGGAGCGCAGCCCAGCAGACTTACGCACATTCCTGCGCTATTTGCTCGCTTGAAAGAGCTCTTTTACTTGCCATTCATGTCAGGCTCAGTGGCGGTGAAGCTGGTGGGTCGCTGCTGCCCGACCCCCTTCTAAAATACATCCCAGTACCATTCAGAGTAGAGGAGAACAACGCACAGACTGTCACTCAATACTTGTGTCTGGTAAGGCTGGGGTGGCTCTGAGCATCCTCCCTCATGCACAGACATGGAGTCATAGCCCTCACCGTGAGAAGTGAGAGTATGAGGGGTGATTAATGCCACACAGAGGAAGTAGGAGTCTTAGCCGGAGATGATTCTTAATGGGAATTATTGACGCCCAACCTGGAGTTTGATAGGAATAAGAGCTGTAGGCCTATCCATGGAAAACTTGGCTGAGTAGCAGCATTACAGTTCAGGCATGAACAAGCAGAAATTAATTTTAATTAATGTAAAATGTAATAAATAATGTAAAATGACTTATTTGTTTAGCTGAGCTTTTTTGTAAAAAATATTATTATTCCATAGTTTTCCAACAATTTACAGCAGTATAGGGGATGCATAGACTACTATTATTAATTTGTTTACTTTTACATTATTTGAAAATACCAATATTCATTTGACTTTGATTGGATTTGATTTTAAAGTATATGATCCCTCCCTGGCATCCCACCCATGGACACTGTGAAGCTGGAAGCATTGTATCTATGGTATGGGCCCGAGTCTGTGTCCGTGCTGGTGAACGTTTTTTATTTCAAAAGATTTTTTTTTCTTCAGATTAGTTATCATTAGAGCACAAACAATTGCACAAATGCATATTTGATTCTGCAAGCATGGTTCAGTAACACTGATGAAAGATGAGCTATAAAAGAGAATAGGCCTACCATTTATTCTCCAGAAGCATTCAGAAGCAATGTGAGCAGCGCATATGCCATTAATCCAATCAACACAATGGCTATTCCTTTACCTCTCTAAGCCTTAGGGCACTAATCACCCCTCATACTCACCACTGTTTCCTCCTGCCGTCTTTGTCGCTGCTCACGCCTCCATCACACAAAGCGCAGTGTAGCAGTCACTAATAAGAGAAGGATGCTGACACACGCCTCGCTTTTTTTCATGTATTGGTAAACAGCTTCAGGGTCTAAGCCTATATTCAATGCATGGATATTGTACTGCAATACATTGAAACTGAATATCATACCATATAGATCAAAAGATAAATAATACACTGATGAGTAGCTGGTATACACACTTTTAGTTTCTACATCCTTTAGCCTACTGTGATTTTGTTTCTCTTCATAAAAGTTTTTCTAATCAGGTTCAACAACTCTTTCATTAATTAAATAGCTTATTAAGGCCTAATGATAAATTAGCAGTTTACATAAATTATGGGATGTTGCATATGAAAAAGATCGATTCATGCAATTCACGTCAAATCAATGAGAAAGTTTAATGTTTCCAGCATGGTGGAAAAGAAATAACAAAAGGCATGTCTGTAACCAATAATCGATAACTGACAGAAATTTTTCAAGGGTTGCTTATATTAAACAAGGTGGATATGTGACCAACATAGCGACATAGAAACAGTCAAGATAATTAATTATCATAAATTAATAAGGATATATATAAATTATAGCATGCAGAAAATACAGCCAGAACAAAATTTCAGCAAAGCACTGACTAGGCCCACAAACACTCAGAGGTAAAGTTTAGAAAGTTTATTACCTTTGACATACAGTACCATCATCCTTGGAACTTTAGAGCCATGAATTAAGATGAAAAGATGTGTTTTGTTGAGGGATATGACTAATAGGCCTGTCACCTAAAATGATAAATGATACTCAAAATACATTCCCCTCATTAGCAAATGATGAAAAGACTGATTTTTTTTTTTTTTACTAATTCATATACAGTCAACCATCACAATTATAAAAAGAAAAAGTTAAAGGGGAACTGCACTTACTTTAAAAGTCTGTTTATAGGTCTTGGGGTGTACTACTGCATATTTGTAAAGAGTTGTATAAACTTTTAAGTAGAACCAGAAGGGGTTCAAGTGTTGTCAACTGTCTCAAGTGATGTTAATTGAGTCAGCTTTGGTTATGTCTGAGGAATACAAGTTTGAAAATCTTATGGAGATGGAAAAATGTCACTTTATTCAGACCTTTGTAGAGTGTTGCTTAAGTCAACATTAGCACTCTAGAAAAACACAGCCGGACTGCTGACCCAACCGGTGTTTCATTGCATTGTGGGTAATTTTTGTTAAACTGTCCATCATGAGTTGAACAATGTTATTAGAGTACAACACTAAACCTGTGGAGTACATTTGGTCACTAATTAGACTTAATTTGGGCCAGCAAAGTAGCCTAGAATCATGTTCTGAAAATTTATCATGCTTTACAAATCATGTTTTACAAACATATACAAATATATATATGTATATATATATATATATATGTACTTGTATTGGCCCAAATGTGTCCAATAATGCACAAGCCCAGAGAAATCTGTAATTCTATTCAAAGCAATGGGGTGTTGAAAGTGGTCATCTGTCACTAAAACTTCCAGGAGAGAGTCAGAGAGTGAGAAGTTGGAGGATCCCAAAGGATGGCACCCAGAAGTTGTGTCAGTCCATGGGGAGTAAGATTACAGCTGTAACCAATGCTGATGGGGGACACACTAATTACTGATTGTATAAAGTCTTCTATACTTCAGTTGTGTCACTGAGAAATATATGCTTGTTTTTGGTATTAATTTGATATGTCTCTTTGCTTTCAATGCTGATTAAATTAAGATAATCATTCAAACTTAAAAAGGAACCAACTACAGGTTGTTACTTTCACACAACATAAACAGCCAAAGCAAATTTGCAAGTAAACACAGTGGTGCATTTGTAAATCCCTTGAGTGAACTTATATTCAAGGAGACAGCATGTTCTTCACCTGTCCAGCCTGTAGGTGGCAGCAGCTGCTATGTAATGTTTTTCTAACCATGCGATCTGAAAACGCAGAAGAAGAAATTTTGACTTCCTGAACTGAACCAAAGTGGAAGTAAGTTGATTGTTTGTGTTCAAAGTATTCATATAGTTGCTATTTATCGTGAAAGTAATGTTCTATTTTATTCACAAACCCTCCTCGCTTTATTTGTGGTTTGAGCCTTGTAATGGTTAGCTAGCGTTAGCTTTGTTCGTCAGTCAGACCTCAGTGTGAAGATAGAGAAGAAGTATTTATCGTCCAAAATTAGATATTAGGGGGAAATGCAAAGATGGAGGCGCTTCCTGGAATCAAAATGAATTTGTTTGAGGTGTTCTTTGGACATAAAATCACAAGGAAACTCTTACGCACTCTCTTTAAAAATAAAAATAAAATGCCTCTTACACTCAAACGCGTTTCAGCACCAAAACTTCATCAGGGAGTCAAACAGATCTCATGGAACAAAAGGACCTTTTATAGAGGTGATATTGATAACCAAGATAAATCTTAGTCTGCATACATACTTGTACTTGTAAATTTCCCCACTGTGGGACTAATAAAGGGATATCTTATCTTATCTACTTACAGCTTAAAAAGGGTGTAGGTGCATACAATCTCCAGCAGATGGCACCATTTTAGTCTAAGTATTCATAAAAACGATATAAGAGCAACATATGCAAATAATAACGATGGTTACAAAAGGGATTACATGGAGTGAATAAATGTGTACAAAAAAAGCAGTAAAATCGAGGTTCTCACTTAGGCCCAGGTGTTTTGTAGTCTGTAAATTATAAATCCAAAACGCTCATTGGTTTCTTAAAATGTACAAAACACTTAACAAAAACTGTTCTCCTCTTAATTTTAGCCTCAAAATGTTAAACAACAGCATGTAAAAAGAAAACAACTCTATCACATCATCAAATATCATGGATTAAGTTTACAACAGCATCGCAACAATCTACGTGTTCATTTATCAAACAAACACAAGAAGAAAACACATATCTTAGAGTGAAAGATTACATTACCATAAATCTTTGAAAGGCAAAATGATGATGGCATTTGTGCTTTATTGCATTACTTAATTTTTCTGATCTGTATCTAAAGTCTGTGACACAAGCTGAATAAGCAGCCAAAAGAAGAGACCTTCAAACTGGTTTGTTGGCAAAGTTTGTTAGATAATCTGACACAGAATTTTAGATGATATGTTGCATGTTTTCTATGGTTGTGCTTCTGCAGGTACGGAATGTCTTCTGGCCCGCAAACCATCCTGTAAAACAGTGTGCGCTCGATTGCTGACCCGCTCCTCGATATGATGGACGAGACTGAAATGGAGGTGACTGCCATATCGGCAAGCACCTCTTCCATTGGAGATTCAGTGTCTCAAAGAAGACAGCGTATGCCTAATCATGATGACAGCCTCTACTACATCCCTGAAAGAAGGCCTTCTCTGGACCTTGGGCCGAGTCCAGGGGATACTAGCCAATGGTACTGACATTTTCCAACTTAATAGCCCTGAGGATCCTCCCACTCATTGTAGGATAGTAAATCTGAATAGTGTTTTTAAGGTGAAAGTTGAAATAGAAGACATCTTATCCTGTCATTTGCTTTCTGCAGATGGTACAGTACTAAATGAAATGAATAACACATCTTATTTAATATGATGAATGCATCTATCTAAAATTTATGTTTCTGTCCTTTAGCTTTTAGAAAAGACATGAAATATGCACAAAAATGAAAAAAATTAAATAAATGGGTGTATTGAGTTATTTGGATTTCTTTGGATGAGATACCTTGTTATGTGGCAGATAAGCAGCTGACAAACAGTCTTATTGCCGTCCTTTATTTCCCCAGGTATTTTGTGGAAAAAGCCTCGTCTCCAGCTCTGAGCTATTGGTCAATGACAAGTGAGGAGAATTCAAACGGCATGGATGATCAAAATGGATCCTCCACAAGGTACAAACCAGTGTCCAGCACCTTTCAATTACCTTCATTTTGTTTCTTTCATTGTATCCAATAAAATTGTAATGATATCTTGTAGTTGTAGCATTTGTAGTACTATAATTCAAGCCGTCTTGTCACTGCGGTTTTAGGGTCTGGCTGGTCGGAGCAGATTCATTCTCTAGCTGCTACTCCTTAGACAGTGATGATTGTGAAAAAAGAACCTCTAAGTAAGAAATACACCCATGGCATGGCACTTACACATGTTAGTGTGTGTGATTGCATACTAGATGGATACTAACGTGTTCAAATCTCTCCACTGTGACCTCACCAGGGTAACAATCAAAGATAGCAACGTCTCAAAGACTTCTGACACACCAGAGTTCATCCAAGACCGAAATGAGATCAGCCATCCTTCCCTGACAGTGGCATTCACTTTTAAGGTCAGTCTGTGTTCCCCTTTTGACTATATCAGTTTTAAAGAAATTAAATAAAACACTGTCAAGTCAAAAACAACACCACTGAATTTATTGTCCTTTGGAATCAGGCTATTTGTAAAACGCTTGAGCAGCTGTCCAAAGACGACATCAAGACATTCAAGATGATGCTATGGAAGCGTTACCCGCAGTCATTCAACAGTCTTCCCCAAAGCGTGGACATGGTGGACCTTGTGGATCGGCTGCTTGAGCGTTACAACCTGGCGGTATCCTTGCAAATCACCAAAACCCTTCTTGTAGAAATTGGCCAGAAGAAGATGGTTGATTATCTCCAGACTTTGTGCATCAGAAGTAAGTAGGCTCCTTTATGAATCATTGACTTATTACTGTTAATTAAATCTCAACAGAAGGGATGGACAATATACTGTACTTTGACCATTCTGGTGTAATTTAATGTCACCCAGTTCAATGTCAGTTAATAACAAATGAGAAAATCTTACACTTTGTCATTCGCACATATTTTACAGATGAAGTACGTCACGATTTAAGAGTGACTCTGAAGAAGACATACAGCGATGTATGTGAAGATTTGGCCATGCAGGGAGAGAAGAGGCCCTTTGAAGATGTCTTCATTAATCCCTACATAACTTCAACATGTGATAATGGCCCAAATATTGACCATGAGGTCATGACCATAGAAAAACTGGACAGCAATCAGAGAGCAGGCAAACTGCTTTCTACTAAGGATATTTTGAGCACTGAAATGCTGGAGCACTCAAACCTGAATTTTCAATTGATTATTGGAGTCGCAGGGTCAGGAAAGTCTATAGCAGTCAGAAAGTTAGTCCTCGATTGGATTGAAGAGCGGTCCCATCAACATGTGTCTTTCTTGTTTCCTCTGCCCTTCAGAGAGCTCAGACAGTTTGAGGGTTCTAAGATATCCCTGTTGGTAATAATACAGACACTCTACCCAGCAACAAAAAAACTGAGAGCTGAGGATTATGAAAGCACAGACTGCAAATTAATGTTTGTCTTTGATGGTCTGGATGAGTACAACGGGAAGCTTGACTTTCATAATACTGAGATTCTCAGGGATCACACCAATCCCACGACCCTGAATGTCATCGTGGTCAACCTCCTTAGGGGGAAGATGCTCCACCAAAGCCTATTAGTTGTCTTTTCTCGGCCGCAAGTAAAGCACTGCATTCCTTGGGATACGCATTATAATGAGATAGACATCCGTGGTTTCTGTGATCCTGAAAAAGACGAGTACTTTCAGAAAAGATTTCAGGACCCAGATCAAGCAGCTCGTGTTATCGCGCATGTCAACTCTCTCAAAACCCTCCGCATCATGTGCCACCTGCCCTTGTTTTGCTCATTGGTCGCTAATGAATACCAGCGTGTATTTAGGGAACAGGGGTTACGGGCAAAGCTGCCCAGAAGCATCACCTATATGTACACAAAGCTGCTGCTAGCACTCATGCATCAGCTTCGCAGATTTAGAGCTCCAGACCGTAGCCAAGATGATGAGAGAGACTTCCTAATGAAACTTGGAAAGTTGGCCTTCAGCATGTTAGAACAAGGCCAGTTTAAGATTACCAAGTACAACTTGAACGAGTCTGGAATCTGCGATGTGGAGGCAGTCAGTAACAGTGGCCTCTGCACACAATACCTCATTAAGACATTTGTCTTGTATCAAGACAAAGTCCTCAGCTTTATCCACCCCACTATGCAGGAGTACCTGGCTGCTCTTTATGCATTTCTCTCTTTTAGAAACCAGGGGAAGAACGTCCTTGAAAAGAAAATGACATGCAAGTTGATGAGGCACAAGGTGATTGACCTTTACAAGAGTGCTGTGGACAGAAGCCTACTGTGTGAGGACGGCAAGCTGGACATTTTTCTGCGTTTCCTGTTGGGGATGGCTATTAAACCCAACCTAGAACTTCTCCAACCATTCTGCACCTCTTCTGTAAAGTGGCCAACAATTATCGAAGACGCTGCTGCATTTATCTGGAAGAGGATCAGAGACAATCGGTATCCTGACAGGAGTAGCAACTTGCGTCACTGTTTGGAAGAGCTAGGTGTGTAAGCCTGAGAGGCAGCATCCAGCGGATCTGACCCGTTTTAAGACTGATCACGTTGCAAAGTCATTTTGATACTAAACAACTGTTTACACACCACAGGGCAAGTAACTTAGTCATGGTTGAGAGTGCAGTTAAGGTCATATTATATATATCGGTGACAACCACAACAGCAACTCACCTGAAAGTTAGCCAATTTAGGCAGAGCTGAACCGCTTCTCACTAAAAATGATAAAGAAAAGATCGCAGTAACTTCAACTGTAGCTCATCACATTTTTTGGCAAGTTTGCTTTAAAATAATTCAAGGCTCCTAGCTGTCACGTTTGTCTCATAATGTTGCAAGCAGGGGGCACTTAATTCCAATAGGAGAAAAACTGTTTCACACATGTGCCAGTCCTGATGTAGAAACATGTTTCTAGTTCTAGAACCTCTGCACTTAGAGCCAAACAAGTCACTTCAGTTACGCTGATGTACCAAACATGGGGAAACAGAATCTTTTAAGGAAATTGTGTGTTAATTTGTGTTAATACGGATTTAGAGAAGATGATCTATATTATTGTATGATCTGTATTATTGATTGCTTGTGTTCTACTGTGTGCTAGATATGATTTAAACCTAAAATTCCCTCAAATAACTTTAGTTATTAAAGTTAATAAAGTTTTCTAAGAACACTATCATGAGAAGCATGGTTATTTCCCTGAAGTAAAATCAAAAAATATATTTTGCACTCTTAGATTTTGTTAATCAATGATTATTGCTTTGTTAAGGAGCTGTAGTTCTGTTATTGTTTAACCTCAAACAAACCTGTACTCATACCGGACTCTTTGGATTAAATGGCACAATTACTGTATGCAAGAATGGTTTCTCCAGTACTGCACACTTGGGTTTTTTTTTGAGTGAATTGATTCATTTGACATAGTTTCATTATAGATTTTATTTTCATACGGTACATTTAAAAAATATACACATTTAGGATGGCTTACACCAGCAAACAGACATTGGAATAATACAGGAGCATAGCAATGAGGAAAGCACTGTCACAATGGTCTCTATGTGCAGCTTCGGTGTTTTCTGTCGTTTCCCACATTAGAACCACTACGTGTCTGTGCTAAGGTCATGTGCTTTTGGTCCATTCCAGCAACGTTTGTCACAACACAGGTGAAGGTGGATTTGAGTTCATCTGTTGTGACATTCTTCAATAGCAAGCTCCTGCGTATGATTGCACCGTCCTCCAAAGTTGATCTAGAACAAACAAACAGCTCAGCCTCAGGTGGTTATCATGTTTTCATGACTCCAGCTTTGCCGCTAACAAATTGTACATTGATAATTGAGTTTAATTGTCCGGGACGTTATACTCTACTAAGATAATTTGCATTAAAGTTAAAACTCATAATACTCACGCCTCTCCTTCTACTATTCTGCCACTGCTGGGCGTGTCTTCGGGGAAAGAGCCATTGACGAGCCAGTAGATGAGTGTCAGATCAATGTCACAATTTGCAAATGCTGCACAGTGAAGGAACAGCTCCCCTCCTGTAAGCCAGAATACATCCAGACCCATCATACACCATTAGAGAACAGCTTCCACATATCTACAGGAACCTTTAAACTAGCCTCGCAATAAGAAGCCATCACCCTGTAACAGAGTCTGAGCTGTAATCATCAGAAAACCATGTTATTTCTACTGTATGTGCAGGAGTGTTACCTGGATTAGCTTTTACTTTGACACGACGTGGCCCGATGATCTTGGGAGATTCTTCATCAGAAACTGAAGAACAAATACAGGTTGGCACAAACAAAATCTAATCACACAGAAATAAAATTGGTACATACAAAAGATATTGTACCTGGAAATCCACCTACAAACAGCAGACACAGAGATCCCATGGCTGTTGCAGAGATACATGTTCATTATCAATGCCATAATACAGTGAACATATGTTTGTAACAGAGTTATCAGTACCTTCGATAACAGATAACAGCTTCATGGTGACTCCTGCAGTGAGAGCTCTGTGTTCACTGCTGAGTAGGTTTGCTATATATACAAAAACAATTCACTTCCCTAAACGCCCCCTCAACACAAAGCCTCGGACCTTCAGTGCATCGGGGATTTCCTCATAATCATGTCCACTCATGTACTTGCTTAGATTGTTGACACTCAGTGACACATGCATATTGACTCAGACTCACTCCGTGTGATCCCAATGAGTCAATGGATGTCACCCAGTGAATCATTGCACGGATAGAACATCTGAACAGTTGGTTTCAGTCAAGTTAGAAAACGGCATCATTGCTTTGGTTTGTGTTTCCTGGGCTGCATCAACTTCACATCTGTTCAACTCAAATGTTGAAATTTTCCTCAATTGCCTCATGAAGATCGTTTTATTTGGCCAGGTTTTGTCACATCCATCACTGAGATTCCCTCCAATACAATGGAAGTGAATTTAAATGTTAGCCGTGCTTAATGATGAGTTTTAAAAATGTCAACAGTAATATGTCGCTTCGGAATCTTCGAATATTCTACATAGACAGGGATCATTTCTGTGGTGGAAATAAGAAAAAATGAAACATTTGGCAGAGCCAAATAAAAACTATATTAATTGCGACATGCAACTGTTTTATGTAATTTAGGGACAAAACCAGAACACTGTTTGGTGGACAGTGATGTTCCACCACTTAAAATTATACAAACTTCATGAAGGTAATTATTTTGAGAGGTGAAATGTCAAAGCAAGTGTGACTGTCATTGGTAAGAATGAGTATCCATGACAACACTGAGGGCATTATGAAATCCAGTAATATTCAAGGTTCCATCGTAGCAAGCACTGTATGGAGATTCCTCAATTTTAATGCGATTAGCATTTCTTTCCTTTTGATGACACATGATGGTCAATGGTTAGCAAACTCTCAGGTCACTTGATTTCTTAGGCTGGGGTCTGTCAGGCAGATAAATGACGCAGTGGCAAAAATGTATAGAGGAAGTCTGTGGATACTGTGTTCATGTATTTTGGAGGCACAGGGAAGAATTACTTGTATTGATTTCAACTGAATATTTATTACTCATGTTATGATAGCCATCAGACATGAGGAGGAAAAGTCCCAGCAAGATCCTTTAATTATGTAACAAACACTTAAGACAAAAATTAGTAAAAAAGCACCTCTTGTGATTTTAACAACCGCTTTACTAGGCCATAAAAGCAACAAACCAATTATTAAGATGCGAGAAGTAAATCCTGGGAAATTGACACGGACATCCAAATTGAGATTACCAGTAAAATACAGATAATGTGTGCCTATAAATATGTACAAAAAGTATAGACACTTCTTTCTTTATTGGTGTTTTAGTTCAACGTTAGGCCCTCAGTCTTTTGAGCCAGTGCATATCTTCTCCGTATGGCGTGCTTGTCCATTTCTGACAGTCGCGGGTCACTCCAGACCCAGGATGTAGTTGATACCTTGCACAAATCCAATAATAACAGGCTGCCAGGCCACCAAGTACCGAAGCCAGTCTAAAAGTTGTCCATACATGACATGTGGTCTCTCCCAGCTGAAATATAAGTTAAGGGAAAAGCGCTTCAACAGCAATTAAACATTCAGTGGATTTTCACTTTCATAAAAGAGAGCAGTTCTCTCTTTTAGGGGCCTTGCTCAAGGGCACAAGATAGAGTATATCCTGCTAATCCTTGGAACAGACTTTTCTAAATTTTAGGCCACTACTGCCTAACAGCGAGCAACAATGGGTGCTAACATAAAGCCTGAATGATGCATGGAACTATTTGAACATGGCTAAGACTGGGTAGAAACTGCTTCAGTTTCTCTACATGGGATTATTTATTAATTTATTGTGATGCGCATTTTACTGAAATGTAATCTCTAAACCATAAAAAGGAACAGGAACTAGTTACACAACCTATACATGTTTCATGACTGCAATGAGCTACCACAACAATTCACTTCATTTTTACTGCCGAACATTCCTCTGGTACAAGAAAGGAGTCGTTCACCAGTAACTTGGCACGACTGGGTTTCCTGAACATTTTTTAATCTGTCACCAGTGAAAATGAAAATGTCCATTCATGACATGTCTACATTGTTTGTGCATACACATTTTACCAATTATCTCAGGGTATATATTCAGCGGTTTGAAAGTGGAATTACTGGCTTGTGATTGTAAGGCTCTGCCAACCAGTCAAGTTACAGTTTAAATCCATGTCTTGTCCAGTATTGAACACTTTTTTTCTGATAGGAAGCTAAATTGTTGCCATGACGGTGGACAATGCTTCAAATATGGATGTTACTGCAAAGAAAATACAATTTCTAACGTATGCATGATTCACACACCTCTTCAGGCAGGTGGTACGACTTATAATCACCCCAGTTTTATGATGGGCATCCAAGTACCTCTTCAGACATTCCTGAGGTATCTTGTTCACAACAATTGGGACAGACAGGCTAACGTAATTCTTCAGGCTATCAATTAAGCAGGCGCGGAGGCATAAAATGATACAGCTTAGAAAAAAGAACTGTGAGAATGACAGAATAAAAAGGATACGGGTTACTGAACATCCTCTTCAGATCCACCTTCTCTTTGCAGTACGGGCACATCTGCTTCTTCCCGACGATACACCATCCTCTTATGCAGAACTCATGGAACCTGGGTTTGGAGTCAAGGCTCTGTACTGCAGTATCTGTGCAACATCTCAAATATACACTGGCTCAAAATTCAATTACTTTAGAAATGGAAGCTTATTGGTGAATTACAAAAAACTTATTTTTGTAGCCATTGGGTGTCAACTGTTTAGATCAATATTATTGGACAAATTTAACTAAAGGTTGAAAAAGACAATCCGTTGGAATACAATTTAAAATAATACTTTATTGGGTAGCTCTATAAAACAATCATTAATACCTAATTTTTAGGGCTGATGCCAATGTCCAAATTAGGGATTTAAAAAAATACATTACGGGCACGTTCTCTGCATTTCCTGTTTACTCTTCAGCTGTCCAATCACACATTAAAGGCAAAAAAAGCCCCAAAAAATAACTTTGAAAAAAACCAAAACTATTATTTTGGCCAATGTTTGTTTTTAACATTACTATAATGTTGGTGTAGATGCTCCTACATTAACTTTTTGGCATGAACTTTTGCAGCTGAACAATTCATTTACTATTGCAGTGCTGCAACCTTTTACTTCAGTGCAGTACAGAGAAACTAAAAATTGTAAAATAGCTGTCAAATAAAAATAAAATTCAGCCTACACTGTTGTTATGTACCGATAATCTCATATCAGCAACAAACAAACCAATAGCCTGCTGATGTGATTTGGGCGCAATAATTATTACTCATAGCAAGTAATTATCTTACACTTATCTGTAAACAGTCAGAAAAAACAATAAGCAAGATTAAAAATATGATCTGAATAAAATAGAACTATAGGTATAAAAACATCACTGTGCCTCTGAGGTTGTGTGTTATTTACAGTGAACGAGCAGCAGGAGATAATGATGGAGGAAGTAACACAGTTCAAATTGACAATTAAAAACATTAACAGTCTGACATAAAAGGTCAACTTGACAACCAATTCCCCTTTGGGTTGCTGACAGAGTAAATGGTACAGTTCCAGCTCAAAGTCATGACTATGTATGGAGCTGAAACCCTTTTGCAGCTGAACTTCTCTTTCACTGATGGTGTGAAAATATATCAGCATTTCACAAGGAAGGATACACATGGTTGCAGGATAATCTGTATGTGTTTTCAATAATCCCCTCCTCACTGACGTCGACGAGGATGGGCTGGCCACACACAGCACAAATATTGTCGGAGAGGTGCTTGGTTGGCATGCCGGATGCACTGTAATACTAATAAAAACAGAGAGAAAACAGACAAAAATACATTACAACCGGGGAGGCACAGAAACATAGTGTCTGAAATCTGTCTGCTTACCCCAACAGTTGAAGCCATGAAGTCTGCACACATCTCAGCAAAGTCTCTTCCTAGGACCCCGTAGTACAGGCCGTAGAATAGTAGAGAAACGCCGAAGTCCATTGCATCCTCCGGCTTTATCCTGGACATACAAGGTACTGTATGGGAGTCATGGCTCACATGGAGTTTAGCATCATTTTATATATAGATCATAAAACAGTTGTGCTTTCTATTTTCAGGCGACAACTAAGTTTACATGTTTTGGTGGACGACACGAATTTATCTAGCAATAGATATGTTTTTTTGTTTTAACATATGATCACAAAGCTACAAAGCTGGCTATAGCATCAGGGTTTAAACTGATTTAGTCTGATTTATTGGCCTGGCCGATTCATTTATTGAATATTAAACATTTTTCTGATTATCATTATCTCATTTTTTTTCATCCGATAGCCGATCAAATAACTTAATTTGAAAATAATTGTTCATAGTAAGAGTGGATTTATATTTTGACCTGCATAATTTATAATACTCATGTATATTCTGAATCTGCAAACTATTATCAAATAAATGTAGTGGAGTAGAAAGTACAATATGAGCCTGAAAAATGAAGTTCAGTGGAAGTATAAAGAAACAGAAAATAGTAAGTACATCGAAAGTACTTGATGTAGTATAGAGATTGAGTACATTGTACTGTGAATAATTGTAATTGAAAAAGAATTAAAATGACCACTGTTGGGATGCACATTAACTAAAATTTTCATTTTCACTACAAAGGTGCTGTATATTTGTTCCAAATATCTGTCATCGGTCACCTTGATTAATTATAATTGGTGTCGAAATAGGCCATCGATGCCCAATTGGTTCCATATAAGCCTCGCTTTCACCATGTAATTTTATTTTCCACAGGGCACAATGCTTTTGACCTTTTCCATTTTTAGTACGAACCTTTTAAAAGATCAACTTCTAAAAAAAGACAATCACTAAGGAAGTAATAAAATCAGGTGACATTTCTTGGTAGGAAGTGGAAAATATCATTGGCTGTACCATTCAGGAAGGACACGAGAAGCTTTGAGGTACCTTAGCCTATTGTTTCTTTAGGTTGAGTAGATAATCCCACTCTATGCTGTCACATCAACTAAGAATAATGATCAGAGGAAGTCCTAGTTTTTTTAATCTTTAAGTGTATAAATTGTCAGTCAGAGGCTTCCGCAGAGGAGTGATTACAAATTTTAATCTTGTAACTGTTCTGAATCAGACCAAAGAAGCTTAATATTTGCTTTGAACTAACTTTCATTTTTAACACCTCCTTTAGCAAATATGACCTGGCAAAGAAAGTAGCATGAAAGCAAATAATGCCAGTATTCCAAATGCACGATTTCAAAACTGCAAAGCAATTAGTAGAATCGATTCCCACTGCTTGTTTTACATTGAGCTAAAATTAACAGCTTGCACTTCCACCTACAAAAGACGTGTATGAAGCAGAAAACATAAAAGTTTTCATTCTCATCCAACTCTCTGTCAGACCTGTGAAAAATGTTTTAAAATGATTTAATGTAAACCATCTACCAATTAGGGATTCAGGTAAAAAAGTAGACATTGTGGGAGCAGTGATGAACAAAAGCAAAGATTAAAAAAACACAAAACAACACCATCTAGTGGCAGCACACTACACGTTTCAGTTACGGTTCAGTTTCATTTAACATCACTGAAATAATATGCATACCTGAATATTAGGTTTATGCCAAAAAGTGTAAACATGACAACGGTGTAGCCAGCTATTCCCGTGGCATAGCTGATCTTGTACAGAAGGAGGAACCACTTGTACACCAACCTACAGTAGCCACAGAGAAGGAATATTTTAGAGTATGTCAGAATATGTTATTAATAGAAATACAGATCTCATATTTTACAGGGTTAAGTGAAAGCAATGGTTTTACCTCGGTGTGGTGCAGGCCAGCGGCTTGCGAGTGGCACGGTAGGAGACGTAAGCTGTGATGACAGAGAAAATGAACCAAGTGGTCAGGAACCTCCACCAGTGAAGTTTGGTAGTAAAGTAGAGAGGAACTACCCACATCTGGAACAGAGTCACCAGCTACAAGACAGCAGAGTGTACATGTTAGCAGCTGTGCACCAGCAATAGAAAGTTAACAACAAAAACAGAGACATGAGTGACAATGTTTCATGTTTGCATAGTTTGGGATAAGGAGGAAAACAGCAGACTGCTTCTTATTTGAAGAAACGAGTATTGATACAGTCAGTCAAAAGAAAATGCAGACTTGTGAAGGACAAAACTGTGCTTAAACATGTTCTCTCATCTCCTCCTTCCTCATCACTTAAAAAATGCACAGACCGTCGCTCTCTGCTGACCCGTATCTGTAGTTAAAGCAATAACTCTTTCAATCGTGTCTTCACAGGATGGTATTTCTCAACTTTCCATACAGACCCTCAAACATTTTGATTGTGTGTCTTACATTGTATGACTTTGGATGTCTCTGCTTCCACTGCACGAGGACTAGCTGGGCGACGACAAGGGTGACGATGAGGATGAGCACCATCTCTGCGTGCATGGCCTCATGGCCTTTGTGTTTGGCATGCATTCTTGCGTGCTCCACTCTGTGGAAAAAGGATAGCACACTCAACTGTTACGTAGCTAAGAGACACCCTTTGTTGCTTCATACTCTCAAACAGGATAAGTGTGCTCTTAAAAGTGCAATGGTGTCTTCTAATGGCAAAGACTGAATTGTTTGAAACGTGAGGACTTCAATACCCAGAAATCATGAAATGATATTGAACACTAAGAATGTCCAACCTGGTTAGACTGATGGCTTTTATGGCAAAGACATAAAAGAGATGAGACAGTTAAATTAATAAATCTAAAGAAGTAAATTCAACCGGACAAAGTGTTCGGTCATTGTTCACAGAATCATCTGAGTAGATTTCATATGGAGTTCTTTTCTTTAACCTGAAACCAAAACCTTGTGCAATAATGGAATAAAGTGTAACTCAGAAAAGAAAACTGAAAAAATAATCATTATCATATACAGTATGTTAGGGAAAAAAATACATGACCCATTAAAAGTGTGGCAAGGTACTAACCTCCACTTCTCTTCTGGTGAAAGCTTGGACACATCAAACTAAAGAAAGGAAAAGACAAAATAACAGTTGACATTATAAACAGCAGGCCAAACAAATACTAAAATCATAGCGTGGCCATTTTGAGGACATTTACACATGTGAAGCTACTCTACTGTGGCTTAGCAAAGTGAGCAGTGCAAGCCTCATTTGAACACAGACACAATAATATCATTTGTCCTTTTGGCCTTGATTCTTGGAAACTTTGTAGTAGCAAGGTGCAAGAGGAGATCTAAAAAGAAAGTAAAGACTATATGAAAAGACAGAAACAGACACTCACGACAAGGGTTGCAACATTCTAGGAATATTCAAGGTGGAAATTTTCTATGGACATTAACAGGGATTTAATGGGAATAACAATAATAAAATAAAAAAAGGGGGTTTTGTGGAAGCTGTACACACCATGTCACATGCAAATACAGCAGAAACAATCCTTTGACTGTATCAGAAACAGACATAATTGAAAATGTACAAGCCTTACAATACAAATTAAAAAAACAAAAACGTTTATTTGGGGTTTAAATGGGTTGACATTTAACAAAGTGACTGGCAACTACTATGATTAAAATTCCTCAAATGGCATGCTCAGTCAAGCTACATTCCACATGGTAACAGCTAGCTCGAAAAGGCTGGCAGAAGATTTTAACAAGTTATTAACTGTGTTTTTTTGCTTTAGGCTACTGTCTGCTAGTTAACTGAAATATCACGAAAAATATAAATTACATTCACTGACATCATAAAATCAAATATTGATTGAAAGCATATCATCTTTTGGCTCAGACAATGCAGTAGTGTTAACAGTAGTGTGGGCTGTTCCTTTGATGCAAGAATGCACTGTGCTTGCAAAGTTATGTAATTTTACCAAATTCCTAATGTTGACAAAGTATCCGTACATAGGATGGATGGTGCTGTATGCAGTGTATGGATATTTTTTTTTTTTTTTTAAACAAATGGGCATACCTTTATCCAGAACATGATTTTGGACCTACTATCACTCTTTTGTGTTCTACCCCTAAAATGTTTTATTTAAAAGATAGTATGTTTTAGAATTGCTGAAACTTCCAAAATTCTGGAGCATAGCTTCGAGAAATCTTTGGGAATTTTATCATGCCTTTGCAACCCTGGTGACAACAGCTTACTCGCACTGTGTCGAGCATCATTTCTCACACTGTTGGCTTTGAAACTCTAGATCTTACATGGCATACAAATTGCAGAGATGTCGAAAGAGCTATATGAATTAAAAATGTTTTACTTTGGTATAACAGCAAGAACAAATGTATGCGTGTCAAATCTAAGTCAAATTGAACTTCAGCACTATCCTCCCCAAAAATGTACATTCAGCAAACTGTATTGAAATATGCAAAGTGTGTTTCAGTCACATTCTCCCAAGTTGTTGGGCTTGTTTAGCTACTTTGCTTCAAGCTGATATTAAGAACTGAGGCAATGTTTTCTCTTCATTAAAATTTCCTATTTGCCAAAAAGGCAAATAAATACAGGATACACCAAGTGTCCTATTAGTGGTACACATCCAGTTCTTACTCAAGGCACACATCCTGCCAAGTACACCACATTTTTCTGTTTGAGTCTGTTGAGTTCCGTTTTCAGATATTTCACAAAACAGTATTAGAACTAGATACCATTTCATGCTGCTTTCTGGAATCCAAAAGTCCATGCTTGATTAAAAAATATCAACTTGATTCAGCACATTAACAACTTTTCTAGAACTTCTAATCACTATCAATTTATACAGTAGAGGGCAGGAAAAACAGGTAATCGGGGCACATTAAGTTATGCACTTACAGATTCAAAGCACATACACTTAAATCATCTGTGAACAAAGCACAAGGATCTAATTTGTATTTTGTCTGCCATGCAACTATTCTGCCCCTGGTGCTCATTTAGTAATTATACCTTACATGACACACTGTAATCATTCGTTTCAGTCCACTCTGTCGTGTCTTGCACATCATGAGTTCCTGCTAACAACAGTTTGACATTAGGTTTGATTTACCTACTGATTGAAATGTCAAAAGAGGTGGTTTGGTAGCGTCCTTATCTTGGTCTTGATAAGCCTCAAGCATCACACTAGAGGATACTATACGTGACCTTTGACCCGATGGGCCACATCAGCTTTATTTGTAAAGATAATTAATCAAGTTATGAGACATCACTGAACACAGCAGTTAAGCTATGTGTGTTAAAGGCGCTTAAAATACGTATATGCTAGCTAAATCTTAAACACAAGATCTGTGCTAGCTGCTTTGCCCAAATGAAAGGAACTAGCGTTGCTAAACTTAAAACGTTTACCGGGTTGTACCAACTCGCGATCTTAGTTGCCAGGGCCTTCTAGCGTAGAGTGTTGTTTTGCTGAACGAAGCCAATGCATTTGACATTTTATCTATTCGTCAACTTGGTACCAGATGGCTAAAATGTGGCTAGCAGCTTATGGTAGGCTAAAGCCGTGTGTAACTTAGTAGTTAAAACAGAGTTGGCCGCTAGTACCCCAGAATAAATTCACCCTCATCCGTCATAATATCACAGTGTCTATTACAGTCTATTAGTCTGACCTGGTTCGGTTCATCATGATGCTCCAGTCCATGGTTGTGGTCTACACCATCAACCTCTACCTCAAACACCCCGGCCATCTTCGGAGTGCTGCTTTACCGTTCCAGGTCCATTAGCATTAGCAATAAACCTGACACTGTCACTTCCGGTCTGTGTTGGCTTCTTCCTCTTTCAAAATAAAGTTCGTAAATAACAGAAGTCAAATAGTTACTGTAATTTTCTGTTTAATATTGTTACTGGAAGAGGATTAGGGCCATTTTTTTTAGATCAAAGTCAGAATTCTATTCTATCTATAATTCTTGTACGGGAGTGAGGCCACAGCTGGCGCACGCCTTTAATGGCAACGGTGTGCGAGAGCCGGTTCAGTGCTGCTTGCAGCTTTGATTGTAATATGTACTTTGCAACAAACAGCACACTCTCGCTGCTGAAATAAACCAGCTAATTAAATGTTCAGAAAATATATCCCGCCAGATTTACCCGGAAACAACGACCGGAAGCTGTAATGGACTGTGATGGGATGTGATTGGTTTAAAAGTCTGTTGGAGTCTTTTCTGATTGGCTGAGTCGCTGACACAATGTAGTCCAAGTAGATTGTAGATTGTTGGCGCTCTTAGTGTACGAATCGACTGTCAACCGATTGTTCTCATAGTGGAATAAGCTGCCACAGCAACTTCGTAGCTTTCGTTTTCGTTTTACGTGCAAAACTGAGAGGAAAACACCAACTTCTGTTATTTGGAAACCAGCTGCTCTGCTGCCAACATGCACGTAATTAAGAGAGGTAGTCAACTTTTAATATTTTATCCTGTAAATACTACTAATGTTACGATGCTGAACGTTGTGAAGGTCCCAGAAATTTCTTTAAATATACCTAAGCTATGATAGCTGTTAGATGTTATATTACAAAGAAATAGCACACTCTATTCTACAGTTGTAGTTGTTTTTAAATGTGTCTTTTTTGTTGTTTTGTATGGTTTGTTTCCGTTGAGAGACTGAACAAAGACTTGAATTATGAAAGGACAAAAGCTGACTAAATGTTTCTAGTTGCTCGTTTGCTTCCCGTTGTTTTTTAATTTAAATACCACTTGACGTTGACCATTATTTTAAACACATAGCGACAGAGCTGATACACAATTAACTCAATAATTAGCCTTGTTGAAATGATTTTGCCCTCTAGCTGTTAATGTCTAAACATTTCCATTTGTTTCGCAAACCAAAGGTGGTGACAGTCTTCCCTCTATTAGGAATATGTAAGAGAGGGGTTTTATAATCAATGATTGGCATCTTTGATATTGGCGCGAAGTCATAAAGTGTTCTATTGTTGTCATAATACTGGTTCGACAGGTGTTACTGTACGTGCGCGCTTCATCTGATCACTAGAAGGAATACAATTGAAAGCTATGGCACAGAATTTACTTAAGTGTTTACAACTGCAGTTATTTTCATCAACCCTCCTTAAAATTGCCATCAAACCCTAACCAAGTGCGTTTCAGGACAAATAGTGCTTTTGAATTTCAGATGGACGCCAGGAGGGAGTTACTTTTGATAAAATCACATCTCGCATCCAGAAGCTTTGCTATGGACTAAATTGTGACTTTGTGGACCCTGTAAGTTCAAACCCACTGTATACTTACCTACCAATGTTAAAAAAAAAGAAACATCAAATAAGAGTGTGTCACTGTTGACAGCAATATTTTAGAATGTGTAACACTTCATGTCTGTTTCTGCAGGCTCAGATCACGATGAAGGTGATCCAGGGTCTTTACAGTGGAGTCACCACTGTAGAGCTGGACACTCTGGCAGCAGAGACTGCCGCCACCCTCACCACCAAACACCCTGACTATGCCCTCCTTGCTGCACGAATTGCTGTGTCTAATCTGCACAAAGAGACCAAGAAAGTATTCAGTGGTGAGTCTATGATGTAAGTTATTATAAAAAATATACTGCTTCATTGTAAACTGTGTGATGTTTGTGTACGTAATAAATGTATCCACAAATATGACTGCACTTAAATTTAATGCAGTATACATTTACCTTTATATGTGAAACTGCGCTCGTCTTCTTCTTCTTCTTTCCCCCAAAGTTTCATTTTCAATTTAATTAAAATTTATGATTCGGTATTTCAAATTTTGGTGGAGGTGATCTTTACAGGAAACCTATCATGAATCATTGTACACTATTAAAGGGGTTCAAATGTATACCTTTATTATCCCCCTTGGGATAAATTCTTGCTCTGCATTTGACCCATCCCTGAGGATCATAGGCAACCCTCTTAGAGCACTCGGTGTGCACATGGGTACTGATATTACTTGCTTTTCGTTTTTGCTTTTGTAGATGTGATGGAAGATCTGTACAACTATATCAACCCATTAAATAAACTGCACTCTCCCATGATCTCCAAGGAGATGCTCGACATTGTCATTGAAAACAAAGCTGTGAGTCATATTGGATGATTATATTTTCTTCATGTTTGGAAATTTGATGTCACTATTGTTTGTTTGTTTTTGGGTTTTTTTAACATAACATTCGCCATTCTTTGCAGCGCCTCAACTCTGCCATCATTTACGACAGAGACTTCTCTTACAACTTCTTTGGCTTTAAGGTACTTTTTCATGTCATTTTATGTTTGGCATCTCACTCAGATTATATGTGAATTATAAATTTAAATTGTGCTTTTGTCTAACAGACTCTTGAACGGTCGTATTTGTTGAAGATCAATGGCAAAGGTTGGAGCTGAGTTTCCTACAACTTCAGAAGCTCACTGTCAAGGCATTTATTATTTTGATGTTTTTAATCGCTAACTAACCTCTTTTTCTGCAGTCGCTGAGAGGCCCCAGCACATGCTAATGAGAGTGGCGGTTGGGATTCATAAAGGAGACATTGATGCAGCCATTGAGACCTACAACTTGCTGTCAGAGAAGTGGTTCACCCATGCCTCGCCTACTCTGTTCAATGCAGGCACCAACAGACCACAGCTGTCCAGGTAAGTACTTAAGTCATCCCAATAGCTGATGCTTTATTTTGAAAGTTGTTTTTTATCCCTCTCTAATCAAATTCATTGGGGGGTTTTGCAGTTGTTTCTTGCTATCCATGAAGGAGGACAGCATCGATGGTATTTACGAAACACTGAAGCAGTGTGCCCTCATCTCCAAATCAGCTGGAGGTATTGGATTGGCAATTAGCTGTATCAGAGCAACAGGAAGCTATATTGCTGGGGTGAGTAAAATTTATACCACTTTGATTAATATCAAGTAGGTATAGAGGAGTTTTCAATTTTGTATCACTTACAGTGGTTCTTGTTTTTCAGACTAATGGAGTATCCAATGGGCTCGTTCCTATGCTCCGGGTGTACAACAACACAGCACGCTATGTTGATCAGGGTGGCAACAAGGCAAGGACTTCAAATTTACAAGACACACTGTAATGGAGCTCAGCATTGTTGCTCTAGCGACACCTCTGAACTAAGTTTACTTTTCTTGCTCTCTGTGTTGTCTTGTTTAGAGACCTGGGGCCTTCGCTGTGTACCTGGAGCCGTGGCATGCCGACGTGTTTGACTTCTTGGAGTTGAAAAAGAACACAGGTAAAGAGGAGCAGAGGGCCAGAGACCTGTTCTTCGCCTTGTGGATCCCAGACATCTTTATGAAACGAGTGGAAAGCAATCAGGTGAAGACTTGAGGGAAACTCTGATCTCACATAGGTTACAATTTGAATTGACCTACATATTCTAAAACCAACTTTCTGATGGGTTTGATGTTTTGAGGTTCCTTCTAAATCCTGAACATTACAGTTTGTGGGAAAGTCTTATTTCTCCTCCTCTGCTCTTGTAGGACTGGTCTCTACTGTGTCCCAATGAATGCCCAGGGTTGGATGAGTGCTGGGGAGAGGAGTTTGAGGAGCTTTACACTCAGTAAGACAGCACCCAAAACTCCGTTCTTTAACAAATGGCTCATTTCTCATTGCTAACCTGTCCTTTGTCTCCCGTTTGTTCTCAGATATGAGACAGAGGGCAGGGCTAGGCGTGTTGTAAAGGCTCAGCAGCTATGGTATGCTATCATTGAGTCTCAAACAGAAACTGGTACGCCTTACATGCTGTACAAGGACGCATGCAACAGGAAGAGTAACCAGCAGAATCTGGGCACTATCAAATCCAGCAATCTGTGCACAGAGATCCTAGAGTACACAAGCAAAGATGAGGTGAGAGATATTGTCACCTTATAGATTTGGCATGTTTCTGTAACATTGACCTGACCTTTACATCATTTTTTAAAATTCTTATTTTCTTCTGCTCAGGTTGCAGTTTGCAACTTGGCATCCATTGCTCTCAACATGTATGTCACCCCAGAACGGACCTTTGACTTCAAAAAGCTTGCATCTGTCACCAAAGTTATTGTCAAGAACCTGAACAAGATTATTGACATCAACTACTATCCCGTGCCTGAGGTTTGCTTTGTATACTCGTGTTGCTTTTTTAGCCAGGGCTTAAGTGCTCTGTGATAACAAATGGCTCCACCATCCTGCTTCACAGGCTGAAAGGTCGAACATGCGCCACAGGCCGATTGGAATCGGAGTGCAGGGTCTGGCTGATGCCTTCATCCTTATGCGTTATCCATTTGAAAGCCAAGAGGCCCAGTTGCTCAACATTCAAATCTTTGAGACCATCTACCATGCCGCCCTGGAGGCCAGCTGTGAGCTTGCTGCTGAGTTTGGCCCTTATGAAACCTACGTTGGCTCTCCTGTTAGCAAGGGGGTGAGTGGTTTTCACAATGTCTCCAATCTATCCTGGGGTATAGTTTATCAGTTTGATCCTAACTGTTTGTATTTTCCAGATCCTACAGTATGACATGTGGGGTAAAACCCCAACAGATTTGTGGGACTGGAAAGCTCTGAAGGAAAAAATTGCCAAGTAAGTCTCCCTGAGTGTCTTCCTTGTTGTTGATATTTCTTACGTCATATATAATGTATCTAGCTCATCCCTGATTAAACTATGTGTTCTCAGACATGGTGTGAGGAACAGTCTGCTCCTGGCCCCCATGCCCACAGCTTCCACTGCCCAGATCTTGGGCAACAACGAATCCGTTGAGGCTTACACCAGCAACATCTACACTCGCAGAGTGCTCTCAGGAGAGTTTCAGGTCAGCACTGACTGCTTTCGCTGGGTCCCCAAAGACATGTGTCTTGTAAAAAGAAAGGTTGCTGAGTGTGTTTTCCACATCTCCCATAGATTGTGAATCCTCACCTGTTGAAGGACCTCACAGAAAGAGGACTGTGGAGTGATGAAATGAAGAACCAGCTGATTGGTCAAAACGGGTCCATCCAGGTAGAAGGCCACACTTATCAAACTGATAAAATTATGACTACTATAATTTGAAATGAGTTATAGTGATTAAACATGCTTGCACTTATCCAAAGGATATTAAGGAGATCTCTGATGATCTGAAGCAGCTGTACAAAACTGTGTGGGAAATCTCCCAGAAGACTATCCTCAAAATGGCAGCAGATCGTGGTGCCTACATTGACCAGAGCCAGTCCCTGAATATCCATATTGCTGAGCCAAACTATGGCAAACTGACCAGCATGCACTTCTATGGTTGGAAGTTGGTAAGTCAGGACTGAGGTAATGCATGCATGACGCATCACAGTGCAAAGAAACAGATTCATAATGCCTGCCATCTTTTCTCTGCAGGGCCTAAAAACTGGCATGTACTACCTGCGGACGAAGCCCGCTGCTAATCCCATTCAGTTCACCCTGAACAAGGAGAAGTTAAAGGAGGCCCAGTCAGCCAAAAGTGAGGAGGAGACCAAACAGCACAACACTGCCGCCATGGTCTGTTCCTTAGCGAACAAAGATGAGTGTCTGATGTGTGGTTCCTAAGTGAGGAGAGGTTCCTTCAAACAAAAGTGCGTCTCTGTTAAATGTATACTTTTGGAAAAACCTTGTTCTTTCTAATTGTATAGTGATATCATAACAAGTATTTCACATTTGCTGCTGTCATCATGCCACAAATCTTTGCAGTTTTTCTTGAATGTTTTTTGTATTTGTACCTTGGGGTATGAGTTGTATGCTTGCTTGTATAGAATTATTTGGGTGTAAAGATATAATATTTCCCCTTTTTAGTTTTTTATCACTACAGTTTAATATTGTTTTGGTCATATTAATGAACTTCTTGTTTTTTATCACTACAGTTTAATGTTGTTTTGGTCATATTAATGAACTTCTTGTTTTTTATCACTACAGTTTAATATTGTATTGGTCATATTAAGTAACTTCATGTTTGTATTAGATATGGGAAAAATTAAACTTGATATGATGGTTATATATATATAACCACCTATATATATGATGGTTTTAATTGAAGTCTCTTTATTTACTACACAATTGAGAAGGCTACTTTAAAACCTTAACATATATATGAATGTACCATGCTTTGTTGGTATACATATTAAGACAGAGAAGCAAATGTCTTTTTATTTACTTAGGTTAAATATCTCCTATATCCATAGAGAAAATTATGAATCGGTAAGTAGTCAGAATTCTGTACTTGATATTTCTTTCATAGTAGGTAATTAAGTGTTTATGTAACTGGGAAAATTATCTTCCTGGCGAATAACATTGAAAGATTTTTGTACCAGATGATATAGTATGTTTTAATTGTGAATCTGGCAGATCAGGACAATGCAACAGGTTCATAACACCATAAGTAAAGGTGGAAATGTTCATGGCATCGATTTTACCACAAAGGCCTTCATGCCAAGGTGTTTTCTGGGAGAATAGTCAGGGTGTGCTGTGTATTGGGACAGATGATGCCGCGGGTGAAGCCGCACCTAATGACCTGGTGTGTTCACGTACCTCTTGGGAGGAGTGCATGTAAAGCAAGCTGAGACCTGCACTGTAACTAAAGCACAGTGTAGGTCTAATAACCCCAGTCAACACAGTTCACCTGCACTGTATTCATGAAATATACTAGAGACAGAATGAGGGAGAAAAATCTTCATTCAGGTCAAAGAGATTCAGACTTCAACCACATTGTTATTTATTTTTTTTAATTAAAGTCCTCAGAGTTCATCGAAGATTTAGGTTTTAGTCAGAACCGAGCTGGTCTCTGGAGAACAGCTGATTTGATCTTAGAAAAACATTCATACTGTGAACATAGCCTCAGATACATTGCTTTATTTTTCAGAGCAGCTGTGAGTCTTCACTATAATTGTGTCTCATTGTCATCATTTTCTTATCCATACAAAGCAACCAGCATGTACTTTTAAGAAGATCATACTCCATTATTTCCTGAAATGTGTCTTATTAGGGACAATCCAAAGAGATACATCCTGATCATTTATTAGCATCATGTGATTGTAATTAAACAGCTTACAAATATTGATAACAGTAAACAAATGTATTTTCAAATGATTTATTTGTTTCATTGAACACAATGCTATTTTCATGTGATATTTGCTATTGAACAGTGAATTTTTGAAAATGGCTGTGAGGAGAGGACCGCCTAGCACAAAGCGGCCGTTAGCCAGGAGGCAACAAGTTTTTATCCACTGACTGGCTACACACAAAGTTTCTCCCACTATCATGTCTGCACAGCACTTATCAAGCTATGGCTCACAGGTGGTTAGCTTAGCTTAGCACAACTGGAAACACCTGGCTTTGTCCAACAGTAACCAAATCCACCTACAGGCACCTCTACAGCTCGTTAACATGTTATGTCTTAGTTGTGTAATTGATAACAAAACCAAAAGAAAGAAAACGAATTTACGGTTTTGCAGGTGGTTAAATCTAAGACTATAATTCTTAAAATGTGGAATTTCCGCTTTTAAAAACTTGTGAAAATGCCTAGAAGCTGTGCGAGCAGCCCCAAGATGCTGCAATATTCATTACAGCCTCACAGTATGAAAGCGTGCTCAGCGAATGCCATGACAATGGAATAATTAGATAAAGAAAAATTCTGTATGTGTGCTTTTATTTCCTGATGCTTAGCTTTCAAGGATATACAGACATCATGGGGTCTTAAAAATGATCAATTTACTGAGAACTATCAATATAGACAAGTGGATGGCAATCTGGCCTTTAGCTGTTGAAATGTGTTATTTTGACCATCATTTTGGATGGATCAACTGACAGACATCACCTTACGTAAGCCCTGTGTGTAACAGAGCCAAAATTATGAAGCTGCAAGTCATGAAAAAATCCAAACCATGTCCAAAATGTCAAATATCAATTCTTCGGCCCTAATGTAAACCCTCTAATCAGATACGGGATGAGGTGAGCAAAGGGCCGTTCAGTGTGACATGACTAAGGTTACGGTCTTACTAGAATTCCATCAATTGATCCCTCTCCTTCTCGGGAACCAAAGCCGGTGTCTTGGGAGCTACTGCTGCCTGTTGGTGAGGGAATGATTGTCTGGGCTCCAGGTTTTTCACTATGCTCAGACATTTCCCATTTTTTCTCTTGCCGCTCTATGTCTTTGAACTTTTTTACACTATCCTTTACGTCTGTATTTTCACTGATGCTTTCAGCTGTTTCGGGGGTTGTCTCTGTGTGTTTTTCCCTAACCTTTTCTGCTGTGTGAATCTCTCCTTTCTTTCTTTTTTCTTCCTCAACCTGTGCAGCCTCCACTTTTACCCTTTCTTCCACATTATCAAAATGTCTCCCTGCCTCATTGTCAGTATTTTCATTTTTGTCAGCTTCTGCTTGCCCTTTTTTCTCAGTTTCCTTAGGAACTCCGACCTCTTCTTTAGTTCTGCCCTCCTCCATTTTCACCACATCACAGTTTGTTACCTCATTTGATCCCTCTGTTTCACGTTCACCCACCCAATTCTCTTTCACATCTAACACTTGCGTTGTATCAGAGTCAACCATTTCTTTATCCACCTCTTCGTGGTGCACTGTCACTTTAAGTGTTGTATTTTGGGCTTCTTGTCTGCTGATAAAACCTCTGAAATTGTTCTTGGCACCAATGATATACCTCCCCAGTGCAGACGAGCCATCCTTGTTCAATTCATCATTTGCACTGTGTACATTATCCATCAGAAGCTGCTGGATCACTTTCATATCACTGTGCATTCTGAAGACTGCTTTGCTCAGCTCAGTGATCCGATTACCGATATCTGATGGAAGAGAATGCTCCTATTACAACGCAGCATGCAGGCATTTTAACAATAAACAAACATGAAATACTCAGGATCCCCGCAATGGGAGCATTTCATTGAAGAAAGACAGAAGTGATTAATTAATTTCAGTGCTACAGAAATAGAGTTGTTATTTTTATTATTATTATTATTATAGAAGAAAACTTGACATGACATAAGTCATTCAGAAAAATGCCATTGTGAATGAAAACAAATATTTGATTAATTTATTTCATGGTGCCATTTGGGCACTTGGGTAATGGGTTCCATAATGTTTAGACATTAATGCAGCTGTTCTGCCATAACAGATTGGTATGAGAGGCAATGTAAGCCATATTTTATACTTTCTCACACACTATCATAATTTCATACAGACACAATCATACTAACATACACATACTACGATACTCTCTTACATGAAACTTAAAATAAATGTTTAATGACAGTTGAAACAACCACTATGGTTTTGCACAATGGGCACATAGATACTGTAGCTTGTTGGTGATAGGTGGGTGGAGTTTCCCAGCATACCTTGAGACAATGTGTTTAAGGTCATAAGCCCAAGTAACCTGTGTTTAAATGTGTCGAATAATTATCAGCTAAGCAGTAATTAGTTCTTTAGAAATATTTCTATAGAAAATTGTTAGTTATATAACACCATGGCGTCATGAGTTCAGTCTCTCACATGGTTAGTGACGTCCCGCCTGGGTGATGCAAGAGGGTGATAAAATAAAGTAGTGTCATGTATTGTAATAACAAGCACTCCAGAGGAAAAAGCAAATAACTTCAAACTGTCAAATTCATGCAATAAGAAATTTCAGCATGTTACAATACTTTTTAGGATAATGGTAGTTTAAGTTATCATAATAACAGTAAGCAAGCTAATTTACTGCCTGCCTGATCTGAACCTGAGTGGTGGTCAGTGATTGGACTTATGTGCTAGTCATGGACTATGTTCTGCACCTCCATGGTTGAGGCGGCTGCCTGGAGCTGTGGCTGTAAGGTTGTGGGTGCCTGTCACGGCGGTAATCCCAGTGCACTTATGACACCCTTGTGCTTGAACATGGTGTTCGTTATGGACAAACCATGACTAGCACAGAAGTCCAATAACTGAACACCATCACCACTCGGGCTCAGATCAGGCAGGCAGTAAATTAGCTTGCTTACTGTTATTATGATAACTTAAACTACCAATGTCCTAAAAAGTATTGTAACATGCTGAAATTTCTTATTGCATGAATTTGACAAAGTTGTTTGCTTTTTCCTCTGGAGTGCTTGTTATTACAATACATGACACTACTTTATTTTATCACCCAGGCGGGACGTCACTAACCATGTGAGAGACTGAACTCATGGTGGCATGGTATTGTATAACTAACAATTTTCTACAGAAATATTTCTAAAGAACAAATTACTGCTTAACTGATAATTATTCAGAACACATTTAAACACAGGTTACTTGGGCTTATGACCTTAAACACATTGTCTCAAGGTATGCTGGGAATCTCCACCCACCTATCGCCAACACACTACAGTATCTATGTACCCATTGTGCAAAACCACAGTGGTTGTTTCAACTGTCATTAAACATTTATTTTCATATGTGAAAAAAGACGTCAGCTACCAAACATTGAATAGAACAGCTGCAGAACAAGAAACAAGTACATGTGAGTCTATTCTGGTGTGTGCTGTTGTCACAACTCTTAAGAGCATTCCATGTGACAGATCTGAATGTGAATTAAAGATTTTAGAAGCTGGGACAGCAAATACCTGAGTAGAGTTTTACGAAACAAAAGTACCATTTGTCCAACTTTTCTCACATAACAAAAGGGCTGTTTCCCATGAAAAGTAGTGGAGTACAAGTAGAGAGTGGTATGAACAGAAAACAGGTTATTCAAGTAAGGTAGATCTAATTTGTGGGGTGCTTAAGTATAAGAGTAATATACCTAGTTACATTGTGGGATGTAACTAAGTACTGAAAAAAGCAGAAGTTCCCAGTACTTGGTTTGTTTAAATGAACCAAACTCAAGTAAACTGAGTTTGACAGTTTTCTTGATGCCAAAGTAACGAAAATAAAATGCGTTTTATTAACAAGTTGATAAAAACTGAGTTAGGTCAACTCAGTATTTCTAATTAAATTCAATCTTACATTTTACAGTGTGTGACTGTGCATGTAAGAGAGTATAGTCGTGTGTGTATGAGAGTATGATTGTGTCTGTATGAAATTATGATAGAGTGTGTGAGAAAGTATAAAATATGGCCTACATGGCCTCTCATAGATTGGTGTCAGAGTCATGGTTACCTTTTCTCTTGGTCTCTTCGAACTCCCTGCGAGCTGACTCAATGTAGCGTTGCACTAGAGCTCTGATCACCTGCTGCCGGTAAGGCAACTTGTTGTTTTCAGGTCCATTACCGTTGTTCTTGAAATACATGTTTAACATATTTTATTTAACATGTTTAGCAAATAATATGATTTACCACAGTCACACTGTTTGTGAGCATTAAACACACACTTACCACAGAGGCTATAGGGGGATATTTATTTTCAGAATTACAAGTGTAGCAGCAGCAGATTCTTCTGAAGATACCCCTGGAGCAGAATTTAAAATGAATTTTAAAAAAATAACTAAAGATAAACAATAAGATTTTGAAGTTTTAATGCTCACCTTAAAATGTAAAAGACAGCTTTTGGTGAGGGGATGATGTTGAAGGGCACAGGCATGGTGAGGCCCTCCCTGAAGTAACTGAGGTACAGCTTTGACCTGGCAAATTTCCACTCAACATCTGCATCATCCTGAAATTAAAAATGTTGTGATGTCAGTGCTAGTCTCTGGTTTCTGCCTTTATTGTAGGTCTGGTGTAAAAATATCTTGTTACCTCGATTTTCTGAAAGGAGTTGGTGATCATAGCAATAAGCATGTTGAGCAGGACGATGACGATGACGAGCGTGAAGATACCATACAGAATTCTTCCTACAAACTCTGCCAACACAAACTGGGGCATGTCCACATAGTCCTGGTTGGCCACGCCAAACATGGTCCAGAATAAGAAGTGGAATGTCTCATTAAACCTGCAGGAGGGCAGAGGAGACTTTTATTACGATGAGACTGTGTTCATTATTTTAACTAACAATGGTGATGTACACAGTGCATGCTTATTTTCAGCAGCCTGTGGAGTTAGCGTCACTCTCACATAGGCGAACAAAAGTATACAGAAACTATCTGGCACCACTTTTGGTTTGAAGATGTTTTGTATTTAAGACTATTGCAGGTGCCTCTAACAGTTTTCACAAATTAAAATGATTTACTCCATGCAGAAACTCCTAATTTATAGTCTCACAAGCAATAAGTATTTTACAGAAAGAAAAAAAAAATTTATTAATTACATTTGCATATTCAATGTTATTTAAAAATCTTGCGTGGTGGTAAACATTTCATGATATGCGACTTAAACTATACAGAATTTTTAAAACTGATATTGTTATTTGGGAAAAACAAAATCTTTGTAAACATATTTTAGTTGATATGTTTTACAAACATTTTTATAAGTATCTCTTACATTTGTTTTTTAAAAGAATTGTGCTCTGAGACATGTACTGAGTGGAACATTTTGTACTTTACTGTATGTAACTGTAGAACTGGCTCAAATGTCTTTTACATAACTTTGGTATTTCTTCATATTTCATGTAACTCACTGTTCTGACATGCTAATACCAACATATGTGCAGCAAATTACGAGAAGGGCACTCAGTAGAGCGTGTACCTCTGCCAAGGCACAACAGTCCCATTTAATTGAATTAATCCCTAATCTAGATTCCACAAATTTGATTGTTTCTTTTTTGGTACATACCCCTCTCTTCCAGCCAGTCAAGAAAGGGAGTAAACTGATTTGACCTTAATGACAGACTATTCCTCTAAAAGGCTCATGCATCTATTGCCATACTATCCAAGTTTAACTCCTATTTATAGCCCTACAACTGAATCAGCACATTTTAGACATTTTTTTTCAAGGCTTGTATCTTATTTTGGGCTTATTAGCAACTGGTGCAGCTATTGGATAAGCTTGAATGCTTGTATCAGCAGAAGCATCAGTAACTAGGAAGATGATGATACGATATTCTTACCTGCCAAGGTGTGGAGAGATGACATAAGGAACGTAGACATTGTTGATGCCACAGAGGAAGGCTGTGCCAATGATCATTAATATAAACATGAATCTAAAAAAGGAAGAAAAAAAAACATTCTCATTGGCTCTGTAATTATATATGCAGAGGGAAACATAAATAATACCCTTACCTCATCATGTCATCAATCATCTTCCCTATGGAGATTTGCAGGGTTCCCAAAGACTCATGGGCTGGCAGGATGTACGCCAGCCGTGTGAAGCTCAACATGCTGGTCACTGCAAACAGCACCTCTGCAATCAGCTGGGGGTCCTCCTGATACCAGTCGTCACGCACTGCAAGACAGTTTCGCACAACCAAACAGATCACTTCAGCATGAAGATCTTTTAAGAGCTCCAACAATCCCTCTGGATGAACAGCCTGTTCTTACCTGTCTGAGTGAAGTAGACACATTCATCTGTTGTGTTCTGATTCTGACAGAGGACGTGGCCTTTGAGCATTATGAGCACACGTAACACGAAGGACGCCAGGTACATGCTGAGCACCATCATGTCCAAGCAGTTCCACCAATCCAGGAAGTAACTCCGCAGTCCCTCGATCCACACTTCCTTACACTCATACCAGAAGAATCCTACGTGTGACAGCATAGTGTAAACATTGAAATCTGACTTAAACAATTTTCATGCAGTGCGATTGAATTATTATAGAGGTAAGTTAGAGGAAACCCACCGACCACCCACACCATGTGGAAGGAGCTGTGCAGGATGTTCTGCTGCCGGGAAGCAAATTTGTCTCGATATATTTCCATTGTTATCGATTCTCCAAGTAACGTGATGAGAAACCACAGATAGGAAGCTGAGTGGAGCAAAAACTTGATCACGGGAACCTTTAGCATCTTTCCCACCTGGTGAAAACACAAAAGACGATACGTGATCTGTCAGGGCCAAGACACACATCTATTTTCTTATCGGGATGTCTCTCATGACAGTCTGTCCTGATTAAGAAGCCTCTCTTCTTCACTTGGTGACTTGCACCTTTGACTTTGGTGCGATCCAGTAGACGAGGCAGAGGAGAGGCATGGTGAGAAAGATCGCCACAGAGACAAACAGCTTCCAGGCTGTGCGACTGCCTCTCCATCCTGCAAGGTTCCCACACCAGATTGATGACAGCACCTGCTGGCAGATCGGGTGGGCCACAAACTGCACAAAAGCAAACCCACAGACAGTCAGAGACAAACTATGGATGAAGAGCACAGTATGTCTTATTTTGCTCAGCTCTCACTGTCCTTAGGTTCTACAGCTTGCTACCTGCTTCTGGTTGTAGTTGACAGCAAGCCGCAGACGTGACAAGTTGGGTATTCCCTCTTCAAAGGCCTGCTCCTCGATGGAACCCTGGCTCTCATCCCCACAGCTGTTCAGGATAGTTGTTACCTCACTCTGGTTGCGACACATACCCAACAACTCAACAGCAAAATCCTGACAAAGCTGCTCCAGGCCCAGGTACTGAGGCTGCAGGAGAGAGAGGCACCACAGCGAAGTCAAAAAACAACACAGACACCCAACATGGACAGTGAGTATGCATATATTCGAATGTCATCAGACCTTGAACTCTGGCTCTTTCCGCGAGAGCTTGCGGAGCTCTCTGCTCAGACCGAAAGCTTGGAGCATGGCATCATCGGAGGTTACGGACAGGTAGGCACGACTGGCAATGCCACGGTAGGTGTTGATGCGAGACAAAGAGAACTTCAGCAGGTCGTACTGCCGGCCATTTCGACACTCCAGACAGGCACAGGATATCTTATGCGGCCATGGAATGCCATGACCTTTTTTGGTGAGCAGGCTGACTATCTCATACAGGTCTTTCTGGCAAGCTAAGGTCAGAGGAGTCACACCAGGGGCAAACTGGGAGTTGTCAATGGAGTGGTCAAAGATAGCTTGAGAGAAGGAACGTACATCCATCTTGTTGCCTTTCTCCTGGTCCAGCCGGTCCAGCAGGCACTTCACCACTAGGGGCTGGTTGGTATCCACAGCCACTAGGAGGGCCTCGTGAATCTGCCGAAAGTCAAACTTGACCCCGTGCAGGAGGGCATCCATGGAGTTCTTGCTGCCCAGGCGGATGGACAGGTTAAGGGCCTCCCTCCACTGCCGGTCTTCAGACTCATCCAGTTGGCGGACGATGCCATCACCGGTCCTCAGCAGTCCACACACCAAATCTATTTTCCCTTCCTGAATGGCAGCGATGAGCTCTGGAGGGAACTGCAGCTTCTTGTTCATAATCTCGCGCCATTGTTCATGCTAAGAGACAGGATAAGACAGTTGGCAGCAGTTTTAGATGTCCATTCACACATTTTTATGAAACTGATACCAGGGAAAGAGGGAATTAAAGGCTAAATTAAGGTAAGTACCAAAAACAAAAAGTGTGACTCAATCCACAAAAGACACATTTTATGACTAAGGAAAATCCATATAACAAAAAAACCCTTTTTAGTCTATTGAATGATTACTTTTATAAACTGTATATGAATGAAACTCTGCCTACCGTGAGGTTTTCCATTCCTGATGAAAAAAAGCACAATTTTGAGCAGGAATCCTTAAGTGAAAACACAATCACATTCTCTATGGAGATGAAAGAGATTTTTGCCAGCTATGTTCAGATATCAGTAGATTCCACAAGCAATTTTAGTAAGACAACTGTGCACTTTTGTGTCCTGCGATCATCTGCTGCCTGCTGCCTGCATGGAATCAGTATCCACAAACTCAATAACACACATCAAGCTCCCTCGGGGCAAGGCCAATTAAAATGTAACCATTTCAAAGTGTTTCACACTTGACTGCACCCAAACCAAACTGTTTCTACGTTCAAACAAGAATTAACTGTGATGTCCCCATTGGAAACAGCACCTTGGTACAATTAAGGTAGTTGTTACTGAACAGGAGGCAGCTGTCATCATCTCTCCCAGAGGTGCTGGAAGGAGGTCACAAACAAGGAGATCCAAGGAAAAGAGAGTCTAATTATTATTGTTTTCACTCTTTTCAAGAATTTCCATAAAGGAAGTCCAGCTACTAAAGCTGCACATTTCTATTTCTTCTGTGAGGTTCAGTTTGCCTTATTTTCATATGTTTTTGAGAAGTTTCTCAAATAATATTTTTTGGCACTTGGCATCACTGTAGAATCAGTCATTACCTGTACTGTATGCAGAGGTGGAATGTAACTACATCTACTTAAGTACTGTACATAAGTATTCTTTCCATGTCAGTTTAGGCTCCTCTATAATTCAGAGGGAAAATTTGTTCTTTTTCCTCCACAAAGTGTAGGTGTCACTTTGGACTCTGAATAACTGTGATGGAAATTCTCAGAATTTTTACATACCAAGCAATTCATGATTAATGGAAAAAATAATCAGCAGATGAAGACATATTGAAAATAATCATTAGACACGCTACATTAAAAAAAATTAATCATCTCCACCTAAACTAAAATCCTGTACTTACATGAATGTATGAGTAATAATGATTTAATTATATTGAATGCTGTAACAGTCACAGGGGACATATACTATTACTTTTATTCCATTACGTTTTCCTCATTATACTGTCGCACTTTTACTCAAGTAACATTTTAACATACAGCACTTTGCCTGTTACGTGTTTGCTATTAGTACCATTACTTGAGTAATGGATAAGAATACTTCCCCTATGACTGTGCTTGTACTTCTGGGATTGGGCCAAATCCCCATCCATACCAGACAAGTTGTAATTACATTAACATAGAGACTGTTCCATCATCTGCAGTAGTTTCCACACTCTTGTAAAATACAAACATTATATGAAATGTCTATCAGATTGCTTATTCTGACTCACCAATGCAACATTGCATTTTCAATCATGCAACTAATTTAGTCAGCCACATTCTAAGATGATGTTACTCATAAAATCAATCAGATTATCAGCACGGTGGCACATCTATTTCACTCAACTGCAATCTTGTGCGGAAGTGAAGCATGACTTGAGTACTGACTTATTTTGCACAGCAGAGGGAGGAAAAGGACCATTGTAGACTTTAAGCTCTTTGACTACAAATCTTTAGGAGACACAGGGGGTCAGATGACTCACGCCAATTCACTGCTATTTTCTGTGAAAGTCTAATCACTTCTTAGATATTTGGAGATAAAAAAACAAAACAATATTCTAGTATTACATGTGAGGAGCTGGTCTAAAGTCATGTCATTCATCTATAGCAATAGATAATCTTGAAGGATGTCGGTGTTGAAGTCCTGACTAAAGAGTCCTCAGATGGATTGGACAATCATTTTGGTCTTCCCCATTTTGGGAAAGGGGACTAAGAGGAGACGGATATTAACATTTTTTTCCACAACATTCAAATTGTATTTTTTTTTTTTCCAAAAGTAGGTCAACACAACAATCAAACCAAAAACAAACCCCAACAGCATAAGTTGGTGTATTAAACTGAAACATAGAACAGCCTTCTGTAAAAGAAAAAAAAAACAATCTTGACATCAAGATGCTAGCAGGTAGTGAATCCTTACATTCTGGCATTGTCTACTGTTGACTGCAAAGGCAAGGAGGTCATCTGACATCTACGTAAAGAATTACAAAATCAATGTGATATTTTAAAAAGAAATATTTACTAAACTTTCAACAAACTACTTCAACAAAGTACAATATAAACACATTTTAATATAAAAACTCTGGTATTTGTGATTTATAGTGATATTTTACCTTGCTATCATTTTCCAATGTGAAATCCACATATTCATTTACTCTATGTGGTTTTTATTTGTCACTGCAATTTGTTCCCCTCTTTCCAAAGATTAAAATGAAACAACGTCTCTGAAGATTAATTTAACTGAGAACATGGAAAATTTCCTTTAGTTGAAACAAGGATGTGTTTGCATTAGATGTACAAAGTAGATTTTTTTTAATCCACCAAGAAGTAAAACAAAAGTTACTTTAAAACTATATATACATTACACCAAAGGGAAACATTACCTGTAACTAAATATTTTGAATGTACATGAATATTGGTTGAGTGCGGACCATGTAGGATTTTCCTTCAAGTTATATTCGATTCTTTTTTGCAGTTCTAGTTTTTATTTTTATATATATATATATATAAACTGAATTTTGTCAAAACGTTGTTAAGTTCCCAGTAAAATATCACAATAAAAGTAAAACAACTGCCTGGAAAGAACTACAGATTTCCCTCTGAGGCTGATATTCAACCCTTTTGAGGACAGTAGTCATGATATAACACCTGAAATGTTGCATCATGATTGAAACAATTGAAATGTCAAAATTTGAAAAGAGCCTCAAAAAGAAAACACATGGAGGTCCTGATGTTGGTAAGACACAACCAATTACTAACAATAAGAAACTCAGCAATGGATCTCAACATATGGGTTCTTAATCTAAAATTTTCATGAGTGAAAACAATGATTCCTTATAAACAAGCACAAATTAATACCAGTCTTAAAAACAAACTTAATCTCCAACAAGTCAAAATTCAAATGAAATTCAATAAAGTCAATCATTATTCAGTTAAAACACTCAACAACAAAACAACAAAAAAAGATGAGGTTCTCTATATTCACAAATTACTCCTCATACAAAGTTAAATACAAACTAAAATCCAATACTAAATGCACAGAGAAACTCATGTTTCACTTTGTGTGTGAACAAAAAGTAATGTCCACATTGTGATAAACAGTGCAGGTCAGTTCAGCAGGCTAGAGTTACTCTTTCCTTGATTCTGCGTCCTCCTTCATCTTCTGCTCCTGCATGCGGCTCCGAGTGGAGCCTGCATGAAGAAGAAAAAAAATCATCGATATTTGAGGTACACACATCCACAAGCCACATGACATTAAAAATACATGGAGAAGAATTGGGAATATCAGAAGGCAAAAAATGGAACTTAATAGAAAATGCTCACTTACTCATCTCTGCAAGCTTTTGGATCAGTGTGGAATCTCCTCCAGATTTGCTGAAAGTTCAAATATTTAAAGTGAGCTTAATTGAAATACAATACAACTGTATATGTTCATATTAGAGGTGGACAAATAGTGGAAAGGTTGAAAAGGCTGATATAATCATCTTGGTTCATTATCCTCTAATGTCAACCAGCTGCCAGAAACCTGGGAGTTATGTTTGATTCTAACCTTTCATTTGAGCCACACATTTAAAAAAAAAAAAGTTATTCAGTCCTGCTATCTCCACCTACAATCAGTAGCCAAAATTAAAACCATATTATCACGGCCAGACCTGGAGAAAGTAATAGATTTCAAGATTTTATTGATCACTTTTAAAGCACGTCTGGGGCTGGCTCCAAGTTATATATCAGAAATGCTAATTCCATATGAGCCAGCTGGAGACTGGGTCCCTTCTGGCTGTGCCAAAGTCGAGGCTCAAATCTAAAGGTGACCAAGCTTTTGCAGTCAGAGCGCCTCAGCTTTGGAACGACCTACCCGAGGACCCCATAAAAGGATTCAGCGCCCTGTGAAATGAGTCGTCTTCAACTTTATCAGAAACTGGATGACTCTTCAACAAGGTAATAAATACCTAAATAATAAATAAATAAACGTGGAACTGAATGATTTGAATTTTCCCTCAAACTCAGAAATACCAGTTGAGAAGTTGACTGGTGAAGGCAGCACAGCCTCATGGTTTTTAAAATGTCCTATTAGTGCAGAACAATTTTTAAAAAAAAACTATTAATCAGTCTACGTCTACTATATGACAATACCATGTTTGAGTGTTTTTGACTTTAATGTGTAAATCAGGATGCTGTATGCTGTGGTAAATTTAACAACATTTGTGACTAACCTGCCATCAGCTTCATCTTGCCCGTCCACATCGAAGCGCAACTTCTTCAGAGGCTTTGGAGTGGGGCCGAGATCCAGAGTCCTCTTATAGGGACGCTCGCTGCTGTTGACCATCTGGTTGATCTTCTGGAACCGATTAGACTGCTGCAAATGTAAACAAGGCATCAAAGAATGAGCGACTGAGAAGAATAGCAATGATTGCATTTTCACTTGTTAAAGGAAGATGACACTTTAAAGGCGGATGAAAGAGGCACGTACCCCAAAAGATTCACCAATTGATACCAGCATTCTGTAAAAGAAAAAACACACGAGAGAGAAAGTGATGTATTAAAACATACAACTTCATATTTTTCCTCTTTTTGTCATCAATCACTTAAGCTTTCCAAGGAGAACAACGATGCGCCTTGAACTCACCTTGAGCGAGGAGTCATGATACCTGGGGACATGCGTGGGCTTTTCATAGGGGAGACGTAGACGTTGTTGCTCCCAGGCACACGCAGAGGTGAATTGGGGAACTTGTAGGGGCTGCGTGGTATTTGTGGTATTGGAGAGAGGGTGGGCAGCTACAAAAACACAACAGCAACAATGAGCGGATATCGTATATCGTTTATATTATTAAAGTCAAACGGTAGATCTTCTGTGGGGAGGTGTCTCACCCTGGTAGATGCATACTGCAGGATGTTGGTTTTCAACTTCTGCATGAACACTTGGTTGTAGAAGACAATGATGGAGTCATAGTGGCCCTCGGTGATCAACACATGCTTAAAGGTCTGCGGCATACAGTGTGACACACAGAAAACAAAGTTCAAAATAAGTTACGGCGTAATTGAACCCAGTGTGTAACTACAACAGCAGTTAGCATTAAAAGGCATCACCTCCTGGTTGGTATTGGGCATGATCTTGTATGCTGAGACGATGGTCTTGAAGCGCAGATCAACACTCTTCACTTTACATATGGCATACATGGCTGACATCATCAACTACGAGAACAATGTGAACCGGTTTGAGGAAGAAAAAAAACACAAGAAAATGTAAGGAAAGACATGCTAAGAGAACAAGTGGCTGAGACAAAGTGAGTTAAAAAAAAAAAAGACAAAGAGCTAGAGAATGAGCGAATGAAAGAGTACCTGGTCGAGGTGACGGTCTCTCAAGAGCTCGTGCTCATGCTGCAGAGTATGCTGGAACAGGGTCCATATGATGGGCTCCAGTTCAGGGTGAGAGGACAGCAGGTAGGAGCAAAGTATCTTTAGCCTTGTGTAGGCCAGGCGGTACACTACAAAGACAGGATTTAGTTTGTTCACACATCTGTTATGATCCAGAAGTTATCCGGAGAACCCTAATGCTTCAGGAGAATGTAACAAATCCCACAAGCAATCTGCACCGATTGAACATAAACTAAAGATCGAGCAACATCTTACATTTCTTATAGAAGAGGCTGAGAGAGTTGGACCTCGGGAGCTGCTGAGTCTGATTGGCTGGCTGGCTCGGAGGCTGTGAGGAAGCTTGAGAGGTAGGCGTGGCCGGGGACTCCGGAGGCAAGATGCGAAGGCCGGGCCGCACGGGAGACAGATATCTGTAACAGCAATGGAGAAACCCAATGGGCTCCGTCAGCTATGAGTGAATATTAAATTCAATTTTCAAATTACACTAAAACCACAAATCACAGGTAATAAGAGGGTTAACAAAAAGTCAAAGAGGACACTCACAGATACAAAAAGGAAGGCTAATGGTGTGTATGAGCACTGAAATTATTAAATTATTAGTTAAACCATGGAAGATCTTATGCTTATGACTCACAGCGGTTCCACAGCAGCTGATTAAAACAGGTTTTAGGATGTGAGAAGGTCTCTTAGCTGCTGCACGGCAGCAACTAGTAAACAGATGTGAGACAGTGAAAGCACTCACAGGTCTGCTGCGGTGTGGTTGTGCTGTAGTGGTTGGCTGAAACTCGCCGGAGTCTCCACCTGCCCTGCTGCTCCGCCCTCATGCTCCTGTTTCAGCAGCTCGAACAGAGGCGAGCCCTGTAGTGGCACAAACAGACACAACTTATGTTTACACTACATCTACATCATTTTGAGAATTGGTGCATGCAGTTAACTGGAGTTCAAATACATCTAATTTGGACCCCCAAAAAAAAGCTGATAAGACATCCAAATTAAACTTTTACTGATGTCGATCATACATTTACAGCCAATCAACACCTGCATGTTTTGCTAATATCAAACGCTAAAGCAGTAATCCAGTCACTTCTGATCGTGTACATGAAGACTCTAGCGACTCTGAACTGCATTTATAAATATGATCTGAGTAACTAATTGACATAATTATTATGTCATCTTAATCCCAACTGAATCACTGGAGCGCCTGCCGTCTGTTTATCGATCAGGTAATGGAACGTCTGCAGCCTTATTGACACGAAGAAACCACAGGAGGGGTGAAAAGCAGCGATGTTGTTTTTGTGTTTGCACTACTGTGTGCTTTGTTCATTATGGAGAAAATGAATAAGTTGTGTGAAGGAATAAAATCACAAGGCGAGGCAATTATATAATATAAGATCTGAGTTATCGATGGCGTGGACGACTTTCGAAAAATAGCTTTAATGCAAGTATCCCCCCACATGAAGTCATTTGAATTGTAGCTAATTAATGAAACGCTAATCCAGAAACAAGTGAAGCACTGACACCGTATCAGTGTGATAAAAAACAAATTCATTGCAAAAACCCAACTGTTAGATTATGGACTGACAAGAAAACCCTGAAATGAAAGCAAATAAATTAATCAGTCACAGTCACACACCCACCCACCCACCCCCACACACACACACCCCCACCCCCACACACCCACACACCCCCACCCACCCCCACACCCCCACACACACCCCCAACCCCACACACCCACACACCCCCACCCACACACATACACACACACACACACACACACACACACACACACACACACACACACACACACACACACACACACACACACACACACACACACACACACACACACACATACCCCCACCCCCACCCCCACACACCCACAGGATCATGCAGCAGGGAAGTGGGTGTGGTTCACCACTCAGGTACTGACTTGCTATTAGTGCATTCCTCACATCATACGTGCCTGTCTGGCTGTTGCCACTGACATATTTCAAAAGTACACTTAACACCATCCAGTGACGTATTATGAAGACAATGCTTTATAAGGCGTGGTAAAATCATTGCTTGAGAGTCCTTTGTTCGCTGATAACTTTTAGATGTGTGTTTAACTTCCCTAACGTTAGTAGATGATTTGTTTAAGGAAGTGAAAGTGAAAAACCCGGAACAATCATAGTAATACAAAGGGAAATAAAAACGATACCGTGTATTTCTCTTGTTTTGGGAGGTTGATATAAAACACCTATAGCAATGAAGTAGAGAGAAACCCTCATTTAAGTTTGTAATTTAAAAGAAAATACAAATACTATGGGCCACACCCAGTTCTAATAGTCTCTTTCAAACCTCAGATAAGAGCAAAAATAAATCAGCAATGGGAGGACTCTGGCCCCAGTGGAGGCTCCTCCCTTTGTGTGTTAACAGGCCAGTGAGTTCTTAGTGCCTGAGCCTCTGATATTTAGTCTGCTACGTGTTTTCTGATTTACACTCTGCCAGGAGCAGAGTAAAGCTTCTGGAGCATGAGAGTAACGATCACCACGTACCCTGAGGGATGCTGCAGGAGCAGACAGGAGAACAAGAGAAACCAAAAACCACTCGACTGTTCCCAGAGCTGAGGCGCATGACTCTCCGATCGTAAGGGATGAACGACGACTGGAAAAGACTTCACTCAAATGAGGATTATTGGATGAGCAGGACAGCTTCCACAAACAGATCACTGATGTAAATGACTTTGGATACTAACGCAGGTATTTCGTGGAGTTGCTGTATACTTTCCATCTCAACATTTCATAACACAAAACTGCACAAACTGAGCATTCTGCAGTATTTAAGGACTGTTTTTTTCCAACCGAAAATAATTACAAATGTTGCCCTGCCATAGGGTTGGTTTTCACAAGATGAAATTTTTATGAAAGACTCAAGTATAACTTTTTCACTCTGTAAATGTACCAAACTTAGGAGAGCCTGGTCTAAAAATGTATAACATCACCATACAACCGCATAACATCAGCACACTACCTGTCACTCAATATCACATAAGTTGTAACAAGAGTGATGACTTCAAGTACCCTCTGTATAGCTCGGTTTTCAGCCTGGTGTTTGTAGTTGGACTTTTATTCAACATGGTGGCTGTATACATTTTTGGCTGCACATTGAAGCTGCGGAATGAGACCACGACTTATATGATAAACCTCGTCGTTTCAGACTCCCTCTTTGTTCTCAGCCTGCCTTTTCGGATTGCTTACTTCGTTAGACGCGAGTGGGTCTTTGGAAGTGTGCTGTGCAAGATCTCTGTGGCATTGTTCTACACCAACATGTACGGGAGCATCCTCTTCCTCACTTGCATCAGCGTTGACCGTTTCCTGGCCATTGTCCACCCGTTCCGCTCCCAAGCTCTTCGGACTAAGAGGAACGCCAAAGTGGCCTGCTGCACGGTCTGGGTGATGGTTCTTTCAGGAAGTATCCCCACGGGGTTCCTATTGGATACCACCTCACCCAAAAATGTCAACTCCTCTTCAAATTTCTGCTTTGAAAACTACTCCAAAAAACAGTGGAAGGCCGAGCTGTCCAAAGTGGTGGTGTTTATTGAGACCGTGGGCTTCATTATCCCCTTGATGCTCAATGTCTTCTGCTCCATCATGGTGCTACGGACGCTGAGGAAACCTCAAACCATCAGTCGAGGAGGGAACCTCAACAAGGCAAAGATCTTAAGGATGATCATCGTGCATCTGCTCATCTTCTGCTTCTGCTTCATTCCCTACAATGTCAATCTCATATTCTACGCCCTGGTCCGCTCCAATGTCCTACAGGGATGCATCGCGGAAGATGTGGTCAGAACCATCTATCCGATTGCTCTGTGTATAGCAGTGACCAACTGTTGTTTTGATCCGGTCATTTACTACTTCACTTCAGAGACCATTCAGAGCTCCATCAAACGCAAGTCCAGGGTGTGGCACAACGGTGCCAGACTGTTTGACAGGCTACATATGGACAGCACGCAAAGCAGTCAACCATCAACACCCAAAAGCCTGAGAACTCTGAGATCCAAAATATATGACGAATCAACAGTCTAACAGGAAATGATGCATATGACGCGATTAAGAGTTCAGTGAGTATTGTTCAAACCTTGATTTGAACTGGAGGACAAAGTGAAAGCGATGATCGCTATTGATCATCATATCATATACTGATCACTATCTCTTTTAAGAAAAGTCTGCTTTGGCAATGCTGAACCAGTATTACAACTCTTTTATGTATAGAGCAGTGCAGTTTTTAAGTAGCGTTGCCTCACTAAGGCTTTAAGGCACTTTATAGAAAGCCATGACCTATAACAGCTTTTACTCCTTATAATGAAAGTCAATTAAATAATTATTGACTTAACAAGGTTTCCGATGTTTGAAATTCTCTAATTGACTGATACAGTAAAGCATTAGCAGGGTGTCACGTGCCACTCTCTTTTGGTGATAGCATGCCATGAATGCAACACAATTCAACCCTCGGCATGTATCAGCTTTCTTTCAAAGGGTCCCAAACAAAGACTCAAATGAGATACAAAAAAAGTGACTATTTCTGTGTGAAAAGCTAGAATTGAGACCTCCTACTGTTGTTGGATTAAACAGGGATTGACCCAAATATCCAATTCACACTAGATATTACAAGTCACTGAAATCTGATGAGAATCAGACAAGTGTAAGCCACATTAACTACAACGTTTACCAATGGGTGAAGTAAAAACACAGCAGTGTAAATGGAATATGGTGCAACTGAAATATTTGTTCTCTCGTGAAAAAAACGGTGTGCTGCAAGACCGAGCGTCACTACATTCCTGTTGAGTTGAGTGGCTTAGCTTGAGGGTCTGCGCTGACAAGAGCGGAATCATCATCGAAATATTGTGAAACGTAAGCAGGCGAGCGTCAACATGCCTCTTAAAAATAACTGGTGGTTGCTGAAATCCTGAGACAGACCCAGTGAATAATAGAGAATATAAACTTCAAAATGTCATTCTTGAGACAAATCAAACAATTAGAAATTCGTTTCTTACGGCTTATTTTACCATGTTTGATTCTTTACAGTGTAAATTGTAAAGTTTACACGACCACATGATGTGGATAATCGGTGAATTATTACATCTCTTCAGTGCAAAGACTAACATTGTGACAAAACTACATTTCATCAGAGTCAAAAGACTTGACCTGAAAGTTTTCACTTCATTTCTGAATGCGACACACGTTGGATCAAATTTCCTTCTACCCATGAACTAAGATCTACGCTGACTTGTTCTTCCCTAAGAGTGCCGGTCCTGAGACACACTGTATGAGTACAGCATGCTTTATCAGTGAATTATACTGATTCCTCTTCCAGTTGGCTGACAAATATGGACAATGATTAACTCCAATAACTCGTGTAGGTTTTTAACAAGCAGCCATAAACATGACCCCCACCATGAAGGTAATCAAACCTGTGCTCAACGGCAAGGCTGATAACAAAATTCAGTTCACTGAGAAGAAGTAGAGACCTGGGGGTGTGACTGTAGGCGTGAATCGCTCCAATCAGCAGCATTTGCACTGTTACAGACTCCTACCATCCCAACACTGCATCGATTTTATCGGCTTCAATTTTCTCCTCAGTTGTACTAATTGTGCTTACGTGTACAGACTATGATAGATTAAGATACATCATTTTGATTTTTTTTTTTAAATATGTGTGGTAAAAACATTTTAGCCACAAGATAGAAAAAATTATATTTTTCTATGTGGTATTTGAGAATTTTCTTTGACTTTTACAAACAAAGGAAAAATAACGAATGTAATGCGATGAGATCACATCACATCAAGATCAGTCCAGCAGTTAGATGCTCATTAGACAGTCAGTATTGGTAATAACTAAATTATTACATAAGAGTTGTTATCAGATCACCAAACAGGAACAACTCAAATATTATGCCAGGAAAAAAAACAAGATTTATTATATCGTTTACGGAAAACTCAGGAAGTTTTTTTTTTTTTTAGTGTCATAGAGATAAATATGAATGTCTTATCAAACAATATTAATGATAATTTACAAAGGAGACTGCTTAAGAGTTGTGGATATGCAAAATATATTGAGGATCAATGGGTATGTATTTAAATCTATTTCCCAAAGGTGTTGTTCACATTCATTGTCAAAGGCAAAGTGTGATGATATCATTGGTGTTCATAATAAAACTGGGAGTTTCTTTTAGTTCCTCTGTCAGTGGATTGGTCATTTTGTGACAGGAGTGTGTGGAGTTTTTCATCAGCCAAAATTCCCACTGAATTAGTAAAAAAAAAGAATTTTTTTAAAAGAAAACAAGGAAAAATGCATATGTAAAAAATGTTTAAAATCATACACTCTCCAATAACGACTGATAGATTCCCAGTCAGATATTTACTGAGGCATCACAAACTCACTTAATGAGCGTCACTGTGTCAACATGCATTTACTGCTGTGCCGTAGTATTACATTGTGAGGCGTTTCTTTTTTTTCTCCACAATGCATGTAATGAGAAATGTTTGCATGTTTTATGAGAGCAGGAAGTTGCAGTTGAACACTGTTGACAGTATCCATCCCTCTCCTTGCATGTCTAATATTTAGCTATATTAGCTCTAACAGTGCATTTGTGTCTGCAGCAACTTTACATTCCATAAAACAGACATTTTAACTTTATTAAGTTTTACTTGCCACAGGTTCAACTGCTCCTGCAGGAGTAGAGCATGCTTCCATCCTTCCATCTTATATTCACTTCAACCAACAGATTTCCTCTATATATATCCATAAACTCTGCCTAACTGCACTGTGGACACCAGCTAACCCTTTACTTTCTATTAAGTGTCATGTGTCATCCTCTGCTGGGGTTCATCACCAGCAGCCTGGCTCTGAGCAGGCTGTATTTATCTCTCTGCACCATGAACAGTACAGCCATTTACACGGCTTGTTTTTTTTGTAATCTTTCTACCCCTGAGACTCTATTACTACCACCATAAGGCCAGAGGAATATCCTCCAAGACAGAAGACGTGTCCAGTTGGACTCCTGGACTTCTGGAATACTGCCACCTCACTTGCACCCCTCAAATACATCAGCCTGTATGGTGGCATCTTCTTCCTGGTGTGCGTTGCTGTGGACCGTTACTTAGCAGCCTAACTTCACCAATGATTCTAGTCGCAGACACCGACAAGATGTTCTTATACACATCCAAAACGTCACAGTCCATGTGCACAGTGAAAATATTCAAATCTGATGCAGCCTTTAAATAGCAGGGAAAACACTGCACCCTTGACTTATACCAGGTGTTCGTTGGTCAATGTGGTGCATTCACTGTCTGCTGCCTCAAGATAGCCATGCTTCAACAATGCCCCTGGTCACACCTCGTTTTAACACCAACACTACCTTGGGCGCATGGATGTGCTGCAAGTTCACATGGTGCTTCAACAACTTGGGTTGGTAGGCGTGAAAATGACTGCTTTGGTCAGACACTAGCAATGGCTGACGCTGCTCTGTGAGCCACATCACACTGGGTCAAAGATAAAGCATCAATACTCCAGTGGTCCAAGCTTCCAGTCTGGTCCAGACCTGGTCAACCAGCTTCACGATTAGTTTTCTGTTCATCTGGCAACTCAGTAAATCAAGAAGAAGAGGCAGAGCAGCCAGAGGGGGGAAAAACATCAAATGTTTTCTCCACACAATATGATTCAGTTTCACAGACATAGCTGGAGGTGTGTGACCTACAGATATTCATCATTACACAGTCCTTGTGTGAGCAGGCAGGATCTCCCACATAGTGCAAGAACAGAGGTCTGGGGCTGAGAGTGGGAATGACAGAAGCACCATTCTCCATTTTTAAAGTCTGTGTACAATAAAAAAAAAAAAAGGGTTTATGAAGCGGTTCTTTTGAGGTTAAATTGTTGGATAATGTTATTTTAAAGTGTACTGGATGGATTCATACCTTTTTTTTCTTTTTTTTTAACCAGGACTGATACTCATACTGTTTGTGCTTCTTCGCAGATTAAAATGGAATATCATCAGGTTGAACAGGTTTTGTGTGCTAGAGCTAGAACTTTCACGCACTGCTGAGTCCAGCCCTTCTGGGTCAGCCTGGGGTTCGGTGCCATTCTGAGAAGCACTTCGTTAACTTAGTTATTTTGTACAATCTATTTTGACAAACGCTGCTTCGACGTGTTTGTGAAATATCCATATGCAGTGACATTTTTCATACAGTGCCTCTTTCATGAAAATGCTGATCAAATATTATGGACCTGCTTATATGTTGATGTCATTATTTTACAGAAATATAATAATTTATATTTATATATAATATAATAAGTAATGAATTTCTTGTCTTGGACCAAAGAAAATGACACATTTAGTGTCTTTAAGTCTTTATGTTGTGCATGAATCTTCCTAAAATTCGGTGACATTATTAAAAGCATACTGTAGTAGTGAAGGGAGATAAAAACTGACCGTCCTCCATGCAATCCTCTCCATGATGAGGTTCTCGCAGGTCTCCAAGTGTTTGACGATATCTTTGCTCAAAGTGGGGTCGGCTTTAATGAAGCTCTCGATGACTTTGTAGAAGTCGAATGCAGCGAGGTTGACCACATCCAGTATCCAGGGGAAACACACGTTTGTCTCAGCTATGTCACCACCACCACCGACGTGGTTGTATCCTCCAGTCTTGAAACTGCTCTCTAATCATGAAGAACAAACAACGATATGTTAACATTTGTATGTATTACTGAAGACTGCAACATTCACAGTTATTTCAGATTTAGCATGTAACTGGGTCCCTTTATCAACTAGTAAACTAAGACAACACACACCTCCATATGTTGCCATGACCACCTCCAAAGCACAGGCCAGAAGTGAAGTGTGGAAAGTGGAGTCATTGAGGAGTTTACTGTAAAGGAAATCAAATTACTCTGGTCAAGGCATGTGAGGCTTCACTTAAAATTTAAACAAAAAAAAGTACGCATTCAGAAACAAATATAGACCCAACAAATGATTAGCTTAATAAATCCCCCACAGATTTAATAAAAATTGAAAAAACACACCTGAAATTTTGTACAGACAGTCGTTTTTCTTCCTACAAAACGAAAAAACAAAATTAACGAGAGGAAATACAACATGAGGGAGTTATTTCAGATACTTTATGTAGTCTACAGTTGATGCAAGTTGCTCCCTAAATCTATTCCTGGAGATTTCATTTTCCTCTCCAGTGTTATGGAAACAAAAGATATGTGGGCATAGACAGTGAAATGCGAGTGATAATAACTGCAATATCCTCTAATTAATCAATTGGGGTTTTATGAGAAACTCTTTTGTAGGTAGACCTGAGGAATTGCTTTAGTATTTGAATTAATCTAAGCCTCTAAATTATTTTTTTTTAAAACACTTATGGAATAAAACAATTCAATTAATTCAATGAAATCAAATCATGTACCGATTTCAGCATTGCCTCCATGACTTTGTAATATAATTTGACACCGAGAGTAAATCTCTGGAAGACAGAACAAAATATCCACGTCAGACATAAAATCATTTCAACCGTTTCAGGAGATATTGCCATTCTTGCTCATTGTCTTCTTGCGTGTTACTTCATACCTGCCTGCCGAGAACGACACAGCGCGGGCCGACTGCCTGACCGAACCTTTGGCTGAACGCCTGTCCGAGTGTCTCCAAACGCTTCTGCATGTCTTGCGTCGGGTCCACCGTGCAATTCTGATTACAAGAATGAAGAAAACAGGAAATAAAATTGAACTGAGGTAATAAGATTCAGTTTCATTGGAAATCTTTTAAATTAGCGGAACATATTAGAGACCCACTTTGAGATATGTGGCCAGGTTAGTCGATGGCTGGTCCCCACTGGAAGTGAGGTCACCCCTCAGCTGCTGGATAGAGTTCATGGCAGCTCTGATGACACAAAACAAATCAGACATGCTGAGGGACAGACTGGCAAAATTTCAAACAATAAAATACCCACAAAAATATACATACAGTACAAGGTATTTATTGACATCATGCTGTCATTGAATATTTTGCATACTAAACAATTGTAAGAAAAGAATAGTCTTCAACTTATCTTGCAGACATGATGGTCAGATTTGGTTTAACTAAGTTTGTACTTTAGCACGTTATAGTTTTTTTGTTTAAAGGTTTTGGGTAATTTACATTGATTATAAACAGAAAAGCATAGGAGTTTCAAGATAAACATTTTTTTTTTTTTTTTTTGCTTTTTCATTCCCTAGCTGCTACTCCAAAATGCAACATTTGACCGCTGCAGCCAACAGGGTCTATAGACTGAGTTTGAAACTGTACAAATGTTAAAAGGGTGCTGCTGAAAGCCAGCATGAGTACTTAGTCCTTCTCCCCTTTGGGTGAACACTGGTACGAGTGAGACTGCTAACTGCTCACCTGATTGGCGTCTGGGGCGGGATGACCACAGTATCTTCATCTGATAGGTTCTTCTTTGGCGTTCTCTCCACCTGTGATCTGAATGTAGGAGGAGATTATTCGATGCTTCTCTTCAAATTCATCATTCATTCATTTCGATTCGACATCTAATTAGAAAAGAAGAAATTACATCTCAACTTTAGGCACAAGGACAGTCTCATCTTCATCGAAAAACAGCCGTCCATCAAAGTCCCTGCTCTTGAGGTAGTGCTCCTCATACTGTTGGTCGAGGTCATTCCCCTGTGGTGAAAATTTAAGTTTGAGGTTACTCATAGTTAAGTGCCTCAAATGAAACACAATCACAGAGCCACATTTTGCACTAACTATATACAAGTTTGTCAGTATTTGACCTTATTCCAAAAGTGATAAATACACTAATACATCAAAAATAAAGCCTCATATGGTTCCTCTCAGTGTTAGATTACTGTTGTATTCTACAAGAGCCATTTACATTACCAGCACTATATTTGAGGAGGAGAAAAGTATATGTGATCACAGCATTGAAGGTCAATTACCCTTTAAACCGCTGACTGTCTTGAGCTCTAACAATAAAAATTTCTTTGGCTGAATAGATGTTTCAGATGTAAGATCTTACTCTCTAGATCAGCACTTATAGACAATCATAGTCTCTCCTTACACACTTGTAGCCATTGTGCACATCAACCAACTCAGATCTCACTCTCAAGTAAATACACTGATTAAAAATAATCCCCGCACTAAGGCTAAAATCAGCTTGTTTGCAACCAGATCAGGACAACAGTCTGTTATTCCTCATAGGCCAGAATAATAGGGTAAGACTTACACATTATTTACACGACACCTAAGACAATACTGCACACTACCTGCCTGTTGCTGGGGTAATGTAACAGTAAAACAAATATGTTCAGTGTCCTTCAGCAAACAGTAGCATCCTGTCTCTGCCGTTTTCATACCTGACACTGCAGTGTATTACCCTGACACACTGTAAAGGATCCTTTGCTTGAGTACACATTTTCCCCGACACATATACGTGAACACGAGCGTGTGCATGAACAGCAAAGAGAGCGACGAACAGCTGTGAGACACTCAAATGTTAAATGACAACAGCAGGCAGGAAGAGATAACCAGTGGAAACAGTGAGTGGAGGGCATGACAGTGAAGTCAAGAAGTACATCGGGGTGTTGGACGCGTACCGAAGGAAAATCTGGAGATCTTGAAAGATCCAGTGATTCCAGGAAAGTTGAGAAACTGGTCTGGTATACGTTCTTCACCTGCAAATACAATTAGAGGCAAATGAGAGGGCAAATGAGGCAAAATACACAAAGAGAGTGAAGAAATGTGTTTTGTAAGAGGACTGTAAGATAGATACAAAGAAGGGGGTTCAGACCTCTTCTGCATTGCATTCATTCTCTTGGCATAAGGTTTTGAGAAGCTGCAAATCCACCTCTGGCTCTGGAGGTCGGGATTTGACTTTGCTTTGGTTGCGACGCGATGTTCGTGTCGGGGGGCTCTGAACTTTGCCGATAGCCGATTCTGAGAGAAAAACATTTAAGGGGTTAGTTTACATGCTAGTGGGAGCCGGAGAGAATACATCATCTAATAATGACACCGAATATCTGAAGCCGAGTTCTCCATTTTGCATGGCAGCAATACACGACAGATATTATACGCTATGATTCTCATATCGTGCACACACTTAACTCGAAATCATACCCAACAACTTGACATCCTATTATGTCTCCAACAACCAAAATGTGCAGCCATGTCAAAGTCCTGACTCAGAATTGTTTTTCCATTCTTCAAGTAAATGCTTCAACTTCACACTTTAAAGACCTGCCACAAAGATAAGTCCTAAAAGTTTACTCAACAAAGACAGAGGCGGGTAGTACGACACTGAAGCTTACTGTAAAGAGGTTGCAGGAGGTCCGGAGGGCAGCGCTTGATGCATAACTCCAGCGTACAAAGCAGCAACTGGAATGATATGACCAGGTCATCCTCCATCTGCAAGGCCCTTCCTGCAGACAGCAGAGATGCAGCACATGAGAAACATCATAACAATACTGCTGTGGACTTGAACCAACAGAGCCATGAGGAGAAACATTTTCCAATCCATTTGAGCTCTGCAGCCAAGAACGAAGGCGGAAGGAAGCATGAAAAGTATTCCATCAAGTGTATCAGCTTGACCTACTTGTTTTTGTTGTTGTTGTTGTGTTTAAAAGGCTTAACCTACCCTTGGCCAAAAGAAACATCGTCCAGCAGCTCCGAATGGTCTCCCTCTCCCTGGAAAAAGAGACACTCAAGCATTAATACACCTGCATCACATCTTTTATTTGAAAAGAAAAAAGAAAAAAATCACACAAGACCATAAAAGTACTAAACACAGATTACATTTCACATGTGTGGTACATCATAATTAAACTTACTTGGCATCGGAAACCAAAGCAAAGATTTTCTTGCATGTTCTGAAACAAAACAAGCATCATAATGAATTATGATTTTGCGCTGAAGAGTTCTACACGCGTCAAGCACCTGTACTAGTATTAATGTGTTCACTCACTTCTCAAACCTCTGGTAGAGAGCCAGCGTCACGTCATACTTCTTCTCCAGTCGTGTCAGTGCTGAATTCACCTTGGTGCTGATAGTATCCAAGTTCACGTCCAGCTTCCTCATAAGAGCAAAAAACTGCTTCACACTAAAAACAAAAAAAAAACACAAAGTAGGGTATAAAATGAATTCTATAAAACTGAACGATAATATTGAGGATTAGACTATGAAACCACACCAAGGGTTCTGAATTCATTTTAAAATATTGCAACTGAGGTGTGTTTAGACCACGGTCGAAAGAGCAACCACGTGTTACTCTTTTTACAGAATGTCTCTTTAAATGACTCCTAGTACATGCATTAAGTTTGATAGTGCTACGAGTCCTAATGAGTATTTGCCAGTAACAGACCTCAAGGATGGCAGATACTTACTTCAGAGTGACTGCTTTCAGGAGCTGAGTTATGGTGAAACAGGCAACATCCATGTCTGTCGCTGAAACAAACAGACAAGCCCCCCACAGCCTTTCCTGACTGTCCTGAAATTAAATTGAAAAAAAAAACAGCGATTAAAACTCACAAATATAATGTAATAACAAGTATAATGATCTGTCATGCATTTTTTCTGATATTCTTGTATGGGCTACATATTGCGGTATTTTTCTTTTCTGTGATAAATATATTGCAAAATCACAAAATGCAGGAATTATACTTCATTTATTTTATCTAAAAGGGACAGTGTACAGTTATTTAAATCAAAGTGCAGCGAATTATGTTTTATTAGACTTTGCTGGTAGATCACTCGCGGAAAATTAGAATTTTCCTTTTGTATCAAGCAGCAAAAAGTTGTAGCATGACAGGTTTCAGTAAATTTGAATTAGGCTTACTTGATGCTGCAGGTCCTACCATGTGACTATTGCACGTACGCACATTACGATGTATTGTGCAGCCCTAACTGAAACCAAAATGTTAATACAAAGCAACTCTGTATGTTATGTCCACCTTTATTTTAAACTGGTTAAATTTCATTTAACCTTGAAAACTGAAACAGCATTTGGATTGAGTGCTAATAGCAAACTTGACACTTGATTTTATAAAGAGTAGAAACGCAGCAGCTTTGTCCGACAACAAGCAAAGACCATCACACACACTGTGCATCATCAGATTAGTATAAACTAACATGTTGTTTACAACACTGCATGAAAGGCATGGTCAAGGCAAGATAATACAATAAAGTTTGATTTGAACTTATTTTTCCTTGTAAGGCAATTCTGAAAATGATTCTCCAGACAAGGAGAGGGTTTGGTTGTGATGTCATGCTCATTTTAATGGTCATATTATTCTAGCAATCTCATAAAGGGATGTTTTTGTTCTCTTATTAACAAGCTTCGAAGCAGAGTAACAATTACCACCTGTGACTTCTCCTTTGTACATTAATCATGCGCAATGGACAAATAATAAGTGAATACATACGAGGACATCTTCCGTGGAGTCTTGAACAGATTTCCACAACTTCCAGGCATGGTCACATACCAGATCTGTCACATGAAGGCTCCTGCACAGGGTCACAAACTCAGCATCCTTGTCTCTGTGTCTAGATGATGGAAGCCAGAAGTCAACATAATGGACAACACAATGTTTCAGGACATCAAAACATGCTGCACAGATAACAACAGACTCCCAGTCCACAGCTTCCCTTACTGTTAGGGATGGAATTAGTGCGTTACTGTGTAAACGTCAAATTACGGCGTTAGACATGGCTACTTGTGAAGAGTTGAAAATGAAAAAAGACACCATTATTTACTCTAAATGTAGGCCTGAAGTCGTTTGCAGCCATTAGCTAGTCAGCCTCGCTAGCAGGAGTAAAATACTAGCACAAACAAGCTATAGTGTAAACATTTTCTACTTTGCTGCCTGCTATACTGCTAAGACTTCAATATTGGAACATGACTTCTCTTACTTTTTAACAGATAACTCTGGACTCTCCTTCTTGTCTGGAGAAGCACCTTCAGGACTGGGATTCGGGTCCTTGCTCTGTGTCGTCCCAGAGTTCCGCTTTTTGGGTGGCATCTTGATATTAAGTTATCGTATCTAACGGACAAATATAATAATTAAAAATATGACTTCGTTTTGTATGAAACAAACTCGGGTTTTCTAAGTTTAAAGCCCACCGCAAGAGTTCCGCATCATCAATACCTGACTTCCCGAAATCGTGGGGAAGTGTGCGTTCGTTTATTATCACCAAAGTGTGCGGTGGAGTGCCGGTGCCGCCGGTGCCGCCATTTTAAGACGCCCTGAACAATCAGTGTCCACAACCTCGTTTACACTAACCGGCCCATCGAGTTTTTTGGTGGTAATATGAGTCACTAACATTAGATAACCGGTTTATATGTTTATATTCCCGTTAAACTCGCTGTAGTGATAAACTGAGTACAGCGAGATTTCATGGGATCACGTGACAACTCACAAGGAAACTAACCCAAACTCACCAAATGAAAACGCGGGAAAATATTTACGTAACATCCGCTCATAACCATTTATCCCGCCATCCAGACTAGTTACAAAGAGTTTATGCACCGTAGGGGTAACCAACTGGCGGATCCCGGCTCAAATCCTGACCGCGAGAGGCTTCCATCCGGACTGCAGAGTATTTTGACATATCGGGAAATAAAGCAAACCGAGGCATATAGGCCATAAAACGCATGCACGGTCACAGCTCGATGATGCTATTCAGAGTGCACCTTGCATAGCGTCAGCTGATATTAGTGACAATGCCCAGCGTTTGGTGAACATCAGCTTTTATCATGCAGAGAGGAAAGATTTCTGTGAGGACATCCTTAGGGTCACAGCACTTACAACACACACCAGAGGGGAATACATGCAGTACCTGGCCTTAAAATGCTATTAGAGGAATCAACCTGAGAAATGTTTCCATCACCAGTGATGGTGCTCACTCCATGGTAGGAAAATTAAAAGGAGCAGTGACGAATGAAAAAAGGTAACTTGGACAGGTAGAAATTAAATAAAAATCGTCTTGGCACAACAGAAGAATCATGAGGGCAGTGTGCTCAGTTTTTGGAAGTGAGAGTAAAATGGATATTATGGCCTTCCTAGTTGACATCACACCTAAATGACCTCAACTTAAAATTACAAGGCAAAAACAATTGTATGTGATTTGGTATAGCAGCTGTCCAGTCTGTCCAGTGGAAGATGGACATTTTCAAAGTGGATCTATAAGTGGACTGTACTCATTTTGTAGAAATGAAACAAAATCAGGGTGAGAGATGTTTCATCTCACGTTGAGTTAAAACAAAAACTGATTGGGAACTAATGCAATCATTTTTGACAACTTCAGGCTTGTGGAGCAGCTCCTCCTTTTTCATTCAAAATCTGTCTTGTCATAAGTGTCACCACATTTTCAAAGGAGGCTAAACAGATCAACAAGTGGGCAGATAATGGATTTCTACAGCTGGAACTTATTGATCTGCAAGCAAATATGGCATCAAGAGAGGGATCACTTTATTTAGACTACATTGTGTGTTTATTTTCACTTATTCTTATGTGTTGGTAGCCACTGACATATATTTTTTTCACTTATCAATGGAACACACATTTCAACATTGTCTCTGCAGGTTTTTCCTTTTCTATAGACAGCAAATATTAAGTTTTAGTAATCGACCGTGGCTTAAAATGATATATGCCTCCCCTGTACCATCATCTTAGTACAACTGTTGCCCTCTTGTGGTGAAATTCACATATTACTACTTCAAATCTCAGTAAAGCTGGAAAAAACTTTGGTCAGACATTCAAAAATATCTTTATTTTAAATATAACGGCTATTTTTGCCGCAAGTTTTTGTTAAGTGTATCATGGATGTGTGTCTAACTTTAGTGAACAGGCTCACAAACCACCATCACATCACTGTTTGTCATTATCACACGTTTGATGTCTCATTTTAAACGGAGCTTTTTGTATAGGGAACTCTGAAAATTCAGATTTTTGTTATACATCCATCACAGAGTTTTCAATAGTTTTCATTCGACATCTAAGAAAGAAACTATCCAATATGTTGCAATAAGTGGAATGAAGTTATATCATATCAAGATATGAAGCAAAAGAGAATATTTAATCATTTTGTGCAGCAATATACAAGAGAAAGACACCAAGGTGTACAAAGGCAAAAATAATCGTTAAAAATATAAATAGTTTTTATGATATAACTGTAAAACAAAGAATAATAAAATTGATTCTAAAGTTTGAAAATATTGTTCCTGCTTGACAGATGCTTTGAAAAAGAAGTTACCCTTATCATAAATACACAAAATGAAAAGTGTCATGTGACAAAGGGTTTAAAAATACAGACTTTGCAAATCCGGCATGTTTCTTTTATCAGCCATCATCTTATTTGCAACAGAGAGTACGTAGTGTGCCCTTGAAAAGAATTTGAGTAAAGAGCCAAGAAGACTGAGGAATTTCTCTGTAAGAGAAGAGTAACTAATATGATTACCACATTTTATCTATGTTTATCTAAGTCTAGTTCAGTCAGCCGCTTCAAGAGATTCTGTAAAGAACACATCCATGTATGTCCAAGTAAGCCATTTCATCTATAGGCGAGGTTTTTTGTTTCATTTTCTTTTCTTTTATGCCCCAGCATCACTAATATCATTGACCAATGTACCAAAAAATATGAAATAACTTGTCTAAGCGGGCTCTCAGAATAGACTGACATTTGCGCCCTTGTGAAAAACGTTAGCAAGATCGATATCCTGACAATAATTATGTCCTTAGAAAATAAATTTAACCAACGAATGCCTTTCAAGATAACCTTTTAACTTGATATAGGTTTTTCTGCTAGTAGACAGTGAAAGGCTGTCAAAGCCAAGTTCTATTAACCATAAAAAAAACTAAAAACCTACATGTGGACATCAACTGTTTATCACTCACTGTTTTAAAAGGGTAATGAAAAATAGTTACAAACATTAAGAAGTCCCACTTGAAAAACAATCCTTATATAGACTGTAGTTCTAAAAGTGAAAATGTCCATGTATTCTGTGCAACAAATTTTTTAACTAGGAGTGAATTTGAAATGCAGATGGTCAGACAAGACATCTAAATGTCAACTATCATACAGACACATGTACAGTACAGATTAGTTCATGCGGCATTTTGAAAAACGTATTTATTCTAGCGATATTTGCAGCAATCCTTCCATTTAAAAATCTAAATGGATTAAAAGTGTTCCTCGGTGGGACTGAGTGGTCAGCACCATTTTGATTGGCACGCTGATGACTTGAGGTCACCACCCCAGGTCTGTCAGCAGCTTTTGAAGGCAACAGTCAAGAAGAGCCACTGCACTTCTTTTGTCTGTTTGTCAGTGAACAACGCAATCTGGTCCTTCAGTCACTGTTGGCTGCAGTCAGTGAAAATTCATTCAACTACGCTAGTATGAATGAATGAAATCAGTAGATACACCGCAAGACCAACATCAATCGTCCTGGTGAGTCCCGCTATGCCATCTAAAAAAAAATTATGTTCTAAAAAACAATAATATAAATAAAATATTTAATCCACACTGCCGTGCAGGATGCAGTCTTGCCACCACAGCCTAGCTGGGGTGAATAATATAATAATTAATTCCCCTGTCTCTCGATCTCATCATTGTGCGTTCGTCATGCCAGGTCTCCCTCCTCCCATGTCATCGCAGTGAAGTCCATGTCTGTGAGAGTGACGGTGAACGGACCCTCCACTCTCTCTGGCTCCATGTGCTCCTGCAGTCTCTCAGTGTTGTTCTGGGTGTTCACCCTCCAGGAATTCAGAGGTCGAATTGATTTCTGAAAACGCTGCAAGAAGAAGCAGGAAACAGTCATGCACTTTCTACAAGAGTCATCCCGTCTGCCAATGTCATATTTTAAACAGGTACAGCAGTGACAATCTATCGAACAGTACAATATAGGTAGCGGTGTAACCGAACTTCACAATGACAGAATGATGTAGTGGAAATACTGACATCCTTCAGAGTTCCAGTTTCCTTGCTGATGGCCACGATGGCCCAGATGAGGATCTGCAGACAGCAGACTGCTCCAATGCACGCACCCAGCGCTTTACCCCACCGTGGATACAGATAGTCCCCGTACCGGAGGGGGGTGTTGTACATCTCAATGAAGATATAGGTCAGGATGAACTATAGCCACAAGGCGAGAGTCACAGAGTGAGCATCCACACAAAAAGCCACAATGGCAGTAAGAGAAGAAGTGACAAATACAGTCAGGACAGAAGTGCAACAATGTCATTTAAATTCCTTGAGGGGACCTGAGTATCAGTTGGTGATTGAGTTTTCGTCTCTGTTCTCTCTCTGTTTACGAACACTTTCATCATTTCATGTGATATTTTCAAAGCACTGGGAAAGCACAGTGTGTTACCGCCTTGTAAATGACCCTTAGACTGTAAGTGCGACAATACATTATAATAATGAAGTGGAATCAAATGGGTATTTGTACATAAGGCAGCTTTAGTGTAAATGTTAGTTCTGCCTCAGGTGACAAAGTGGCAGACATAGTAGAGGGAGTGACATGGGTTGTGCAACTGATACATACCAACAATAATGTTACGCTATAACACATAACTTTGGCTCAGCAGTAACATTAAGGTCATTACCTGGACATCATGATAATAATTCTAAATGTTTTGCTACTAACCGTTACTTTTTCAAATGCTCATTATTCCCTCAAAAACAGACATGTTGGGGATTTTTTTTAACTTCATATCATCTGTATTGATTTTAATCCACACAAAAAAACAATGGATTGAAGAGGTTTTGAAAAACAAAAACAAAAACAAACTCTTGCTAAATGAAAAAGAAACAGGTCATTAACTAGCAACCCCTAAATTCATTTCTGCCACCAAAACAGCTGAACTAAGCAGTTAGATCATTAAAAAAAAATCAATACACCTGATTAATATGTTGTTCTCAACTTTCACCACTCACTGGGTTTGTCAAGGGCAGTTAAAGCAGCCATGAGAGATAACATTCTAGAATAATCACCTTGAAATTCATATAACTCCTATCAACCTAAAAAAAAAACATTTGTTAATTATGGATAATCAATGCTGATCTCCATTTTACCAGCGTCTACTAATGACAAGTATTGACATTAATGCTGACGTGCTAACTCACCAGCAGAAGGAACGGAGTGCAGAAAATCCAGCATGCTTTGAAGTAAAGCAGCGTTTTGCTGCACCAGGGAGGACAGGGGCAGATCATATCGATGATATCTTGACAAAACTGGTTGACTCCTAATAGAGAAGTTCATCATGAGGTGAATATTAGGAGTAAGCAAGATATCACCACAACAGGTCCTACAAGACAATGTGTTAAATGTTTTCTCAAAACAGCAACAGAATGATGAATACATAGCACTTAAAAACGGCTTGATGTCCGTGTATAGAAACTGGACTTGATCTAGACTCCACAACAGGTTGCTCCACATACAGCCTGCTGAAAATCACATGCCGTGGATGACTGAAGGAATGATGGGTTGTTAGAGGAATGTGAATGTTAGGGGTGTGAGATGCGCTACCATAAAAGAAGGAGATGCCAATGCACATGAAGAGGGTGATGATGATGAGGCCGAAACTAGTGCTGAACGAGTCAATGAGAGTGAACCAGTAAATCCCGCCCTAGGACACAGGCAGCATAGGAAATGTGAGTCATGTGATCACAGAGAAGCAGCCACATTCCTCACATGCAGCAGTCCGTCAGACACACTCACGTTAGTCACCAACAGGAGACCCATCAGGTAGAAGCAAAAACACAGAGCACCCAAGAACAAGGACTTGTGCAGCGTGTTCATTCTGAGATGCGGAAACTCATCCAGCACAGCTGTAGTGATGCCCTCCATGTTGCCAAACTGTGAAGCGGCAAGAACAGAAGATATCAAACACATATGGAGCCGGACGTGTGCGTCTTCATCCCTGCTCATATCTTTGTGTGGTCTGTGCAACTTTACCAGCGTATCGATCCCCAGCATAAAGAGCATGAGGAAGAACATAATGGACCAGAACACAGAGCCTGGCAGTAGAGCAAGGGCTTCTGGGTAAGCAACAAAGGCCAAACCAGGACCTGAAGGGGAAAAAAGAAAGAAAAAAGAATACACCAAGTTCCAGGAGGCTATCTATGCATAACATAACAGTTTAATGCAATATGCAGTACTGGTAGTAATTATGTTGTTTAAAGAAAATGGTGACTACCTAACTGCACCATAAGGAAGTCACATCATACAAAGGTAGGAGCTTTAGTTACTTTTATAAAGGATGACACAAAAATAGCCACGTTCTATATTTTAATAGCGTTTTCAGGCTTATTTCAAATGAGGAAATGACCTACTGAAAAGAATTTTTTTAAATTCAGCATATTTAAGATTTTGTTCAGAACACTTTATGAAATCACTCCTGATGTCTGGATTATAGAACAACATGGGTACAGTATCTACCTGTATCCGCCACCTCTGCCACAGGCACTCCCTTCTTCCATGCCATGTGACCCAGGATTGAGAATATTGCAAATCCTGCAAAGAAGCTGGTGCTACAGTTTCCTATGGTGATAATCAAAGTGTCCCTAAAATCAAAAGCATCATGGTTAAAAAAAAAAATTGAACCCATCGTGGCTGCAACACCGGAGCAAACAGTAAAGCGGAGCCCAAATTCACCTGATGACGTTGTTGTCAAACTTATTGTAAGAGGCCATAGAGAGCAGCCCTCCAACGCCAATACCTAAAGAGTAGAAGATCTGTGAGGCCGCGTCGTTCCACACCTGCAACGAAATATGCTTTAAACAGTGAAAATATATACTTTCATTTTTATATATAAAGGCAGGAAAAAGCATCGTGCTAACAGACCCCTCACCAGTCCATCGTCAGAAGTACCTGTGCATTAGCTAATCTCCCCCAGTCTGGTGTGAGGTAGAAAGCGACGCCCTGGAGAGAGCCTTCCAGTGTCGCACCCCTGATGACCAGAACAATGAGCACAAAGTACGGGAAGGTAGCCGTTACATAAACCACCTGTAAACACAGACAGGACAGATGCATGTTAGCCAAGGGCAAATTGTGTGCGTGTGGGCGTGACTTTTGTTTGAGGGAGAAGACTTTGACGACATTGTGTTGCTCCACCTTGCCAGAGCTGCGGATGCCCTTCAGCATACACAGGAAGATGACGATCCAGGCGGCCAGCAGGCACAGGGCCAGGGGCCATCGGACAGGGCCAGGGTCATGAAGGCCCTCGCTGTGTACCACGCCCAGCACACGCTCACTGCAAGACACACATATAATCATAACACTTTAAAAAAGGTCGAGTGTTGCAAATCCTTATAGTGTATTCATCAATTTTGCACGAAGTCCTCTGAATCTTCGGAGCGGTTTGCAGATCGTTTAATGCTGTAATGCCCTCACGTATATCTTAATTATACGGGATAAAATAACACAATGAACACATGTAGATAACTGTATTTGTATAGTAAGAGAAATGGGCTCTCTTAATGCCCCTGAGCACCTGCTCTGCCTTTTGTGAGAGTGAGCTCTGGTGATGCGCGGTCTGACCAAGAACCTTGCTGCGTATCAATAAGCCTTTAGTCAAAGCAGACAGGAAGCTGTCATTATGGTATTGTGGCTGACCACAACAACTTTTTTCACCATGTTCACAACACTGTAATAGAATTTCGTGCAACATGTGTTCAGAGGACAGAGGAATTTGGGACACTTCTAGTCATATAATCACATTTAATTGTGTTTGTTGAAGATAAATAGAGTATTTGAAGAAAGTTTGAGTGCAGCTTACTGCCACAGCCATTTCCGTGTATGTGAATAAAAAGAGTGGACATACATGTAATATATAATAAGACTTAGGTGGATATAAATACATGAAGCTGCATGGTGATGCAAACTAAGCATTCTGCACTCTAAAGAAGGTGATGAAGGACTTCGAGGCATTCACTTCAAAAAATATCCTGTATAAATTAGCAAAGCAGGCTAGGATCTTTTACGAAGCAGATCGATGAGGGACTGAGCAAAAGACACACTTACTTCCAGAAAATCTCTGTGGGGCTGAGGACTTTACCAGTGGAGCCATTTCCAGTTGTGCTGTTACCACAGAGACCTATATTGGCTGCAGCATCACAGGACCAGGGCAGAGGGCTCTGGAACGAGCAGCCCAGGTAATAAAACGTCCATGCAATAATGACGTTATAGTAGAGACACACCAGCGTGGACACACACAGCATCCCAATACCAATACCTACAAGAAGATACAAGTATCTCAGGATAAACAGGATATCTACTATTGTGTAATGATACTGTGTGAGATAGCAGTTGGAACATTGTAATATACTGGTAGCTATGAACACCCTGTTGCGGACAGGAAAACATAAATGTTAAATGAACATCTCAAGTGTCTCAGCCCTTAGATTAGGATTCCAGACACTTAATGTTGAGCTTGTTAACCAGAAATGATTCATGACCTCTGCCAATGAGATTTTGAGGAATATTTTAGATTATCCATATTTGTTTGTTGGTTTGCTCTTAAAAAGAAGTCAGAGTTTAATGAAAGTTTTGTGAGAAAGGCTTCAACATTTAGGCTGAGTAGCTACAGTATGTACTAAGTGCCAAATTCAAGTTAAGGGCCATAAATGAAGTAAAAATGATTCTTCTGCAGCTATTTTTGAACTCAACTTACTGCAATACACGTTAAAGCTAAATTAAAACGTAAATCTCCTATCTTTATAGTATTTTTAGAAAACTTGTTCAGTTTGCAACAATAGGCAGGAAGTGCAAATATTGAATTAAGGGCCTTATCTCCAGTAAAAATAGTTTCAAGCGCAATCTACTACAGTACATATTGAAGCACTCCACAAAATTTAAATTGTCTATCTATGACAGATTTTGAGATAAATGTGACGGATACATTATTATTAACATTATCCCCCACCTACCTCGTGGTGCGGGATAATAATAGGCCAATCAAAATCAAAATACCCAAGCATGGACAACTCATGATGTTCCACTGAGTGGATCCAGATCTGGGAGATGAAAATATATATTTTGAGTGGCTCAATATGTATTGGGTCACAGAGAGATATGGCACTGCCACCACTATGCAGCTAAAATAATACAGAATCAGGGTCATTCAAATGTATTTCATGGATCTGTGAAAGGTAATAAATCAGTTGAGAGTAGGTGTCCAGGATCAAGACATTAGGTGGCATTTCCTTATCCAAGCAGATCCACGCAAAGCAACGTCATCATTACAACATCACCACAGTGTGAGCCACACCCAGATGCAATGATGCGACGGTTGACGATCTCCTCATGGAGACACTAATGGAATGCACGTATTGTGCTCACTGTTTACGTTCTAGTTTCCTTTTGTAACACTACAATGAGCTCCACCTCAAAGCTCTCTTCATCCATTCGGCCACCCTGCTGCTGGAATTTACAGTTTAGAATTAGGACGCCTTATGGCCTGTTTTTCTGCTTCTATTCTCGGTTCTTAGACAGTTCCTGAATGTTTCTTTATCGGATGTTTATAAATAGCAACTGAGATGCAGCGATATGAGGACTGTACAACAGTTAACACGCACTGAGCCGTTCAGATGACGTATAGTAGTGAGGTGACAATGTCAGCCAGCTGACACAGCTTTACGCATATTGCTGTATGATATATCTTGCATATATAATACATATATTATACAGGATTATACAGGAGGGCATTACCTTTGAGCAGAGGGCAGCATTTCCACACAGTGATGGGGCCAGCTGCTCCATACTGTCCCAAACTCAGCTCCATGAGGAAGAGCGGAACACCCGTAAAAAACAGCATGATGAAATAAGGGATGAGAAACACACCTGTGAAGATTCGAAATAGGGAATTAAGGAATGGAGAGGGGCGGGGGACACATTGAGTGCAATGACTTATTATGCGCAGGTAGAGGCAGGTTAGCTTAAACAACCTCTGTCTGGGTGGCATCTTCGCAGACGGATCTTATTCCGCTCTACGGTTAGTCGAGCTCCAACATGTTTGATTATAGATCAAGATGCACAGCGGCACATAAGGCTGGGTTCAAACTGCAGACCTTACGTCTGGTGTGTAATCGAGGAAGACTGTCAACAGTTACGGGATTAGTAAATGTTTGTGGTCTGGCTCCCAGGACCACAGGCTGCTGTGGTGTGCAAAATAAGCCGACTTGATAACAAGCACACACCCAAAGGCAGGGTGAGGAATGCCTCTTGCTCAAATGAGTGGAACAAATCATTACAGACATGCACCCAGACGTTTAAAGCATATGATCATGCTTGTAGACTTCTCACCTCCTCCATTGCGATAACACAGGTATGGGAAGCGCCATACGTTCCCCAGTCCGACACAGTATCCAATGCAGGAGAGCAGGAACTCGTACTTCCCTTCCCACTGCTCCCTCGGGACAGTCGGGGTTAGAACTGGTGCAGGATTCGAGGACTGGGATTCAAACTGTGGCTCTGGTGCAGGCATGGCTGTCGGGTTGTGGCCATTTTGAGTGACGGTATGCCCGTTCAAACGTACTGTATTCTAGAAAAAAATGAAATCACATTGTAAGAAAGCGAAAGTGTCAGGTGGCTTACGTGGGTTCTCTAGAATAGTGCAGAAACGATTGATTATTTTGTTAGTCAAGCAACATAAAAAAAAACACCATCAAGTAAAAACCAAACATAATGTCAGAGGTAGTGCAGGTGGTATTTTATTTCAATACAAGCGTTGTGTAAGGCAGGTGCTAAAACCACCAGCAAGTCCTCCATCCTGCAAGCCATCCATCATTCAACATCAGAGGAACTATTTCCTCATGCAAGGTTACAGGGAGGAAGTCTGATTAAAACAATGTAGAGCTTCTGCTTTACATGCTGCTACTGTCATTGTTTAACGGCGACTAATTAAGTCATTCCAGTAATATTACAAACGGAATAACCACAGTAAACCTGTGCACACATGAAATGTATTACATCCACAGGTTTTACATGCACAAAGAGATATATGACCACATATAAACACATGGAGGCATAGTAGGAAGTAGGACACAGGAACTTGAGGAACGGGCACAATGTAGTTGTGTTGGCAAGAAAACAAATGAATTTGTTAAACCAATAGCAATGCCTAGAGTAAACCAAGAGAACTGAATAAGATTCAATGAACAACATCAATGGCTGTGCTTAAGGTTTGCTTTTGGTTTAGTTTATTCATCTGGTAAGGAATCATTTGAAAAGAAATAATTCGAGATGTCTTAAATCTGTAGCAATGATTATTTCTTTTAATATAAATTCATTTTCCTATAGGTTTGTCAGTAGTTTTCTTGATTAGCTGATCAATCATTGTACTATACATAGGCCTGTAACTTCATTTAACCTGAAATGAGCTCAAGTAAAATAAAACAAATCTCTGTACCCCATTGAAAGACCTGCAGCCTACTTATATCACATATAAACATACATCACGCACAAAATCATCAGGGACAGACAGACGGATGTCTATAAACCCCCCAAGAGATTATAAATGCTGAAAATAAGACCACTATTAATTAAAAATAAATATTAAATGAAGAAATGAGAGGAAAAAATTGTAGAAAAAGGCACATACCGATTATGACTCTTTCATTATATTGTATATTTAAAATGCCAAAAGTTACACCTCTGGGGAAAACGAATCATTTTAATGCCAACTTGCCTTGATACTGAACACCTGAATGTAACACTAATCGCACGAGCAGAACGCTTAATCATCTGTGTCTACAGTATTGCGTCCAGACTTGAGAAAAGTATATTCAAACACATGTGTTGACAAAGTAAACCGGGGTTCAGGCGTTATCTCTACTGTCAACAGAACATGCATGAGAGCGGTGAGAGCAATGCGGACGGACAGGTTCGACTGCTGGCCTCATCTAAAGAAACTTTATTTCCCAAGGCCCAACACATGAAATGGAACCGCTCTTACTGGGGTCACACGTTGCTCTCAGGGACTAACGTGTGTCTTATAGTCCAACAGAGTGTTGTGTTTGACGTAGACACACTGGTGAAGAGTCTGAAAAACAAACCTACCTGCACTGTGTTTGTGGTGGCTACAGAGGGGCTCGCGGGTGCTGCTTTGCCGCTTTGGTCCGGCATTTCCGCGCGGCGCAGGTGTCGCTTCACTGTTTTCTTTGTCGCTCGTTATTCCGCATTTCACACAGTTAAGTCCTCTTGTGAGTAAACCATGTTGCTGTGGGTTTTAGTCGCAGTTGGAGAAGTCTGGTCGGCCCGGCGTTTAACAGATTGTGACACAACAGGGAGACATCAGCGATGACGACGGAAAAACCGGATGGTGGGCGGCGAGGTGAAGCGCAGGGAGGCAGGGCGCAAGTGCAGTGCAGACACGTAGAAGAAGAAAATCACCATTACCTCTCCTCACCTGTTTGTTTCTGCATGAGGAAGGCAGGGCGGGGTTAACTCTGGCCACGGATCATTCAAAAGTTTTGAATTTATTTATTGATATCCAAGGTCTGAAAATGTCTGGAATTGTTTTGGAGGGGGTGGTATTTAATTTTATCTGGGCAGAATGAACGGAATGAATGTTTTATTTTTCCGGTATTTCAGCCTGTATCCTAACGTCGTATTTTTGTGTGCTTTAAATAGGTCACGCAGTTAACGCACACCGGTCAACGCTGCGATCAGGCTCGACCATGCGTAAAAAAAGAAAGTTCAGTGAAAGGTGGTTGGCGTGCCATAGTGTTTGTGTGTGCCATAATGACGATGATTCTTATTCGTTCTTGTTTAATGGTGGGTGGCAACTATAATGACGACGATGATTATTAATTCAATTAATATCGACCTACAGCTGGTGCTGTATGACATTGGTTTTGTTACTTGCAAAGTTCCCTAATCCAGTCAGCATGATGTAGCAGGGACATGAACTGTAGGGCCAATTCCCAAACAAGCAAATCACATACAAAGACCTAACTATTACTATCTCTGAACATTATAATGAAACAAAAAGTGATCTATTATTATTATAGATTAGTAATGTCTAGCTATCTTGCTATGTGCACTGAACTGCATTTATGTTATTCAAATGAAATAAAACTCAACTGTGTATCCTGTTTTCGATCATTTATTTTGCCACAGTAATGGTGTTATTATTTTCATTCCAAAGGTATTAGTCACTACGTTTGTACTTAAAAATGTGCAGATACTCTGGGCCAGCTTAGTAGGCTATAAACTTTTTTCCTTTTATGATGTGGCTGAATTATTAATTTTAGTTTGTAAGAATGCATGCTGTTTTTTTCCTTCAACATAAAATAATGTCTGTGAAATATATTCAGATAAGATGCTGTATTAGGAGAATAATAAAAAAAAGGGAAAAATGTGTTCCCGCCCGGTTTCGAACCGAGGACCTTTCGCGTGTTAGGCGAACGTGATAACCACTACACTACGGGAACTGGCGAAACTGCTGGTGTACATAGAAGTTTATCTCATGAGCTAATAAAGTTACACTCATGTTGATATTTCAATCCTGATTCTTGTTTAGTGCGGTTTAAATGAATCCATTGTCATATAAGAGCAATTGTTAAACTATTGAAATGAAAGATTTTACTGGTGAACAGCGCTTGCCTCAGTAAAATGGGCCTAGCAGCGCCTCTGGCATGGACTTTTGAGTTAAAATGATTTTGTCAAATGATTACACTGTATCTGATAAGCTATTTTCTATTTCCTCCATTTAAAGGAACAGTTTTCACAATCAGGCAAAAAATTAGTATAGCTCAGTGATTTGTTTTGGCTTCAGTATAACATAATGTAAAGTATTAAACGTTTTCACATTTGAATTTTGTCACTGGCCATTAATGTTGAAAAAACAAAAAAACATGATCTCTGGGGTTTGGATAAGAAAGAAGGAGTATTTAAGGTTTCATGTGGTTTCAAGGGAAACTGTGAATCTTGTGTTAATCTACATGTATGGGTAGATGAGAGAGAGAGGGAACCTGGACCTGACCACAGCTCTCAGTAGGACTTCCTCAGGTGCAATGAGTGAAGCAGGTAGTCAGCAATGGAAGCAATTACCCACAAACATTCAGTATTTCGTATGAGAACCAAACAGCTGCACAGGACACAATATCTTCCAGCACAAAGCAAAATTAACATACACATTAGTCTTGATTGTGTGTTGTTTGAGTGTCTTTTTCTTCCTTAGTTGTGACCCACAAACTCCTTAAACCACATAATCTCATGATGCCTCTAAATCCATGCAATCTGTTGAGTGTCTATACTTAACGTCCCCACTCAACAAATCTAGGTCAATAGATGTTTGAGAACTTAGACAGTTACTGCTTGTGCAGAGCAAACGTACCATATTGGTATTTTGTTTACTTTTAAAAAATTTTTTTTAAGATTTAGCCCAACTCTGCAACATCCTCATGATGTAGGGATAAAGTAGAATAAAGCAAACTGGACGAGATCTTGAAGAGGTGACAAGGTTTGAGGATTTCACTGAGATAATGGAGCTCCAAGACCAATTGAAGAGCAATCAGAGCCAATATTTATGCAATCGGCCGCCGGTGGAATTTGACCCAAGTGCAAACTGTCATAATTTCTGCAGCAAGTTGAAAAACAGCTCTGTTAGGCTGGGGGGCAACTCAGATCCTTATTGCAATATCTGGACAGATGATGAGCAAGCAAGAGTAAAGAATGATAACAATCATTCATTTGCCATGGATGCAAGAATAAGACTAGATCATTTGAAGTCAGGGTGTAGTTCCCCCCTGCCTTGCTGTGGCATGAATGGGATGTTGTACAACTATGAAGACCTCTGGGACAGTGAAGAGTCAGATGAAGAAGAGTCTGCTTTGGACTTGGTGGAGCTCCTGGATGTAGAGGATGATGTACAGGATGAAGAGAACTGGTAGGTGCCGGGACAAAGATCAGTGTTAAACAAACATGAGCTGGGTATGAGGGATATGTTCTTTACAAATCAAATATTGCCCACAGGCTATATGAATCTCCAAAGAAGCATGTGTTTGGGGAGAGAAATGAGTCTGCTCTTGGATGGTGTCGACATGTCCTGGATAACCCTAGTCCTCAGATGGGGGCGGCATGTCGTTCACTGATAAACAGGCTGGATCAAAGTAAGCGAGTAAACTGCTGCAAATATTTTTGATTCAAAATTGATTCTCCTCAGGGTGATCAGTTTGTTTTTCCTTTATGCCAACTCTGTGCTGTCAGGATTAAACAGTCACTTCTACAGACGTCCTGCGATTGTCCAACGTACTGGCAATGTCTCTGTGCACTCATGGATGGACAAAACATTTGTCAGCACAACACACAATACCTCTGAGAGTATAGGTAATATACTTGACATGATACAAGATAATAATGTTTTTTTTTTCTATTTATGCAAAAAGTTCCAACAACTATCTTATAGGTTGTCAGTATCAAACAAATGATTAAACAAATTCATCAATCAAAATGTAGAAATGTACATTTGTAACGGTAAATTCATATTTACATTGACAGTCTTTATGTCCATCTCTAAAACTGTCTTTAATATCTTAATATACCAGCATTTTTTATATTTATTAATCTGTACAGATAATAAGCTCAACATCTCCCATGAGGTAACCACAAGCCACAGACTGCAGGACATCACCGATGTCCACATCATGGCTCGCATGCAGGAAGCCAGTGAGTATGATAATAATAGAGTGTTTGATGATATAGTGTACACTGCATATTCACTGAAGATCCGATAACTGAAGTCCATATTTTTCAGGTTTACGGCAGGACTATGCTTCCACACCTGCTGCAGTTTCATGGAGACACCATGAGCCAGAACTGATGCTTCCCTCTTATTTCAGCACATCTGTTAAAAATATTAATGAATTTAATACAGGAAAAAAAATGGAAGCTTCATCTTCCTCTTGTCGACAGCCTGGTTTATCATCACCGAGCTCTTCCCCTTCTTTACCAACATCTGCTTCTAAACAAGGCTGCCAAAGTCCACAACTGTCCAAACTTCACCAGCAAGTCACCCAGTTTAAGCTGCTTAAACTCGCTCAGAATCAAGGTACATCGAGCACACAGTTCTGTACAGCATCTGTATTTATGGTCAGATAATTACAGACATTTTCATCAATACCCTATTGTGTTATTATAGGCCTCATGAGGTATGAGTAAACGATAATAAGAGAGAATATTGTAGGGTGGGTTTTAAAGAAAAAGACACTGAATCAATACAAATGTCACAGTTGATGAGGTTAATAATAAATACAGTCCAGTTTGTTGACACCAGGAGAAAATATCCATTAGACTATTTTTGGGAACCTTCGATTTTCGCATTTAAAACTTTTTTTTTTTTAACTGGATATGACTCCTAATGTCTTTTGCAGTGACATCACCACACAGGACCAGGTCACCTCTGCGAACCAGCCTCCGCTCCCTCCAAGCTGTCAGGAACGGCCGAAGTTTAGAGGCCGACGAATATCAACCTGCTGAGTCACAAATCACTCTCCCCCCATCAGGTTTGGATCTGTTTCTTCACAGAAAATTAAAATGCCAACAACATACACGAAGTTTGGCAGACATACAGCGCATTATTATAGCAACTGAAAAAAAAAGAAGTTTATTTTTATTTCCTCAGGTGCATCGCCTGTCAGAAGGGGGTCCAGTGTTCGGTCTCCATCAAATTCTGTACCATTCGTGAACTCCAACGGCTTTTTGAACTCAGTGAGGGACTCCTTGGACAGGACGACAGCCGTGAAGAGATTGCAGAGGTCTCAGTCTGTCAGCCCCTGCAGGATTCATCACTCTGCTAAAGGATACCTGCCTGTTCATGGGCGTGTTTTTGCCTCACCTGAGAGGTCGACGGCTGTAGCTTGGGCCAGAAATGCACCACCCACCCAAAGGTGAAAGATGTCACCGATAAATCCCTGAGAGTAATATGACAATTAGGTAAAATTGAGACATGAAGATTTATACCATGTCTTATTATTTTGAGTTACTTGTACTCTGCTTAACCATACGAAAAAATTTAAATTGTGAAGGAATGAATGTCTGTATTAGAGCGTTATAGCATGGCATGTTGCTCTGGGTAAAGATTATGTTTGTGCACAGTGTGTGAAGTGTCTTCATCTACAACAGATTGTAGATAAAGATGACAAAATAATGTGTAATGTGGTTTCTGTGAGTTTGGCTGCTAACAGGAAAAAAGGACACGTCTGACTGATAAGATTGACAAGTTATCTTTTAAGTATTTACCTCAGTCTTTTAAATGCACTGTAGGTAGCTGATGAGAAACATTATTTTTCCGTTTCTTTCTGTGTAAGAAAACACCCGGTAGAAATGACAATGAAGTGTTTTATCTTTAGTTGGCACTGTTGTAAGCAACACCTGACTGTAGCATCCTGGGAGGATGATTTTGTATTATGGATGGTAAAAACCTAAATAAAATGGACTGTTGTAAAAACTGACTGTTGAAGTGATGTTGAACGTTGTAGACATGTCAGCGGATCCGTCTATTGTGTAGATAAATTTACCCACCTGAGAATACTCATGAAATACTGAAAGTGAACAATATTGCACAGTGCAGCAGCAATCAGTATGTGCTGTACAAACACTGACTTTGCAAGAACGCTGCATTGAATGTGAATTCAGTTAATGCTAAACCACAAACACCTGCACAGCCTTGTGGTTTGTGCTTGCACCAGGACACAAAGCATCAGTAAAAAACTCTGTGTAAATAAAATGTATAGATCACTAGTAGTATGTGTCTTTAATTTCAATTTAACTGAGGATAATTTAAAACTTTAAAAAAGAAAAGAAAAGAAAAGAAAGAGCTGCTTGTCAGTATCTTCAGTATGTTTATTCTAATTCTTCACTTGGGTGAAAACAACCGAGTCACTGAACAATGAGTGCAAGATATTAATGATTAAAAGATAATGAAACAGCTGAACAAACACTTTCATATCCAGATTCGTGTACATCAAGTTATTCACTCAACATATAAAAGGCAAAACAAAATTTACAATGTGCTGTATTGTGGTGTAGACACAGGAAGGAAACTATTTACAAAACAGTGTACCAAATGTTTTCTCAGTTTTAAAATTGGGACTATAAACAATGATTTCTTGGTACTATATAAAAAAAAAAATTAAATTAGATGTCAGAGTCCATGTCGCTGTCTCCTCCTATAGATCTGAACTCCTCGCTCTCCTCATCTTCACTGAGTTGGACCTGGGAGAGCACAGCTGGGCCTCTCCTTCGGGCTTCATCCTCTTGATCGTCTTCCTCTTCCTCACTGATGCCGTAGTCTTCTCCGTTTCTCATGCTAGAGGGCTGCATCTGACTCCGGCTCTCTGTCTCCTCGTAGCTGCCGTAACTGTGCCAGAAGAGAGGGAAGCCAATCAGGACAACAAGATACACCCCTGACCTGCACAAACAAATTGTACAACAACTGCACCAGAGATGGTGAGCCTGGAGTTAATGTATATAGTTTTGGATAAATGCTATGGAGAGGATGACGAACCTTCAGAGCCACCTTAAAAATTTTGATTATGGGCGGAGAGACAGATGGATGGACGGACATCCTGATGACTTTATGCCGAGGGGATAAAAACAAATTTGAATACTGCTGCTAGTTTGCAAAAATTAAAAAATAAAATAAAAAATCCATCAGCTGGTGAAAGACGGGGTGGTTTTTATTGTGAATTAGTCATAGGTAAAGCCATGTTGTGTGGAAATCAGATTGTGGTTTCAATTACTTTTTGATTAAAATGAGTGATTTTAATTGTTTATGCAGAAAAAGATACATCAGTTGCTTTTATGTTGTATGTCTGACAAAGACGGTCAAAGAGTTTTTGCTTAGTAAAATCCTGCATTTTCTGATGCCACCAAGAAAGTCAACCAGGACTGAAATCTCTAGTGGCCTCTCCCAATGTAACTGGGAAAAAGGACAATCTAATCTAGCGGGCAACAAATACAGTTATTTGTATCTGAGGAAAAAGATCTAAATGCTAATTTTCCCTGGAGAAAAATGCTGAAAGTGTTTAAGAGTTTAAAAAGTTGCTTGTAAATTTGTCCAAGACTTGCTAGACATTTGAACACGACTTCACATCCTTTTGTAGATGAAAGCTCACTTCTAATTGTTATAAAAATGTCTGGGGACCACCAAAGAAAGGAGACAAAATGGAAAAAAAAACAAAAAAACAAATTGTGCAGTGACAAGTTTTCACCACATTCAACACACTGTGGCCCAGCATCACAACAGCAATTATGAATCCAAACTTACTGTATTCACGATATTTCATATTTATTGGCAGAGTTGCTTACCACAACACTTTTTTCAGCAGAAACGATCCATTTTGTTCACTGCATCGAAGAATCAATGACTTAGGCTATATTCACATTACAAGGCTCATTTTCTAATTTAGATTTTTTTGCTCAGATCAGAAAACAAAACAACATGATTTGTGCAACACGAAGTTGAATCACTTCAGCCTGGTAATGTGAACGTAGCCTTAGAGTATCATTAGCTGCTGGGTCAACTGTACCTGACATTACTGTCTTCCATGTGAGGCTCATCAGGTCCGTCTCCTTCATATGACATCATACTCTCCTCCTGATCCATGCCCATGCGAGCCGTCTCTTGAGCTCTCCGTGGAGGTGCGGGTCGCACATCCACCTCTCTATCAGAGTCGCTACCACTCTCCGACAGATGTATGGCTGGAGGGGACATACAATAACAAAGTGACCATTTGCAGGACAATAACGCTGTTTGTTTGTTTTTCCTGCTTATATTGTTTTTTCTTTATTAAAGTTGTGAACATTTTCAGCCCTGCAGGCGGACTAACAGGAGAAAGGGTTGTCGCCCTCCTCTTCACTGGCATCATCCTCTCCATCAGACATGAGCAGGTCCTGGTACAGGACGCTGGCTTGGGCAGGGCGGTTAGACCGGATGTCTTCTTCTTCCTCCTCCTCATCTTCCTCCTGCTCATGCAGTTGTCTGCGGAGGGGTAGCAACATCTCCTCTTCATCGTCTTCGTCCTCTAGATCTCCGTCTGCATCTTCTGCCTACAAAGACAGACAATTTAGTTGTAGATGAATAACTAAGAGCTGAAAACTAAGGAAGGATATGAGTAAATACAAAATCAAGAATAATACATAACTTGAAAACATTTAAACTACAGGAGGGCTTTTAAATCACTTTCTGACACACTGATGAAGGTGTAGATAGAAGTGGATTGTACATATGTATCTACTAAAACTGCGTGAGAATTTAATAAATAATTTTAATTAGAAATCACCCAATTTCAACTGAATCAGGCCACACAACTACGATTATGTTAAATGGGAATTTTCGGCCAAATGATGTGGAATGATGTGAAAAACTAAAGTGATTCTGATATCCTGTAGCTAATTGCATAAATATGTAAATGTAATTGGAAGTAAGTTGTGTATAAGTGTGCAACAGTGATGACTTCAACTACAAAATATTTCAATAAATATGTCTTTCGTACTGGCGCTGGAGTCTTGGGTTTGCCATCATCATCCTCCTCAAAGCCTTCAATGTCCACATCTGATTCTTCCTCTCCAGGTCTTCTGAGGTGGCGACCCTGGAGTGTAAAGTGATACAAAGTCAAGAAGCAAAACAACTACTCCAAGTTTTCACCGAAATGTCATCTACAATGCTCTAGTGTAAGAGCCTGTAATGAAGCTGCGTGCTCTGAGGATAGTTTGAGGAGGGGTGGCATGTTGTTGCAAGCCTTATTTCTGTCTCTCTCCATACCTGCCCCCCTCTCTTCTCTGGAGCAACCACTAGAGGTCCCTCAGAGAAAAGGCTGCTGGTCTCTCTGGGCACACTCCCTGAGGCCCCGCTGTCAAACAGATCAGCAGGCTGGCCAAACACCACACAGAGCAGCACACACACACAAATAAAGAGACAGGACAAGAAGGCAGGAGCAAAGGAGAAAGGAGACACTATAGTGAGGACACTACACTGATGAGGTGAAACGTGAATGTCTGGAAAAGGGGAGTTAGTGCAGAGAAGGGCTTGGAGCAGTGCAAGGTGTGCCAAGGAGACTACCGCAAGTAGAAAAGTGTAGACTACAGGGTGTGGCAAGTTATATTCAGCTGGAGGCCTTAAGTCTATGGTCACTGTAGTCAGATATAGAAACCCAAGAAACCACCATTTGCCCAACATAGAAATAAAATTGGTGCAGTGTCTGCTCTACTACCTGTGGTGTGTACGGTCCTGGTGTCATTGGATCCAGACACTCCAAGTCTGCTGCATCCAGAGCTGCTTCTTTAGCAGTAGAGATGTCCTTCTCTAACTGGGTCAAGTGCTCATCATACTGGTAGCACAAAAAAACAGGTGGTTATTACAATACTGACTGATGTTTTTTTTTTCCTACTCATAAAAATCATATTTTATTAAAAATATCATTGGACACTGCAAAACTCTGCCAAGGCTGAGCATTCCATGCAAAGGGTCCCTTCTTCCTTCAAGTTTAATTCCTTTGTAGTTATATGCAACACCTGTACTTAGATTCTGTCACCATGAAAATGTACTCCTAGAACGTGGATCTTGTCCATAAGTTGTGTCGTAGGAAAAACAGCTGTTCCAGAAGACTACGCATTTCCTGTTCCCCTGGGCAGATTCGTCTGAAATTTTACTGACCTGTTCCCATCCCTGATGTCTATCTCTGATAAAATGGTTCATGCAAATCTGTCAATAAGGTTCTGAGTCAAATGGCTGCCCTCAAGGTTCTCACGGTGTTAAAGAAAGTGAGAAAGAGATCCACCCTTTTTATACGGATCAACATTCAGTGGTTCCCTCTTTGGGACAACGTTAATTGACAAAACTGGCCAAAACAAGAATCATCTTGTAATGTTAAAAAAAGTGGGGAAAAAATTGCTTAATCTGCCCCTTTGTCTGGATCCACTCCAAAATTTAACGGGCTGTGGCGGAGGTAATTTTAAGAAATTTGGCTGGAATAATTTTTCCGAATTTCACTCCAAAGAAATAAATCTCTGCCTAAAGCAGTCTAAAAATCATAATTTGAGAAATTTGGCAAATTATGCAGCAATGTAATAAAAGATTTTATTTTTCAGGGACACTTGAAAAATAAAGTGACCCATTCTACAATGATAGGGTGAGTGAATTTCTAATAAATGTGCAGCATTGCTTTGCAGCTATTCTGATAATATAGTAATCATGTAACTTAGGGCATAAAATCTCATCAGCATGACTCTACCCCTCGGACATTGAGAGGACAAAAGAAAGGGCCAAGAATTAACATACCTCTGCTAAGGTCTGCTTGCACACATTCACAATATCCAGGGCTGTCTTGGTGTAAGCACTGTCTGGGCCTGTAAAAGACATGAAAAAAAATACTTCTTCTTTAAACTAAAGTACAGAATTCTACTTCTCTTACAATTCTTATGAGAAGTAGACCTCAGAGATCACGATAACAGCGATGATAACACATTTACCGTTGTATTTGATACTGTTGGTGTGGACGAGACTGACATCTGAAAGGAATGCATCTCGGTTCTGGTATTTGTGTTTGGAGATGTTCTGTGGAATCACGAAATAAAAATGAAGCTTCTGTTGATTTCTTTGACCTGCTGATGCTGAAAATATCAAATGAGCATATTTGTTTCAAGGCTGACATCTTAGATTGACTCTCACCTTGCGAACGCTCTCTAGATCCATGGGGCTTACGATCACCTTATAATAATCAGGCACAAACTTTTTGTTGACAGGATGGTGAAATGGCCATGACTGTAAAGAAGGGAGGAATTAAGAATTAAGAGGCAGATCATCAATCGTGAACATTGCTCGAACATCGAAGGGTTGACTTACTTCATGAACCGCCATCATTTTCTGGGTCACAATGTTGTCCAGGATGAAGGAGAAGGCCACCTGATCATCGTCATCCAGCAAGGGGTTGATGGCTTTCTCCAGCCTCACCAGCCGATCCTCCTTCTGCACGCACACAAACATATAGTGGGTTAATGTGGAACAAAAGGGCAGTAAGATGTGAAATAATAAAAAACATTCACATTAACATTTACCTCTTTCAGTTTGGTATCACACAGGTCCAGCATGGACTGTGCTACCTGTGTTATTGGATGTTTTGCACCTAATGGAACAAAGAGTCACATTAAAACTTTGATGTGGATTCAAACTGAAAGTCTAACTGAAACCAGAGGAAGGACCTGAGGCTGTTTTCAAGAGATGAACATGCTCTTAGAATTTTACCATTGTATGTTGCGCTGTTTTTGACAATCACTTCCACTGCTTCACGGAACTCCTCTCTTGATGGGTACATTCGCTTGCGTACATTCTCCCTTAGTGTCTGCAGGTCCATAGGCCGCGTGATGATCTTATAGTAGTCCTTCACAACCTTGGCATTGACTGGTGTGTGGAAGGGATACGTCTGCATGGAAGAGGCGGGAGGAGTAAAAATGAGACAGGAGACCAGCAAAGGAGCAGAATTGAAACACTGATATGTTGGTGGGTGTGCCTGACAGATCTTACGCTTGGGTGATCGCGCATGTCATTGATAATACTCTCCAGCACAGAAGACAAGGTCACCATGGGGTCAGTGCGTCTGCGGTGGATGGCCTTGTGTGGTTTCTGGGAGTATTTAAAAAGAGAAAACAAAAGCAGTGTAAAAGGTCAGCTAAAGGAGCTCTCCCTTCGAAATCTGTAAGAAGAAGCTGTAAAACGCTGCTTACATTGAGGTAGTCACAATGGACAGCACTGCCTACGCGTCTCTTCTTCTTTGGTGGGAGCTGTTGCTTGGGGAACTTGAGCACTAAAGACTTTCTGCGCACCTCATCAGCACTGTAGGGGAAATAAAACTGTTAGGTACTGCAGATGGTAGAGGCAACAGACCAGATCTTTGATAAAATTATTTTGAAAGCAAGGAGAGTAGAAGCAAAGACAATCCATAACCTTTCAATGAGCTGTTTGCCCAGCACAATTTTGGTGCCTTCCACCTTGATCAGCTCCTCGTTGTCATTGTGGATGACCGTCTTTTCCAGCTCCTCCTCCTGCTCCTCTGTCATGGCAACTGGATTAGAAGGTGGTGCGTTGGTCTGATAGTAGAGCGGGCAGAACTTGTTGGTCCTCATGTGTCCAATGGCTCCACATGCGCCACACTTCAGCTAGCGAAACAAGGCAAAAATTAAGGAACGCGACAAATTATCTGCCCGTGAAATATCATAATAACACTGACAGACCATTATCACAAACTGAAATAATATCTACACCAATGAAACTGGCTATAGGTTTGCATTTAACTGGGTATGAAAAAGATAGCGAGGAAAAAGAAAAAGAGTACTGAATCGGCAGGCTTACTTTTACCTTGAGGTCTGGTCTCTCTTTAACCTTCTTGGCCTTCTTCTCTGGAGGTCCCTTGATCTTGTCTTTCTCTTGGTTTCTCTTCAGTCTCCTCAACTGCTCCTGAATACGCCGACGCTCCTTCCTCATCTCTTCTCTGTGCTGCTCATCGAAGAGGGCAAACTTTCGTCTGCAGCCACGAAGACACACAGGACTGGCTATTTAACACTCATTGGTACAGTGATGATGACATGGACCGAATTAAAAATGGATGTTTTGGGCAGCTGCATCAAAAACTGACTGGCAAACTAGAAACAAACACCCACAATAGGACAAGACATCTCAACAGTTTGTTTAGTGAGAGGCTCACATGAATTCATCATCTTTAGTAGTTCTTATCCTGGTGTAGGCATCGATCACTGCAGCCTTGCGTACTGTCTCGCAGCGGACATATTCTTTTCCGTCCTCATCCCTGAAGGTCCGATATATCTTGAGTCGCCGCCCTGTGGCCGAGGAGTTTAGGCTGGTCACGGAGGACGTGTCATCATCCTTGTGGGAACTGATGGATAAGGCACTGGCTACAGAGGGACAGGAAGTAAAGCTTACAGTTAACAGACACAAAACAGCATTTTACAACCTTGTCCTCAGTCCACTCTCACTCTAACAAACGCAGACTCACACAATCCTTTGCGCCGCTCCTTGCGTCCCTTGATGTCACGATCGCTCTCCTCGCACATCAGCATCCTCTGCAGCTCCTTCCTCTCCTGCTCCTCCCTCTCACGGGAAAGCTGGGAGCTGGTCTTCTTGTTTTGCAGCATGTTCTCAATGTTCTTCCCCATCTCCTCAAAGTCACTGTCCTCTGCCGAGCTGCTGTCTGTGTCTGTGGAGAGCACCTCTGTCGACTCCAGCACTCTGTGGTGGGGTTGCAACATTGGAGAGAACTCAAGATGTGCTCGGACAGAAACCTTAATAACATAAAAACCCAAATAAGAGTCTCACTTGTTCTGCAGGTCAAAGATCCTCTGGCATTCTTCCTTGTAACGCTCCTGGTGTTCCGCAACAGAGAAACGAGAGCCTCTGGCAAACTTGCTCATGGGTCCCTCGCCTGAACGAGCCTGCTCTGTGGACATGGTTCTCACGACGTCAATCACTTCCCAGCGAGACAGTTTCTTGATCTGATGCACAAACAAACAAACAACCACTTAAAAAGCCTTGAAGGTAAGGTAAAAAAACAACAACAAAAAACACCCTTGAAGTAAAGCTGTACGGCTTTGTTGCAATTGTCAACCCTGACCTGCAAGCAGAGTTTTGTGGCTGTTGCAGTTGGAGTGAAAAAGAGACATGTCCTATGTCAGTTTCATATGCCTGCATACTGCCGTGAGCTTACCTCATCTTCTGGAACACCAAACTTGCGCAGCAGCTGCTTGGCATTCTTCAGTGAGAGTCTCCTCAGGTCAGCATCTGTCCCCGTTACTGTCTTCTTGGCAGGCTGAGGCTCTTTGTCATCCTGAAAAACCACACAGGATCAAAGATATCACCTTCCATACTGACACATAGCAAAGCATGGGGTAGGCATACTTTTGCTTTAGGTGGTCAGACCTTCTGTTGAGTGGGCTTGTTGGGCACTTTGACATAGGAGAAACCTTCTCCACAGCCTGTAGGGTCAGCCACACCTGTGACCTCCAACAGGCATTTCCCCTTCATGGCAGAAATAAAGGCTCTTGTTGTGTTCCAAGGAGCTGTCCGCACCTGGGGGTGTGAGACAAGATCAGTGTTGTGTACTGGTTTCTTGTTTTTGTTGTCTTAAGTCTGAAACACTTCATCGTGAGAAAGCAATTAGATCAATACCTCATCATCAATCTTCATTTGAAAGTCCTCTTCGTTCTCCTCCTCTGGTGCAAAGAAGGATTTCTCACCATATCCAGCGTCCTTAAGGGGTAAAATAATTTGTAGTCACGCTGTGCCACAGCACACTTCTATTAACCTCATGAGGTGATTTAGAGGAAAGCACGATTACCTTGAGCCTCTGCTCTGCCACCTGCATGCTATAGTAGGAGCAACACTGCTCTGGAGACACCATGGCCCTGATCTCCTCCTCTGTAGGCAATCTGAAGTCAGGCTTCAGCACCCACCAGTTTGAATCCATCCCTGGTTATTAGGACACTGTTAGACATTCCCTCTAAACTGCAACGTTACTCTTAGATCAAAAAATGTTGCATTACCAAAAACACACACAGCTGAGCTCATGCAGCTTTGATTAGCACTCTTTATAACCTCAACGTTGCCCTGATATAACATAACTGGTTAAGGTTAGTTCAACAAATGATAGTAATCAATGAATGATCCGTGTGCGGGGTGCAGAGTTGACGAATAAATGTGGCCTACCTGTACGTTTGAAGTCAGCGCAGAGTTTTAGTCGTTTCCTGATGCTGCTCTCGGAGTGAGAGGGAAACGCTTTCTTTATATCTTCCATGCGGATTCTCCGGGGTCGATCCTTGCTCTTCCAGAACAAGCGGTAAATGAACACCTAGAGAATACAGATGTGACAGCTGAGCATTTTGCAGCAACAATGGCTAAGCTTTCTCCGGGAGGTCGGGCAAATTAACATACCTGTAGGAAATCTCTGATATGAGTGTTGGCTCGTTTAGAGTTGGGGCCTGGAACCTCAAACAGGGGGCACTCCTGACCAACTACAAAAATGTCCACAAGCTCTCTGATGTAGTAGCCGTGTCGTGTTCGTAGAACCAAGAAGTCAGTCTCTGGCATCTTGTGCAGGTAGATTGGAGCCCGGAAAAGGTTGTTTTCAAATGCCTAAAATAAAAAGACATGCCATTTCATGGTTTGCAATCATAACAGACCAATGATGCAACATATATTTGCTTATTTTGTACACTGAATCGCTAACTGTGAAGGTGCTGACCTGGAGCAGCTGTCCGGGATGCAGAGAACCAAGGAAAGGGGACGTGTGGCAGTAAACAGTCTCTCCATATTTGCAGTCTGGTGCTCCAGGATCCTTTCCAGGTTTCTGAAGAATAAAGCAACAATTCCTTCACGTACATGTACAACTCTATCTCACAAAACAAATGACATGAGTGGAGCATATCAAACCATTCCAAGATTTTAGATTTGTATTTTACTATTTAAGATGTTAAAGATTTAAAGACCTGTGCAAAGTCTTGAGCACAAAACAAAGACTAAACTCACCCTCTTGTAGTAATTTTTGATCTTAGTGGCCATGCCGACTTGCATGATGAGAGGGGGGTATTCCTCACTGTACTCTGCCAGGATCAGATCTCCATCTTTGCCCGTCAAATCCTGTGGGGTTCGCATGAAGAACATGTCTCCTCCTCCTGAAGCCTGTCGCTCCTGCTCTCGCATCTACGCACACATACACAGGCACAAAAAAAATAAACTCAGTACACCATTAATGTGCCAAAATTTATCGGAACTTTACTGGAGTAATAGTGCTTGTTGTGAGCATGGCTCCACCTTGGCCTTCTTCTTTATGTGTTTGAGTAGTGGCTGGACAGCATGAGGACCTGGTTGAGCCAAAGAGCCAAATGAGTACTTCTTCAGAGTCGGTCGATGAAACTGGCGCAACTTCATGGGTCCCATATGGGTGGGGAAGAAGGGCTGCCTCAGCTCCAGTGCCGGGATAGAGTGCTGTTACAGGGACCAAAAATGTACTCAGGTTATATGACATTCTAGACTTCAACTGCTCACATTTCACAGGATATGGCTCTATATCTACTCCCTATGATCAAGCAGAAGTCTATCATAACATCTGCAGTATAAATTCCGATCTCCATGCGGTCCTGTCTGCTTTATATCAGTCATTTACTGCATACCTGAATAATGTTGCCACCAAAGGTTCCCCTCAGGCCCTGCTGCTTAGGATAGTAGAACTCATCGTTTGAGAGGTTCCAAGGATCCTTCACTTCCGGCTGGGACATGTTCTGAGTTGACAGAAACCATATTTCCAACTTAAAGTAATACCATTCAAACCTTTTCAATGTTCGAAATGAATTATTAGAACACCAAAATGCCACAGACAGCCTCAGTTGCACGTATTCTGTCAATTCTCTCATAATGTGCTCTTTTATTAAGTAGCCCTTGATCTTCCTTACTCCATATTCTACAGTCTTCCGTTTCAAAAGACCCACACCTCCACTGAAGAAATAGGCCTTGTTATCTGTTATTGCAAGTAATTAAACATCTGAATTTGGCTGGCTGGATGAGGCAGTGTACCTGCTGTGGTTCATCTTTTATCACGCCTGTCTTTCCCAGCAGGATGCGGCTCTTTTTGATTGCCGTTTCCTTCTTATTCTCCTTTGATGGGGAGTGTGAAGTCATCTCCTCCTTTTCATTGGGAATTTCTACAAGAAACAACAAATTAGCAAACTTATGCTAATAAAAAAATGCATGAAAACAGTTTTGCCAAAAACAGAAAACGTGTTTCCTTTTGAGCTTAAGAAAAGTTCCACGTCCATGCGACAACGTTGCTAAAACTATATTTTTCACAATATTTAACCTTTCATTTTAAATTAGATGATGGCCCTATATGCTATTTACTTAAAATACACACCATCTACATCAGTGCGGTCACATTGCTTTTTTAGCCACCAAATAACAGAGATCAGCTATGGAAAAAGTCAAATTAAGGTGAATATAGAGCTAAACAAGATAGAAATTTTGAAAATACCAAGGATGATATTTTCATCATTGGGATCCAGCGTAAGAACAGGTGGCATGAGCAAGTGATCCATCTCCTGGTCATCCCAGATAATATTATCTTCCCAGCGTCCGTACACTAACTCCTCGTTGTCAATGGGGAAAATGGAGAACCAGGGAGCGTCTTCCTCCTGACAACCTGTCAAGGGACAACAACAAATTGAGACATTACAGAAAATGAGAGAAGTTAGTCTGACATAAAAGGTCATGTGAATATATTTTTTGTACTGTAACCTAAGAACAAACTCACCTTGATTATCATGGATGTTTTTTTCCCTTTTAGAGCCAGAGATTGACGACGTTTTGAGCATCAGTGGAGGTGGAGGAGGCACCAACTGGGAATTACTTCTTGTCAGACCTGCAACATTTAACAGATTATTCTATTTCCATTACACCCACATTACAGAACATTGCTCCACATCATCCCACCATTAAGACTGTACACTGACAATTTTCAGTGTTATTTGAGCATTTGTTGTCTTTGTGTTTTGCTGTTACAATGTCTTTCAGATTTTGTAAAGACCACCTTGGCATTATATGCTGTTTGCCTCACTGAAAGATCCATTACAAGTTTTACTACTATATTTTTTTATGAGGTCTTACCCTGCTGAGCATTATAAGCATTAGCATTTCGAGTCATGCTAGAGGGAAGCCACCCCGCCAGGCTGGCTCGCTGAGTCTTGGTGCCCTTGTGTTTTACATCCTCCCCATTCCAGATAATGTCTTCTTCCCATTGCAGTTGAGTGACCATCAGGAAGAGCTCATTCTCAAGAGCTTGACTGTCCTTAACTCCATCTTCATTATCATCCTCTCCATCGTTGTTGTCTTGCTTCTGAAGCCAGAGACACATAAAACACATTATCAGTAGCACGATCATCAATTCACAATTATCTCTACAGCTGTCCACCTCTGCATACCTCATGTGCAGTCTCCGTTTTTTCTTTAGGTGCATCTTGGTTCTCAGGTTGACTGGACTGCTTTTCTTTTAGCCTGAACCCATAGTTGAAGTTGCTTCCATCCTCAGAAACGCATAGCATATCATACCAGAGCTGGGCTGGACCATATCTCCATTCTGCTATTTTAGGTCGAGACTCTGCCTCCTTGTCCCCATCACCACAAGTTTGCGAGAACTTAGATTCGACTGGAGCCATCATGGTTATCTGGATGGCAAGAAAAAGCATGTGCTGAATACAATGGCCTATTCCCAGACGACTACTACTAGCTGGCTTTTTGAGAGCCTACTGTGTACGTAACATTGAAAGATGTACCTCATCATCAGAAAGACACTGCTCTGGAGGTGGAGGGGGTGCATACTCATAAATCCATCCTGACTTCTTCTCTTGGCTTTGCTCTGTGGGCTCTCCCTCTGGAGGAGGTGTCCCAGGATGAGGATCTCGATGCTTCCTCTTCTTCTTCCTGCGTGCACTCCTCCACACTGACGGCATGTTCTTTCCAGGACCAAAAAGCCGCAAGAACCTCAGCACCTGGTAGAACATCCGAAATATTGGCTGTCAGTTGAACCCTATTTTAAAATGATGATAAAATATACCTTTTGCATGTATAGTTACATATTTCAGCTCAAGACAGTGCCTGTAGAGATGTTTTACCTTTCCAGGCCTAAACTCTGGGAAGAGCTCTGTGACACCTGGCAATGATTTGGCAGCATCTTTCTGCATGATGCCAGCAAGAGGGAGGTTAAGTCTATCTGGAGGGCCTCCAGGCCCCAAGCCCTGGCAGGGACGGTCAGTTTCTGACTCAGAGTCTGAGGAGCTGCTAAAGTCAACTTTATCTGCTGTAGATGATGGCGCAATGATGGAGGGAAGAATAATACCATCACCCTCTTCCGCAACTGTAAGGAGAGACAGTGACAGATCCCAGCAGAAAAAGAAATAATCACACAATAGCTTTAAATAGCTGTGACTTATACTACTGGAACCAACTGTGAAGTATTTGTTCTTCAGAGGAAATCTAAACAGTAACAATAACATCCACCCTGAAGCAATTATCTTCCTTACAGACTACAAAATAGCCATTCTGTAAACAGCTAAAACACGTAAAAACGGCACGCCAAACACAATTTCTTTACAGGAACTAATGATGAATAAACATGCCCTTACCATTTGTGCTTTGAGGGGAAGGTTCCTCTTTCTTAACAGATGTAGGAAGACTTGGTGGTGGCGGAGGGGGCATGAGCTTTGAATCAATGTCCTCGCAGTCTGCATCATAGTCATCTTCATCATCTAAAATCAATGGATTATAAAAGAATGTTACATTAAAATAATTATACCTAAACAGGACATCAACAACGTTTTGGAATCCCAGGTGAGGATGAAGGAAAATAGTGAGAAACATTTTTTTTAATAAGATGGAAAAAAAATCTCTATGATATGTCAGTTTCATTCTTATTTAAAAATATATAGTAAACTAATAACATAGATTAAGTGAGTCTAAAATCATTCAAGCACAAATATGACCGCAAAGAGCTGTCAGTTGGTCACCTGTTTTCCTGCTGGGCTGCAAAGTCCCCATGACCTGACGGTACTTCTTTGTCTCATCCTCAGCAACCTCACTGATGTCAGAATAATCAACTGCATCTTCAGTGCTTTTAACCCAGCCTGTATGAGAAGACATTGAAAATATCACCCCATTCACATCCTGTCTAAATTAATGTGAGGTTGCTTGTTATAGTTAAGCGAACCTTCTGCATCAACACTATCAGACTCCCTGCTTTCCTCTTGATCATCATCCTCATTGGCGGTGATCTCCGTAATGAGTGAGCCCAGACCCAGATTACCTAAACCAGCCAAATGTTTTTTAGATTCCTGGGGTGAGATAAAAAGTTATGAACAAATATTAGTTACTCTTGGTAAAATAGTCTATTATATTATACTTTCCACAATTTAATTATATGATTGTAAATGCTATGCATGGTGATACTACATGATTTTGACTCTTAAATGCTACAGCAGAAAAGTGTATTTCAACACCCACGTTGTCTAGAATACTGTCATCCTCTAGCTGTCCATCTTCGTTGATGTTTCCAAACAGGAAGCCAGTTATGGAGAAAGGGCGATCTTGGTCCTCGTCACTATCGGAATCAGACATTCTAAAAAGATAACATTTACAGATTATGTATCAGGTTCGTCCTTTCATTATGCCAGATAGACAACATTAAAGAAACATCACTATGATTCTACATGACTGACACACCTACTGAATTTAACATTTTAGCCATTTGGGGCTTCGGTTCCGGTATTCTTTTTATGGTAATTTTCCTCAACCATAAATATGTGTCCGAAAAATTACCTGGCTTTGCTGTCAATTTTGACCTGAAGCTTTCTAGCAGACAAACCCAATAATGTTATCAGTGCTGCAATGGTGTATAGCCGCGTTAGCTACCTGGTTTCGCTAACATTACCTCGCTCCAGAGCAACATGATGAAAACACAACATCACTAATGTCATAGATACAGGTTATACTCACCTTTCGGGAAACCTTCAGATTGTGTGCACTTGGGCTTTAGCCAATTTACAGTATCTATTGAACACTAAAGTTAAGTGCAGTTCATTCACAGCGCAGGCTGGCAAAGAATCAAAGTTAGCTAATGCTAACGTTACCTGGTAAAAATAACTTAGAATACGGTAACTAAAATCATTGTAAACATCTTTTCTTCTTGTGCCTGTATCAGTTTTATGGAGTCGAATGAAAAAAATTATTTAATGCAGTTTACAATCTCAGATTATGAATAAACTTTTGTTTTTATTTATTTGTTTATGTCGGGCATCGTAGCACCGTCGGCTAAGCTAGTAATCGAGGTTCTTCTTCTTCTGTGGTGTTTAAGGGTAGTTGCCATCGAAAGAGTTGCTTTACTGCCATCTTCTGGAATCAGTCAGAACCTACATTGTCCCACCTACTCTCTCTCTCGCTCTCTCTCTCTTAAAAAAATAAAATAAAATTTATATATTATATATATATATATATATATATATATATATATATAAGATTAAATTTTATTATCATTGCTCAGTACAGGTACTCAACAACGAAATGCAGTTTAGCATCCAATCCGCTCCGCTTGCATTAACTGGCATTATTCATTGATGCTCAGGTGCCAGGTACAAGTGAAGTTAGTAATGACATAATAAAAATGGATGGGGACATGGGGTATAATAATGCAAATAATAAATGGAGATACCAAGACAGGGAGGGACAATTAGCTTAAAGCTTTAATTATTATACTTTTAACTATTACAACAGTGCCACCATTATTTGTTGATAATAAAAGGCACCTGACAATTATTTGAGGCAATGATTTTATTATTAAAACAAAAAACCAAAAAAAGCATCAAGCCCCACAAGTCATTCTTGATTTATTGTCACGAAAACCACAATTTAAATATTTCCTGAGATTTGGGGGTTTCTGTGTTGGATTTTAAAAGATTTAACATTTTAAATGCTAATTAATATGTATATTTAGCACACAAAAAAGTATCCTTTAAGGGCCTCTGCCACAAAGCTATTATGTTATCCAACTAACTTGAAGAATGTGCCACTTTATTAGTATGTTTTAATCAATAGTAACAGTAAGTGTATATAGCATGTCTGAAAGTTGATAAAACTACCTTTCAAGCAATACACAGTATGTGTACCAGTATGTTTGATCCTATACACTTCAGTTTCCCTTGGTCAACATGTTTCAGTATGAATACCAAAATGTGAGTTGAATTTTTACAAAAGTGTACTTTCTTCCATCCACATTACAGGACGTATTGTAAAATGACACAAATGTAAAGTACAGTTGATAGTGGAAAGCCTTTAGAGGTGAAAATGTATTCAATGGAATCAACATGTTTTTGCTGTTTTTCTACTCAACTTTGTACAATTACGTATTAATATAGAGGTCCCAAACATCTAAACTTTCAAACTAAAAAAGTTTAACAAACAAATCAACAAAAAGAAACACACAATAACATTTTAGCCAGTTTTAATAGTTTTAAAACACTTGGTTTGGAAAAAAGTACAAAAGTGATCCTGGACACCACAGTATGAAACCAGCCCAAGAATGCAAGGTGATAGGTGTGTTCCTTTAAAAAGCATCATCTACAGACATGTTAATTTTAACTGGCCTTACCATACACATACTGTACTCACTAAAACAGATACAAGCAATTGTTTAAATATACCGGCTGACCCCAGTAAAACATTTACATGTGATTCTTAAAAAACTAATTAAAAGAGAGGAGGGGGAAGAAGTCAGACCACAATGCCAACTGGTGTTTGGCAGGAAAATCATGCAGAATTACAATCGTTCCACTAAAGAGAAACGGCAAAAACCAGACAGCCTTTCAAAGTGTTCATTGGTTGATCTAGGAATTGTCACTGAGAGAGTTCTCTACTGTTGAGCGGCAGCTCAGTGGTCACCATTCCCACATTTGCATACATTATAAAGTTGCGCAGGGTCTCCATTAAGGAGAGCTTGTCTTGCACAATCAATTTAGAAAAATATAACTAATTGCTATTTAATAAAACCCATAAAGCTGGGATGTTCTCTTAATATGTTGAGAGGAAATAAAAAAGCTAAGAAAAAACATTTGAATAAATAAATTGCATGGTTTCCATAAAACTGAAGTGGATACACTGAGTCAACAGAATACTATCCACATACGCACACCATGCTTTTGTTTTGGCCCGGCAGTGTTAACGACGAGGGCTCCATCCTCCGTCCAAAGTCATATGCCAGGATCCAGTGAAAAAGTTGCCATAAAATATCTAAAATATGTCGACATTTAGAGAAAGTTTTCTTTATTCAACAATCGATTTCCATGTACAACATGGTCTCCGGCTTTACAAATTAAGAAATAATCTGTGTTGATGGCAATGAGGGAACACAGGAGGGAGACTCTCACAGTGTTAAAACAATGAAGCCGTTCTGTGTTGTTACCCACTGGCTGGCCTATTGTTAGGGCAGCAGCAGTGAACTTCCTGTTCGGTCAAACTTTTTCCCTTTAGAAAGGGCAGCCACCTGTTTCATGAGCTCCCTGTTCTTGGCCTGTGGAGACAAAGGATTAATGGTCAGAAATTAGATGCAAAGTCAGGAACTTTATTATTTTTACTACCTTTACTTTACTACCTTATTGTGATTTTAGTGGCAGCGAACAAACCAGCTTAGTTTAGAACAATGCAGTTTCAAATAATTTACTTTAATCAGTTATGGTACTCATCAAAAAAATAACATCCAACAAACAACAAACAAATATTTCCTGCTCAACAGGACTGCATTCTGAAATTATGTTTCTGGAATTTCAGATTTAAAAGTCACTCCTTAGTGAGTTGTCCTTTTGGTGGAGGTCCGAGAACATTTTCTAGATACGTTTCTAATTCTAATTTAGGATTTTCCAGTTTTAGGAGCCTGATAAACCACTATTACCTTTGTAAGTGAAAGATTGGCACAGTGTGTTTTTGAGCTTATACAATGCGGACTTTTGCGTTGTTTGTTTGGGGTTGCAAACTGGATTGGCACGGTTTAACGCTCTGTGTGAAGTGAATTGAACTCTTTTTCATAAGCACACCCTCACATTCACATCATAATTGCTTTGCTTGTTTAATACATTTATTGAAAACTGAATTAAGTTGTGGTCTATTTGTTTTTGCAATGCTTGTTTTTGGTGACATGTTATTGCTATTTGATTTATTGTTTTGAATGGTTTGACTGAGCCATTTTATTTCTATTTTATAATTATCATTTGTCAGTCGTGACTCTAATTGGCATTGTTTCATGTGTCAAACCCACTACAATAAAGTTGAAGAATGATTTCTTCTTTCCAAATAGTCAAGTTAAGTCATCTGGTTTATTCCATATTGCAGAAAAGAAAAATATCTCAATGTCAGATTTTTTTCCCTAATAATGTGCAGCCATGCTCACTTTGGGGAGTATTTCTGTTACATATGTTTAATATATATGTAGTTTTCTACCTGCTGTTGCTCCATAGCATCTTTGTGCGACTTCTCCATTTGGTTCATCTTCAGTCTCATATTGGATTCTTGGTACTGAAAGTCTGCTTTGAGCTCTGTGAGCTAGAGGGGAATTTAATATTCAATACGTCAAACAAATACAAGCAACTTGATGCTGCTTTGACTCATTAGTACTGGAGGTCCTACCTTTCGGTCCTTCTCCAGAATGGTTTGATCCCTTTGCTGCAAAAGTCTCTTCAGTGACATCACTTCCTCCTTCAGCTGGCTGATGAGAATAAAGTTGTCTGTTCCTCCAGAATCCATCGACTGGGTGATGGAACTACTGATGGGAGAAAGAAAGAAAGAAGTACAAGGCCAGTACTAACATGGGTAAGTCAACATATTGGAAAAAATATAGGCATTTAATGCTATCTCAAACAATCAGAAGACTTGTTGTACCTGTCCCCGTTAGATGGCTTCATCTCCAGTTTTGGTTTCTTCTTTGGAGTCTCCTTCTGGATTGATGATGATTTATGGCTGCAACGAAAATCAATATGGCAATGCGCAATTTGGGCCTAAATGCATTATTTTCTACATAATGTATATTATTCAGTCTGAATTAGAAGGGAAGTTTTACCTCTGCTTCCACAGTCCTTGCTCCTGCTCAGGACTCAAGCTCCCACTCAGTCTGCAAAAGATAAGTTAGCTGTGACTTGGCTGGATCCAATATTCGTCTGTTCATTACAATATAAAGACATAAATCAGACACAAATTTTCACTATTCCGTGTTAAAAAGTCAGCAGTCTGAGTGGCACAGGGACTGTATGAGGGAGAAGTGACACAACAGATTATGTACTTGTGATGAGAACTGCTGTGTCTGTGTTGGTGGTGGTGGTGATGATGGTGAGGTCTGGAGTGGTGGTCTTTCTCGTTTAGGGATGAGGAGTTGGAGGAGCCAAAACCCTTCCTCTGCTCCTTGGTCTTCTGCAGGACACGGCGGTAAGACAGGGTACAGAGCCAGCACAGCAGTTTCCCATCCACCTGTAAGACAGGGAGGAGACAGTAATTTATAAGACCTGCTATAACATATTCACTGTCAAGTCAGCCCGCATGTGTATGCGGTTCATACCTTTCTCCTACCCTCCTCTTTACGGTCAAAGGCGCATTGCTGTTTGCACTGCTCACAAGTCTGTGGGGGTCCGTATTTCTTCTCTGAGTTGGTACAACGCTGACACTTTGTCCCGATAAAAGCTGCAATGATGTTACAGTACTGGCAGGGTTTGGGCTAGAGAGACAGAAAAAAAGACCCATGACATGATTTAAAAGAAAAGCAGACTAAGTGCAATGTAAATCAGTGCATCCAAGTAGAGCTAAAGGCAAGTCAAGGGGAAAAAAAACAGGCAAAACTTGTTACTCACTGTTCCAAACTGTTTGACATTCTGTGCACACTTCTTGCAGATTGTATTGGTTTTACTGTAGAAAATGAAACAGACATTTACATCCAAAACAAACAAGATAAAATGCAAAGAAACAATTAATACAGAGTAAAGCTGAAACTCCTGACTGGTTGCACATATCTCACCTCTCCTGCTGAAATTCAGACCTGCAGTATGTGCACTTCACAATTGGATGTGCGATGCGGCACTCCTGTGGTGACAAAGGAATGTCAGTGTTCTGAGGAGTGTCTGTTGACAAAGGCTGGCAAAATGATTAGCATAATGGCCACAACAAAAACATGAGTGCCTTGAAGTTCTAGTCCTGTACATCAGCACAACATAAATTGTGCATTTATTGTGGAACATCTCTTATCTACATCAATGGAAATACACCTGACTGTATGCAAAAAGTGAAGACAACAGTGCATTTCAACTGTTTTTGTTAAAGTCATCCCAACACAATATCATGGTATAGCAGGAAATTGTGAGAAATATTAATGATCAGAACCATTGTTGGACAACTGTGACTTGAGCTGCCATTCTCTAATACTTAAAAGGCCTTGGAGGAGAAAACTCTTTATCAGTTGACCTTGTGCATTAACTATCCTTGAGCCAAAGTTCTCTGGATATTCACAGAGAAACTTACATGTCTAAAATGTTGGAAGGACGTTTAAAGGGCGACAATATCAAATTTAGTCCAAATATTTAGAAAGCAAGTAGAAAAAGGGTGGGACATTCTCCAAGACCCCTCCTACTAACGAAACTGTTCCTTCATCAGCTGTATACTGTACTTCTGCATTTGAAGCACCAAAAGAGCAACAAGTTGACATTGTACCGGAACATCATCAGCAATCATGAGCATCAGCAAAGTGCCTCATGAAATAATATTCAGCATGTGAAAACATGGTTTAAATGTTATTGCTCTTTAATGAACAACATTTGGTAGCGTGGAAGGATCAAACAATCTCAATTACGTTTCTAGGTTGAAAAGATACAATCTCGTTACATAACCTGAGCCTGCCTAACTTGCTTCTCCTAATAACACCATCACAACCAGTCGGCAATAACACCTCCACCCTCCAAAGGATCGACATTATTTGCGTCTTGTTTACAACCATTCTCGCTCACACTGTCACATACCTTGCAGAGCTGCTGGCCCTGCGACAGCTCCTCGAAGGGATACCGCTGGTTACACTTCGTACAGGCGTACAGAGCCGACGTTGCCATTCTCGTCCAATTAATGTCACCGAGCTAAAATATTCTAGCGGGGTCCAGCTGTAAAATTAATGGATTAACGATGGTAGTTGTTTTCTTGCTAAATGGTAAGTAAGAACACACACAGTATGTTGGCATCCAGCGTTAGCTAACGTTAGCTAACTCGGCTAGGTAGGCAACACAGAAATAGCTTAGCTAGAGGGAGAAGGCGAAGAACAATAAAATCCAAATATTTGTGGTCTTTTACTGCTCATACGTTATCCGGCCAGACTGACTTGAGATCGATTGCTAGTGATGCGGCCATATAGATAAGCCGTCCATATAGATATAGCTGTTTATATCAAGTTTCCACTGTTCTCGTCAAGAAAGGTATTTTCCTGTTTTCCTTCTCTCTTTTTGTATCTACGCCGTCGCGTAGTCGTCATGTAACCGGAAGTGGCCAGGGCTCCAGAAGAAGAAAGGGAACCTATCGCGACACGACATCCGTCCGCGGGATTCACATTTTGAAATGGGCAGAGCCAATCGCATGTCTGGATTCATTACACACAGCTCTACATCATTTATTATGTTACTAACTTGGCAGTTTTTAAAAAAAATGGACAGGTCACTAAAGTAATGAATAAATCAGTTCAGAAATACACGCACAAATAATGTTTTTATTTCACCTAGTTTGACTAGTTTTGTGTCTGTACCTCCATCAATGAGAGTTGGTGGAGGATTGTGATCACCCATGTTTGTTTGTCAGGGGATCTCGAAAAGATGTTCATTGTCAAGTTTCTACAGATGTTTATATTGTGATTGTGTAAGGTTAGGATTTTCTTTTGAATCAAATTGGATTGAAATCATGCACTGAAAAAAAAGGTTTTCTGCTTTTGTTTTACTGATCTGAAATCAGTTCCTGTTCTTTGAATAGGTTTACCTTTTGTCAACCTTGTATGTACTTCCTCCTGCTGCATTTCCCTCATGTCCTGTTTTTGTGTGACTCTTTGGAATCAGCTGCTTTTTAATTTGAATAGAAATAGTGTTTAGGTTCTTAAAACCATTTTTACTAACATAATGAAAAGAGCCCAAAGGTTAAATAAAAGCTGACTGACTTGTATCAGACTTTTAATTGAACATTTTGAGATTTTACAGCACAGTTTGAGTTTGCTTTCGCCTGCAGCATATCGATTTAAAAAATCTAGTTTAGAAGCAACTGAGTGCATGCAGCATTGTAGCATCTCTTTAACTGCTTAGAAAAATTATTATGCTTTAATGGCTGTGCATTTTAAAGGGCGAGTAATTAAATGCAAGTGGCAATAATAATGTATTTTAACCATAACCATCAATTAAAAACAAATAAAGGGAACTATAACTCTGTTACATGGTAAATGCTGACTTGAAGCCAATTGCAGACTAGTCAGTTAATATGAGACTTCAACAGCTTGAACATTACTATGCTAATGTTTTAAGAACCATTGCAGGCTAAATTAACTCTCCAACAGTCATACAATAAATTTCAGATTTTCACATTTCTTCATTTACAACAAAAGGCACTTTTTTCTCATAAATGATGGCATGACTATATTTTTATAATCAGAGATAATTAATGCTAATGTGATTGAGGTTCTGCTACCATTTGAAACCCTAATATCCAAAACGAGGGTGTTGTGTCAAGACTAATGAGACAAACTGTACCGACTCCTTCAAGGTGTGTCCTGCCTTTATTGACATTGACATTTAACCATGGCATTTAAACACCTTGCATACTTTTCTCTTGTTATTCTCCCAATAAGTCATTCCCAGCAAGGCACAGATTATTAGTTACATATTCTGCTGCCTATAAAAAGAACCGTGGCTGATACTAGAGTTAAAAAGCATCTGTAAAGAAGGCTCACACATACACTTTGAGTAAATGATTATTAAATGGGACAAATTAACTATTCCAGAATGGCTTATTAGTATTGCATGGACAAGAAAAACAAGAGTATGTTTTTTGAGCCATAAATACAAGTCTGGACTAAAAGCATAATAAATAATGTTAACTACAGTAGTTAGAAAAATCAAACTTACTAAATTGAGCTCAATCAGAGGAATGTTATACGTGACACGTTATGTGTTTATAAAAAAGACATTTGGTCACAACAACCTACTTTTCTTTTAATGCACTATGACTATTTTTGTTTTAGAAGACGCTAACATTTAAGCCCTTTAGCAACATTTCTGAATATTTGACAACTCTCAACTCATTAAGTTGGTTTTAGCACTACAGGTTTGAGCTCAAAATCATTTTTTGCAGCGATGTACATCTTCACAATTGCTTCTGCAACAATGCTTTCTAATCAAGATCTTACAATAAATCCGTATCTGACAAACATTTGCTGTGTAGAGGAATGAAGTGAATGTTCCTACAGTATGAATTGTATAAGGCATACATGTTTTACTTGCAAAATATTTAGAGTACAGTACTTAAAACCTATCAACACTAGGTAGGTTGATAGGCTAAAGAGTACTCACTATTCCTCTCAATGCTGGAGTACAACATGGCTGTAGTAAAACGGTCTGAGACAGACACTCAGACTTAACATGACCTGTGAGAGATGCACACACAGTAATCTGCGTTTAAAATCACACTTTATGTGGAAGTGTTTGAACACAGTGTCTCCAAAAGAGGCAGTCTGGTGCACCGGTCCTTTGTGGCCTCTGGCGTGACTTACTGATTACTACTGTATGGAACCTCATCACAGGTGGGATTCAGCTTCTGCCACCACCATGAGGGTCGAGTTGTGTCAAACAAAGGTTTGCACTGGAGTGATGGAGCGCGTGGGAGAACCCGGCTGTTCAGAGGACGACGAGGCCGAGCGATTGGTCACCTCTCGCTGTAACTCGTCCACTCTCTTCTGCAACTCAGCACGCTTAGCCAGCAGCTCCTTGTAGCGCTGATGAACAGGTTCCTGCCCAAAAGGAGAAAAAGTGTTTGTGTAAAGCTCAAGTTTAATGACTAAACTGGCGCATGTATGGGGTGCAAACAAAAACACTGATGTCAGGGTCTTTAACACACCTGAGGTCTCATGCGAGGGTTCCAGCGGATGTAGTAGCCAACCCAAAGCTCCAGGTGACGTAAGCTGACTGCAGGGAACAACACATGGTTGGAATAGTTCACATACAATGGATTGGTAAACTCCTCCAGCTGGCTGTTGATGTAAGACCACAACGACACTGTCCTCTTGGGAATCTCCTGTAAAATAAGATGTGTGGTTGTCGTGACAATGAATGCACATCAATTGCCTGATTTTTCAGTAGTAACCACAATCATAACTTACTTCCTTCAACCTTTGCTGTTCGCTGTTGCACAAGAATGTCCCAAACAGGCAGCTGTAGAGGTGATCCAGGATGGTTACCAGGAAGTATTCGTTAAACTCAAAAGCTGCAGGAAACTAAAATAAAAAGTTTCATTAGTGGCCATGCAAGGGTCTGTTATCCTGAAGAAATCTCCAAAAGATCAGCACCACTTATTGCTTACCTGCCGAGTCAACTGCCAAACACAGTCGATGAACTGAATAAAAACAGGAGAGCGGTCAGCGTCGGTGTGGTTTTTATCGCCATGACCAATACGCTTGAAGAAAAAATGAAAGAAGAGAGGACAGTCAGTGATGCAACTGGACTGGCCATAGTACCTTATGTGGTTTCTGAAATGTTGTGTGTGAAAGTTGTTTTACCAGCTGGAAGCGGTGACCAAAACTCAGCCACTCTTTCTCAAGCAGCACCTCAAAGCCACGAATGGTGCGGAAGTAACCGTCTAGCATAAGCATGGCTAAGGAGGTGAGCTGGCCCGTGCGGTCCCAACCGTCGCTACAATGCACCACCACTGAGGTTTTCCCAGACTCCACCTTGTCTGCGATCCGTAATGCTCCTGCTAGTATCAGCTGCGAACACACACACACCAATAACTTGGTCAAGATGCTGAGAACTAGCTTTAAAAAAAAACAACCCTCATTTATCTACTAGTTTGCAATCAAAATAAAGCATCATTTACAGGGTTTCTGCAGGTTTCAATAAGTTAAATTTGAGACTTTTTACGACTGTTTTCAGATCAGTATGAATGCAATTTAAGACATACTGGGTGACAAAAATAAACCCAGTGTCTGGTGGTTGCAGGAGTTAATGGTGGTGCTGAGTGGGCTGCACTGGGGCTGGACTTTGGTCATGTTCCTGATGAACTGAACAATATTCGTAGATGTCAGATATTTACTGGTGACTTTTTTTGTGTGTTTTCTGACTTTCAATGCGACTCTAATGGCTTTATAGACAATATAATTTTAACTTTTAGGAGGAGCTATTTTTTGATGAGAGGAGACGCCACATTGGCCCACACACATCACATCGTGGCCCACTAGCTGGGTTTGTCCTAAAGATTTACAGTGAGCTTGATGCTCTTTTTGTTACAGCATGATCAATAGACATGTTCCCAAAAACACATACGTGATAAAAGTAATATTACTTTCATAACCTGGTTATTTTTTTTAAAGAACTGTCAAAATCATATTTAAGACATTTTATAGTATAAACTTCTGATGACTGGCTTTCAGCTTTTGAAAGTGTTTTTTTAAGGGCTGCATTTAGCTCACCTTGATGTGCTCAAGCCAGTGAGTGGACTCCAGATTGGAGAGCCAGTGGGAGTCCTCAATGTTGGGGTAAACCACGTCCTTCAGCTTTCGAAGCGACTCTCTCATCACATGGATGTTGTGAATATCTAAGAACACCAGTTCAGCATTTTGATATGCATCCTCACTTTCATAACCACCCCCCTTCATCTGAAGAAGAAAAAAAAGTGGAGAAAAAGTGAGTATTAAGATAGTTCATACACTGATGGTGCTGTACTACAACTGACTGTGACGTCTGACGAAGATAATATCCTTAAATATTACATCAAGATAGCTTTACTTTAAAAACATTGCTTAAAATAAATTAAAACCTTGTTGGCAGCAGCGTTGACACTGGGCCTGGCATCAAAGATGAAGAGCTTATGGGACTGAGCATTGGCGTCCATGATAGCCTGGAGGTATTTCTCATCCTCTTTGCTGCGCTTCCCATTTACCCCAACCATAGGCTGACTGCAGCGTGTCACTGTCGCCTGGCTCTCTGGATGGATCCATGACAACACCTACACATAGGGTGCAACAGAATATAACCACAAGCAGTCCACCAAACCAGCTGCACAGGAGAAGATGATTGGAGTCATTGCTTTGGACTCACAGGTATCCTTCCTTTTGCCCGGAAGGCAGCCACTCTCTTCAGCTCTTCGTCCGGTATGTTGACCGGCACCGCCAGAGTTGATGGGTAGGTGTCACAGACCTCGTAGTGATCGTTAACTTTTGTTATCCTCCAGCTTTCATTGGGTATACCCTTTTAAAAACACAGAAGCAACCGTTATAACAAGCTTTATTCAGCATTGAGCCAAGCAGTCGGACTGTGTCATTTTTCAAATACCTGTCTTTTGTATTCTGAGACGGTGTCGTACACCTTCCATCCATTTTCAGGAAAGACTTGCCCATATTCAAAGGCAAAGATTTGCTAGAGAGAGTGGAAGAGACACTGATCATTCGCTGGACCGTGCTGAGCTCGACTGTTTGAGACTGTGTGGCTGAGAATCACTCACCAGCCCGTTGGAAACAGGAAACGCAAACTTCATCAGCACCTCAAAAATGGACTTCCTGAGTGTGTCCTCCATCTGTTTGTGTGCAAATCGTAGATTGCGCATATCCTGCTCAGTGGCAGAACAGAAAGTCATTCTCAAACTCGTGGGGTTTCGTGTGGGTTTTTGCATCTGCAAACATCTGATCTGCCACAAAAACAAGTGCAGTTATTCCAGACCATTTCCAGATATGACTCACCTTGCAAACCAGCCCGTAGGACACATCACCACGGCTTGATGCACCTCCAATCTTTTCCACACGGCTCACCACTCCAAGGGGCAGGTCCAGGACAAATGCTGGCTCCTAGAAACCGTAAAAACGTTTTATCAACTAGCATTAACAGCTACAAATTTTTAAACGTGGATCCTTCACACACATCTTCAACCTGGCAGCACAGAAGACAGATGTAATCGCCACAGTTTCAATATGGGCAGCCATGATTAAGCGTCACCAATTCATTATCCGGCCAAATGTGAAATATGTTCCTGAGTTGGACATTTGTGTCAGATGAAATGGAATTCCCTCCGAACATATCACATCACAAGAACAGGATCGATAGACAACCAGAAAAAAAAAGCATCTGATTCTGGACACGTTTATCTCCAGCGCTGAGGCATACAAACAAAAATGATCTCTCTTTTAGCATACCCTGTCCATGCATCTGAAGAAAAGCCTGTAGTTGGTAACCGTCACTGTTCCTCTCAGAGCTCCAATAAACGGACAGAAGTAGGTGACATCTTGGGCTGTAGATTAAAAAAAACACAACATGTCTGGACAAATATTACAAATTGTTTTAATATGGAGCGCAACTGCTCTGCCTGTCTGCTAATGCAAGAAGGATGTTTTGATTAGAACTGTGAGAACGTACCCATGTCCTGCATTTTTTCATTTGGAAGTAACTGTGGCTCCTCTTTGTCTACATCTCTCAGCACCTTCGGGAAATATTACATACAAATTTGAACATGGAGCAGTCTCTTAACCTAAACCAATGAAACTTGCTATGGTAAATAAAGAATTATTCAAAGACACATATTGGCTAATATGTACTTCATAAGGTGGCATACCTTGGCAATAGTTTTGGGCTTCACCTGAAGGGTGCAGAAAAAGGGAGAGTCATGCTTTGGTCATTATTGTTATTATAAATTAGTGAGGCAGCAGGATCTCAGCGAACTACTGCAGACTACTAACCCTGTGCTCTGGGGAGAGCTCTGTAGATGTGGACACAGAGTCTGAGGACATGGCTGAGGGTGGCTTGGCCTGGTCGGAGCGAGAGGTGGAAGTACTGGTGGAAGGTAACAGGACAAATGATGAGAGGACATTCATTGTCTGAGCAGGGTGTGACCGCAGCCACTTCTCATCTCATTTTGCATTTTCATAAGCTTAGCAGCAGTTTTAGTATTCAGGCGTAATCGATTATCTATTTGTTGACTTAAGATAAATAATCAACAATGATGATTATCAATTAATTCAGTCTGTTTAATGGAGGCAGTCATCAAACAACAAAGCTAAGCATTTCATGGTTCTCAAATATGAGGATCTGCAGCTTTCCTCGGCTTTAATATTTTGTAAATTCACTGTTTGCGAGTTTTTCCACTGATGCTTGAGCAACACAAGCAACTTGATGGCTTCATTTTGTGCCCCATGACGTTATGATGGGCATTTTTTAATTGAGCTTCTCGTGCTTTTAGCTGACCATCAGACATTAGTATGCAAATATATGTTACTCTGGACTTTCATAGCTTCTCGTGTACATTAGCTTCATTATTCATATCTCTATCTAGTGTAAATAGTTATTTGAGGTTTTAACTAAAACTAACTACAGCCGATAATGACAGAAGCCATTAAATTGAATTGCGATCTAATTTAACATTCCTGTCAAAATCAATGGCACTTTGTTCACCAGATTTTTTGTGGTTTAACAGTCACGACAGAATGGATATAAAACAGTATTAGGAAGAGAAATATAACCTTAAATCATAAAACAGAAATATGCAGCCTTGTGTTAGTCTGAAAACTTTTAGCTAGCTATGTGTTATGGTAGGTTTAGCTACCTGGACAATGAATCAACACTTGGCTGTCGGGAAGAGGAGCGCTTCGAGCCCAAACTGTCAATGCTCCCGCTCTTCTCCATGCTTCAGGTGTAAAGATAACCCGCAGTATTGGATGGAGATCCGTGTATCCACTGAAAAAAAGTATTTAAATGCCCTCTTGGAGCACTGTAAATCCCCAGACACAAGAGGAAGCTGCCATATTTTCCCGGCAGCCTTCCAATCCCTGCTACAAACAAGGGAGCGATTGTCGGAGATGGCGCCCTCTGTCGGCTGTCTGTGATATGACATGCTGCAGTCACAGATGGACCTGATGAGAGCTGTTGCACAGATATGGTGGGTATCAGGTCAAAAGAAAAACGCAGTTTGTCAACTCACTAAAATGTTAATATCATATTTTTCCATTTTAAAAAAAAACAAGTTAAGAAATTTCTTTGCAGAGGATTTCACATTATCAAAGTTTTTGTTCAATTAAATTACATAAACACCAAATCTCTGACTGGATTCTATTTGTCGACTTGCAACTGGACTAATTAAAAAAACAACCAAACACTGGAATATAATTCACTTCATTCTGTGCTTACCCCTGAACATTCATATCTTATTCAAATATGTAAGGTTGAATGTGAGCATTTAAACATTTTAAACGGCTATTTCCAGGCATGACGCCAGGATTTCAACTTTGAATGGACCAAAGTCATTTTGGATGTGCCTTTTAACCACTGAAGTTTGTCTTTCTTTGACAGTTTCCTACTACTCTTGCTAAAACAGAAGTGACTGACATCACCCTGTGGAAAGCGATTCTTCCAGACTTCACATTGCCTAATTAATGTTGTATTTTACCTTTAGAAAATGAAACAATTGTTAGTTTTTATTGTACATTTAAACATTAATCTAAATAATGGTTAAGAAAATATGTTCGTCATCATTTAGGGTGGGCGAGTTGTACAAGTGGATGAACCCAGGCCTTTGGACCCATCTACAATGGTGCACCTGGTCTAACTTAACATTTTGACAGTATAGAAAATAATTTAAGTGAATTGTTATAAATCATATTCATGTTGGTGGACTAAGATTAGAGAAGCTGGCATGAAAATTTTATATAATTGTGTGTGGAAAAATGTGTTGAAATTGTCCTTGGATGCTTTAAAATTTATGTTTAACATATTGTTAAATCAAATAATCTATGATTTGTAATTGGGGAAAATATCCTTAATTTACTTCCAAATGATAAAAAACAACAGAAAAACACAAGCAAACAGCACTTGAATATTGACAACACAGCTAAAAACAACAAATATCAATAGGACTGTAATTATATATTAGTGAACACAAATTGGGTTTTATACCAGCACTCTTAACATTTGAAGTTAACCAAGAACGCAATCTAAACCTTAATAAAAAAGGACAAGACTTAAAAGTATTTTTCCAGAATCATAATGTAAGTGCATCTCAAGTAACAATCAAAGATGGAAATACACCAGTGATCACCCATCCATGGAGGCCCTACCATGCAACCTACAGGATATCGAAAGCACTGACACATATCAGCCTCAACTTTTTAATGTTGGTACTGAATTAGTTACTATGGGATATGAGGTGGAATGTACATGGATAGTTTCAGAACAACCCATGGATTCTAAATCGTATTAGGATCTGGGGTGTATAGTGTCCAGATCAGCACGTTGAGAGTGAACAGGTCATTCTCCACAATGGCATCAATCTTTCTCATTGAAATTCCTGAAAGCCATTTTAAACACAAGTCTTTGTTTATTGAATTAAAACAAAAAAAACTACAGAAAGACTCAGCTGTTGAATCACATTTAACAATTTAATCCAACTGTTCATGAGACTTATTTCATGGATGTATCTCAACAACCCATTTATGTACAACATTGTACATGACTGTACAAATACTAAGACATCTGAATACAGAATGTATTTGAATGCCATCTACCATCTTGGAGCAGATGGCAGAGACCAGACAAAAATGATAAAAAAAATAAACAATAAAGACACACTGAGTCCTTTACTTTACATATTTCTCCATAAATTTCTTGTGGAACTCCGAGCGCAGTGTGTCATTGACAAAGCGTTTCTCCTTCCGTGCTTCATCCACTCCTTTGGCACAATTTTTGAACACAACATCATCATCCCACCTAAAAATATATTTACAAACAAAGTGTTAATAGTTTGTGGAGAGTGCAGAGAACAATCTCCTTCAAATACAACAACTTGAGCATGATGTAAGCATTTGTGAGATACCTTCTCTTGACCCTGAATGTATTCTGAATCTGGTTCATCTGTTGTTGTTGTTGTTGTTGTCCTGCCAAATTAATCAATGGATTGCCACTCAAGATATTCTCCATGCGAATCCTCTCCTCTTCTGCCTTTTGCTCCCGCTCCTAAGATGGGAGAAGAAACAAATTCAACACAAGGAGATCACATTTGGCCCCTCTCAAATGTAACCCAGATCTTAAGACAGCAGGTACAACCATGCTAGTTTGAAATGATACATTACTTTGCGCTCTTGCTCTTCAGCCCGCTCCTTCTTGATCTTGTCCAGTTCTGCCAGAAGAGCTGCAGTGTCATCATCATCACTGTCCTCCTCAGATTCCTCATCCTCATCATCCTACAAACAACCAAGCATCATTGATGAACGAGTTTGAAGAATGCTAACCACTGCGAAGTGTCCATTAACTCTTGCAGTACAAGCACTTACATCAGTGAGAGGGTCATCGGCATCTAGGTTGGCTGCTGGGATTTGATCCAGTCTGGGCCTCTTTGAAGATGATGATGAAGATGATGATGATGATGATGTGGTGTGCTCTGGAAAATTAGGGTCAGTGTTGTATTTTAAGTAAAGGTTGTCATGGGTATAAGACAAAATGAGGGTCACACTTGAATTGTGACATTTGGTATTTTTAATGAATATGAAGTGTAATATTGACAGAGAGACCAACCTCTTGGTCCCCTTTCTCTGGTCTTTTCACGTACAGCTACACGCTCCCTCTCCTCTAGCTCCCTGCGGAAGTCACGTGCACGCACCTCCTCAGGGGCATCCTGGGTAGGTTGCCTGAGAATAAGCATATGTATAATTGGCTTCCAGCATATGTTGACTTTCAGAGTGAGCACAGATGATCTATGGTAGGAGCACTTCAGAAAATACCATACTGAATCTAAATAAGTGCCTGGCTTACCAACTAGCAGTGAACCTCACTGACACATTGCTTACAGCTAAAAACTCAACTCCATTCATATTTGACCTACTGACCTGTACTTGATCTTTGTATGACTCGGAAGGTCTCGACTGGAATACTGCTTGGACAGAGCACTCAAATCTCCTTCTCCTTTACCCCTCCCTCCTCTCGCCGGCTCAAATGTTGGTCTTGCAGCTGTAGTCATCTTTAATGGCTCTGCTGTGGCAACGTGTAAGAAGAACAAACATAAGTTGAAAACCAAGTAATGTTCAGAAGAGTGCACACCAAGACCTGAGAGCAGTTGTGGAAAAGCTAGAAAAAGGCACTTCCTGGCATAAATATCAAGCTCACGTATCAATAAAGAAGCATCACTGCAGGAGATGGGATAAAGTCGCTTAAAACTATATATGTGTAGTAGTTGTGTAACAATATAGACGCACTATCGACATTTATGTTAATCTTTTATTACCTGACGTCCACTTACATGACGACACTGGAAAAATACTGGAAACATTAAATGATGGAAACTTAAACAACAAACTACATGCAGCAAGCAACAAACTGACCCTATAAGCGTTTTGGCACATGAAAAAATTAACAACCAGGTTACTATTACCATGGCTTTTTGGTACACATAACCTTTCTTAATAAGCAAATAAGCTCGTTTTGAGTCTGGAAAGTACAAACACAAACTGGACGGCTAGCCACCAACGTTAGTCAATAGGTAGCTAGCTGGCTAATCTGGTTAACAACGCTATTAAGGAGGAAAAACAACACTATTTAGCTTCTATAGTCGTCTGCGTACCGTCAAACACGGATTATTTCAGAAGGGCACATTTATAGAAATTAACAACAATTCAAATTATGGGCATTTTAGATTCATTTTAGAATGATAACACTTACGAAGGTGCCACCACACGAAGGAAAATGAAGACTAGAGACAAGGGGTGACGTAACTTCCTGCTCGTGGAAAGATGCGTTCAGAAACCTTCGGAATTGGTAAAGAATAAATACTGTACCTTCTGAACGGGAGAAATTTGTTTAAATATATTTCTCTACTTCATACTCGTGGAATGCATTTTCATTATCAGGGTATAAAAGTTATACTAAACAAAGACTCTAAAATTTCGAAATCTGGAACTCATTCTACCTTTGTTAGTCATAATATATAAACAGGCTTCATTAGAATGTGAAGTTGAGTAGTGAGGAGGTAGAGGGAATTTAGTTTTAATGCACCAGAATTCCACCTGTCTTCAATGTCATCACAAGCAACTTTACCTTGTGTTTATTTTACTTCTATGGTGGCGACCTGATTACACTTTAAGGAGGCAGTTTCATTCCTTATATGTTTTGTTAGTTCCATGTTATCATAAAGCAGTGAGCTTACAGTTGGTCTTTTGCCATTGTTAATTTAGTTGAACATACAGTATGCTACGTTTACTGTCCAGTTCATTATTTCAGTGTGATGTGTATCCATTATTATGGCAAAATTTAGTCATTTGAAAATCACAATTCATAGTCAGCTGTTCAGGGTTGTTACACTGAGCAACATTTAATGTTAATATTTTATTCTCCTGTTAAGACACAAGATTTAAATATCTCAGTTTTGATAGTAAAAGAAAATCATTTTTGTTTTAAGACTTACAGAAAGTTTTTATAAGTGCTTCTTTCACTTAGTTGCCTTTAAATGTATATGGCATACATTTAAATGATACAAAAATGGATTTAACTTCAGTTTTCCCTCATGCTTCTCTTTAAGAGTTTTAATTGAGCAATACACCTTCTCTCATTCCAACATATCAGTTCTGTTTATACTGCATGTGATCTATCACCTTTAACAACCTCTGTATTTTCTATAGTCTTAAATGAAGAATTTGTACATTTTGTGCTGAAGATTTTGGCTGATGTTCAACGAGGCAAACCAGGGGATGATGTTCTGCTGGATTCCACACAGTTTTCAAATACTATGTCTTCACATGCAAACGCCGCCCCCCCAGGAAGAAGCCCAGACAAGGGAGGTGTGTCACTGTGATATATTGCAAACAATACTGTGACCTATTTATGTGATGTGAGTGATGTGTGTTACTGAGAGAGCTATTGCCTTTTTAAATGTGCTTTTTTTATGGATCAGTCCAATTAAATGATAAACAATATTTTTTCTCACTTACCCCTAGTTGTGCCAAGTCATGCAGCTAATTTTTGGTTTTGTTAGTCCAGGTTTTGAGATATCTGTCTCTAAGGTTTCTGTCAACATCCTCATTAATAGGAAGGAAATGTCCTGTGCTGCGTTGAGCATGAGAATTTAATTTAAAAATCAGGAAGTAAGATTCCCACATAGCCTGAATAATCAACAGACCAAACATTTCAGCTTATTCAAATGTAAAATAAACTGAATATAATGTAAAATTATGTTACATAAAATATTGAGTTTAAATTTGTCAGTGCTCCTCATCAGTTTACCTGGAGATCGATATTACATTTTGATGTGTTGGCATAAATGACAATGAAAGGTTCTGATCAAACAGTAGTTTAAGATCAGGTCTCTCTTCCCAACGCGAGGATAATAGGAATTATTGTATGGTGTGGTAAGTGTATTGTACAAGGCTAAAGTAAGTGGGAAAAACACCATTGGAACACCAAAAACACCAAACGTTGGATTTGTTTAGATAAGATTAGTTAGAAGGCTGAACGTCCTGCAGAAGGAGCAGTTCAGAAAATTTCATACTAGATCTAATTCAGTGCCTTGCTTACCAGTCAGCTGTGAACCCACTGACACATTGCTTACAAGCAGCTCAACTCCAGCGCTCAAAATCTCCTTCTCCTTTACCCCTCCCTCCTCTCGCCGACTCAAATGTTGGTCTTGCAGCTGTAGCAATCTTTGATGGCTCTGCTGTGGCAACGTGTAAGAACAAAGATACGTTGAAAACTAAGTAATGTTCAGAGGAGTGCACACCAAGCAAGAAGAGGGCAGCTCCTGACATAAATATCTAGTCAACGTATCAATAATGAAGCATCACTTTCCTTCCTTAGTATCTTGCGATAATCTTTCATACTATTCTGCATGTTTTAACCCAGCAAAGGTGACAAACAGTCTTCAGGCTCTGCTGCCAACTCCATAAAAATCAATCATGCACATGTTATCTGCAGGGGATGGAAAAAATCCCTTAAAAATTACATGTATGTAGCAGTGTGTAACAATGTAGTAGCGTCAAACATCAAATAAAAGGTTCTGATCAAGAAGTAGATTAAACTCCAAGTAGATTAAGATCATATCTCCCAGGATTCCTATCACCCTCCCAATTGGAACAGCATGTTTTTCCTTGGAGGTAGGAGTGAAACAAAACTAAAATGTTTATCATTTCCTTGACAGGGTTTCTTTCTTGTCAACATTTGTTGTGTGTTGTGATTGAGTGATTGTTCACATCTGGCTGGAAACAACTCTGGAATGCAACATTTCATATTTTAGAAGCATGAAATTTCTACCGAAGAATGTATCACCTGTGTGACTCAGCAATTGCTAGGAAAAGCACCCGACCCTCCCACTTGATCAACCTGCCGAATCCAGGTCTCAGTTTGGACGAACAGGGGGCGGAATCTGGAATGACAGAGGGTGGGGGCTGAGGTTGAAATACTTCTACCTGACTGCTCGTGTAAGGGAGACGAGGCTTGACAGCACTGTGCATTGCCAGCATCGACACGGCTGACCAGAACAGGTGAGGACACAACATAGTGAAAGAATGGATAGTTCTGATCTCAAGTATGCGATCCAAAATCAGAATTGCTCTCATTTTCTATGCATAATGAATTTTACCTGTTTAATTAGTGCCGACGCATCTCCAGTGAAATTTACCGTCTGAGGTTAAAACACAGAGTGCAGGTCAAAATGGTAACAGCTCAAAAAGAAGACAGATAAGATGCAGAGATGGACAGGACTCTGTAAAGACAGGACAGGTTTCAAATTTGAGCCGATGAGTTGATACTGACTGTGGAGTTTATGTCGTACAACATTATTATACAATTATATCAGGATAAGTTTCAGACAAGTTTTATTTTAGCATGGAGAGTTGTGAGCTGTGACAAAAGCATAGGAAATTGGAGCTAAATATCTCATTTCAGTGTTCGACACTCATGCCGAACATGTTGTACAAACTGATTTGTAACGGATAACAGATCTGACAGATGAGAAATACTTTCACGTCACTTTTATCTGAGTGAGATGTTTCCTTGCAGAATGCAGTATTACAGGTTATGCATCTGTACTGGGTAATTAACAAATATGAAGTCACTGGTGAAAGAACACAGAAAGCAGGAGGGGCATCACAGTTCAGCCACTGTTTCATTTGTATGAATGTAAAAAAAAAAAAATCACAGAATAAATTGTAACTTTTCCCATCTTTAAATGATCTCATCAGGTTGAACATCTGAGAAAACATCAGCAACATGTCGCAGGGTAAATCACGAATCATGAATCCATTATTTCATCACATTAATCAGAAAAATATGGTATTTTCAGGACCCGGTGCTGACAGTATGTGTTGTTGTGTATGCGTGTTGTAGGTGACAGAAGTCAGGTGGTTCAAAATATCAGGGTTAGGACTTCACTGAAGAATGATACCTGCTGGATCCAGAAACCAGAAGAGGAAAATAAAGTGCAAGACAAGGAAAGGTATTACTTATTAATAGTACTCTTTTTCTTTGTGGACAATTTTCAATGCTGTCTTGGTTTCCTGCATTGGCTGTGGTGGAGCAAGGAATCGTTTCTGTATTTTCACGCCCTCTATAGTTTCACAAGCGGCTGCAGTCACGTTAATGTCTGTCTTTGCAGGACGGACCAGGCTGTGGAGAACAAACCCATCAGACAGAGTTCATACGTCCTGTCCACTGCCAAGAGATTTGAGTAAGTGCTACGGTATAAATATTGAATTCCCATCTTAAATCATGTTAAAGAGGTTTCACCACTGTCTTTTAAAACAGAACTGTAATTCCTGTTTTTGTTGATCAAGTTTGAAGAAGACAACAATCATAACAGATGTAAAACCATTTGTATACTGTGATTTGCTTGGACTCAGATTTAATTAATCCTTATAAATGCAGCTCCAACACTGACCAGCAGATGTCGCCATTTTCGACCACCAGGCACTTTGAAACTGATTTACACATTTCCCTCATAATGATAAATGAGGTAATGAGGTATAATGACGTAATACTTGTCAAACTTGATTTTAACAGTGGCGTGAAGCAGGTACTTACTAAATTTGCCATTTCTTTGATACATTTAATTAACAATCGATGGATTTGTGTGTTGAAAAATGTATCAAAGAAAAGAACAATTAAAACCATGTGATATTCAAATACCAGACCACAGCTGGTAACATCTTCAATGTTTATAAAATGTGTTGCTGGGACACATTCCAACACATGGAACAATGTGGTCACAACTCTAAGTCAAACATGTTCTCCTTTGACTCTGCTGGGTTGGTTAATAAAAACAGTACAAGGGCTTCAGGCACAAATCCCCATCTTTGATATTAACATACATCAACATGGAATTAGCCCTGGGCAGCTGTGCTGCATCCATAAAGACCTAGAGTACACTGCAGGCTAACCCATGCTTTAGCTGGTTGCATTAATCTGACAACAATTCTTACTGGAGTATTTTCCCTCAAGGTGCAACTGGACAACACCTGTATATTTGCCTTTCAAATGTTTTAATGATATAAAAATATGAATCCTCAACTTGAGCTGTACAAATGTTTTACCAGACACCAATATTCAGTGATAATGTGTGTTAACCAGTAGTCTCATTGATTTGGGGAGCATAAAAACTCATTTTCTGTAAAAATGGTATTCAATAATTACAAATAAAGGTATATTCACAATTATCTATTTTCAGTTTAAATAGATGTAAAAATTCATTATGTATTTACAGTTATGATTAATTAATACTTTTTGTTGGCAGCTGTACCTATTGCATTGATATTGCATCACCTGATTTGAAAACACACATCTTCAGTAAATGATCAGGCTTTTGGAAACAGTTGTGCTGCAAATATATTTCAGAAGTACATTTGTTTTGTTTTTGCCCCCTGAGAACCTCATGTAGGGTCCCTTCTTCCATCTATCACACCATCTACACATTTCTGGATATAGACACCTCTGCTCAAATGAACAAAAGGCTCAACTTTCCAGTATTGTTCTTTTGTATTTTAAATTATCTATTCCTTTTATAAATATACTGAGCAACAGTAGAAACGCATAAAAACCCAATGTTTTCACTTTCCTTTCTAATCTACTGAAACAAGCAAGCATGTGATTCACTGAAATGATCTTTTTTAAGTACCCACAACCACAACATGTTAAATCATGAATAACCATCATTTAGTCATAACGTAGAAATAACAGTCATTGGTGCATTTCAGAGTAAACGAGATTGAGATTTTTTTGTCCATGATTGAAAACACTTGGCCAAGGCAATAAAATCCCGGGTCTAATTAATGTCCTACTGAAACAACTGATGATGCCACGGCTTCGGCTTTCTACTGTTGCTCAGTATACTTAACGGGTCAAGTACAATCAGAATACTCCAGCAAAGGAATGAGATTCACCACTGAACTGAGTTAGCGTTGTTGCAGATGTTATCATTTCCCTTCTATCAGTATTAAAAGATATCCCTCTGTTCTCTCAGTGTGTTTCACAACTGCATATAACAAAGTAGAAATTACTTAGTAACAATTTTTATGAGAAAATCTTATTTTTAATCTCTTCTGCATGGAAACTGGAGCACAGCAGTTGTGGTAGTAGTACTTGCCAGACCTCAGTATCTGACTACATTTTCACAATGTGCTATTTCCTGTATTTACATAGAATAACCTGACAATGTTAAAATATGTCCTTGTAAGCATGTTGAGAAGAATGAGGTGAATCTGTTGATGTTAGCTGCATGTATACATATTGTTTCTTTCATCATCGCGGGTCACAAGCCTTGGCTCACAGGTAATGTGGGCATGTGAAGAGTTCATCAACAAAGCAGTTTTTCTGCCTCAGCCTGTTTCATATTAATGAACTTTAGAGGCCTGGGGAGGTTCAAGTATACAAGATAAAAGCAATAAATAAAGATATCTTAGAGAATATAGAAAACAGAAATATATATTTCTGATTCCTTGGAATTTTTTCAGTCTCCGTTAGGTCCTCCAGGTTGGGAGCCACTGTTGTGCAGCATTCTTTATCTCGACAACTAAATCATAACACAAAGTTGAACAGTTGAAAAGGCTGGTGGAGGTGGGTTCATCCTCTACTGACTGGGTGGTAGTGAGTTAGGAGGAGGGTCCAGCGGCTGTGGGGTCTCCTACACTGTGCACCCCCTGTGTTGATGTAGATAAAGATGGTCCAACTGCTGGGCCCATGGCGTGTGATGACATTAAATGACACTCGTTGATGGCAAAGTGGTTCAGTGGGTAAAAGCCGCATTTCCGAAAGCCTTCCTTCACAGTCCTGACACCCTCCTCGTCCTTCACAACCTGATATGTCCCTGTAAATATACCTGAGAATTCCTTTTTGCTGATTGCAAAGTGAGTATCAGTGGCACAACCATCACCTATGAGTGCTGCAAAACGCTGCTTCAGAAGGACAAAGAGCCCCGCATCAAGTGGCTCCAAGATGTGAGAGCAATGAGGCGGAAGGCACAGTAGGATGACGTTCTCCTTACGAGCCGCCTCCACCACCTCAAGATTCACTGGAGACTTGTGGCCATCAAAAATCAGCAGCAGTGGACGCTCCTCTGGCGCGTGCAGGAGAAAGTGTTTGAGGAACCATTTCTTGAAAAGATCAGAGGTGACAAACCCTGAGTCTGACCATGCATAGAGAGCATTCGGAGGCCCTTGTGTCTTATAACATACTCCACCCGGGTAGGCCTTTGAGTAGATAATAAATGGGGGAACATCCTCTCCAGCTGCACTAAAGCAAGCCAGGACGGAGATATGGTCCCTCAGGCCTGGCACTGGCTTGGAGCCCAGACTGGCAGATTTGGGGAGAATCACCCTCTTCTTGCCCAACTGAAAGCCCGTCTCATTGCAGTTCAAGATTTGGCGAGGCTTGTCTCTGAGTCCATGAGCATCCAAGACAGTGCTCAGCAAATGAAAAAACTGATCCACTGCTTCCTTCCTCACACATACCGTCCTCCCACGGACAACATTGTCGGCTGGTTGAATGGTGATGTTCTTTTCTTGTCGTTTTCTAAAATTGAGCCACCAGGTCTGGCCTAGTTTAGAAAATGCCACCCTCCGATGCTGCCGCTTATAAATGGATGAGGCGAAAGACACCAGCTGTTGCTTGGTCATAGGAAATCCATGCTTGGTCATGTATAAAGAGAACTCCACCAACAGCTCCTCATCGGCAGATGTTATTAGCTGAGCTGGCCCGCTGCGACTCCCTGGTGCTACTCGTCCACTAACTCTGTCCCCCAGTGAAGATTTAGGGACTCCAAACTCCTTGGCAGCCTGTCTCACTGTACACCTTCCAGACTTCACCTCAATTAGTGCACGTTCCATGGCCTCCTCTGTCCATTTCTTCTTCTTCTTCCTCCCGATTTTGTCAAGATGATTTCTCGATGGCATCTTTTCTAGGATATCACAGGAAATGCAGTCATGACTAATGCATTAGACAAACATGATACACACAGGAAGACTAAGCAACATCAGTAATTTTCATCCTCCCTTTTCCATTCTTTGACCTTGCCAGCAATGAATATGCAGTACTCATGTCTCTCTGGCCTTTTACCTGCATGCTAAGAGGCATTACATCACTTCCTTATTCTTAGTTTAAGTGAAGGCTGTTCTTGCTTACAAGTGCAATCCTCAAAAAGTAGAGCAACAGAATCCAACTTTCATGGTCCCTGCATAGATGGACACATGAGGCTGACAATGGGTTTTGATTCACTAATTGAAGGGGAATTTATATGAAACTTGAGGGATGATTCTTCAGCTGATTCACTGTTGAATAAGTTGTCAGATATGCATTAAGAACAAAAACAGGATATTCTGGATATGCAAACCAGCTTTACATCAGAATACATGTGTGTCAGACCAATGTTACATCGTTTGACATCACACATTGAATCTATTTGAAAAAATAGAAAAATGCATTCTTGCTGCAATTAAATGTTGACTATTAAAACATGATTTTGATAAGCATAGTGGTTGAGGACTCTACAAAATTGTTATATTTATGAAATATAAAATGAGCTTTCACTGAGTTTTCTCAATCACATACGACCTGATAGGTTTTTCATTGTCTTTACACTTTCCTTGTTAATCTACTCCAGGTGATGGTTTGTATGTTCTCACAAAAGGAATAATAGTTTCAAATGTTATACGGAGACTAAACAATCGTTTTGCTCTTGAAGTGGCGTAACAACAAAGCATCAGCAGAATTAATAGCCCTGACATACAATAGCAACTGACCTACTAGTCTTGGAGAATTGTCGTACTGTGTTTAGAGACACAAGGCAACTCGTCCAGTGTTGGTTTTGACCACGCTGCCGACAGTAACGTTAAATACTGACTTAAACTAACGTTACAGTTACTATGCCTTGTAATTTTGAAACAAATTTACGCCTAAAACATAAACAAAGTAGAAATGTTTATTCTCTCGACGCCGCCAGAAGTTTGTCGCTAACAGAAAATTTTCATTGGATATATTAATCAAAAACTGTACATTTACCTGCCTAGCATAACACGGCTACATCACATGCTGGAAGGCAGAAACCGGAAGATGCGTGACGGCCTCTTCAAAATAAAACTTGAAAGTTCCTTTTACAACAATAAATGTCTAAATCTAGAAACATACAAATAAAATTAATAAATTGCATCACACAGCTCAAATTACGTGAAACTATAGCTCTAGAGTAGACACTTTTCCCTTATTTGTTACTAAATGTTATGTCACATCACTTAACTTATTACATTTATAATATTTCCTACAAAAGTACAATTTTAAGAGTTTAATTAGTTGCCATTTCTGAAGACAACATCCGATGTGAGTACCATGGTTGTTCCTTTGAATCATTAGTTCCAGACACTGAGAAGGCTCACATGCTTTGTTTTCAGTGTACAGATGGACCATGAGCTTACAATCTATGAATAGCTTTTCAAGATATTTTGCTACTATGGGCTGATTAACTCTTGTCCAACTTTTGCGTGCCTTTCATTTACAATAGAAGGTAACAGATGAGAGGCACAGACAGGGACTAAATTGACTGCATGTAAATGGATCACTTTTCTTGTTCAGGAAAACTGATCTACCCCCTCACTCAATTGCAACTGTGTTTGGTGATATTTACATTGTTAATAAACAATGTGTTGACATTTAAGACTTGCTTCATTAATCAGTGTAGCTGGCTTTATATTTTACCACTCAGCTCATATGCTGCTGTCTTATACATGTAATTTGCTGTGCTCATCCTCCAATTCAGGTCAGAACATCTTTTAGATGAACCTCTCACTTAAATAAAGGAAACTGCCATGACTCTTGACATCTTATCATCATTATAACCATCATCCATTGTTTTCAAGCTTTAGGCAATCTGTTGCACTATATTCTCTAAAAAATAATATATTTTACAAGTTACTTATTGTAACATTGTACATTTACATGATCCCTTTCAAAAAAGGACTGTTTCAACATCTCAATATGGAACATTTGACTTTGAAACCATTTTGAGCCATAGTAGTTAAAACTGATTAAATCTTTCACTGGTTGAGAAATATTGATTAGCAAAATATAATTTTCCACTGCTTTGTAGTCTGCTCTGTGGTTATAAATGCCAAGGTTCTTTTCAAGGTATTCTTTTACCCTGTAGATCATTAGATTCTAAACTGAGCCCTCCTCTCCATAGTACACAGTTCATTCCATCTGAAGGGTATGTATGGGCTGAATTTTAATTAAAAAACGCAAAGTATGATCAAATACTTGCTGCTCCTCTGCAAATCCTGCTAATCAGGCAAACGGTAAGGTTGTTCCTGCTCAGCCTGAAGGGTCAACAGTGGAAACCACAGAAGATACAAAGTTAGTACATGAGAGCACCCGCCTATTGCCTGTAACTGCAAGTGATGTCTTTTTGTATAGTTAGTAATAAGTAACTTCAACTGTTACAGGTCCCATATGCCCACGGAGCAACCAATCCCAAATGTTGAGGCACAACCAGAAAAATGCGTTTCCAACATTACTACGGAAAACAATGATGAGTATACTGACACAACTGTTGACCAGTCAAAAATAAAACCCAATGAAGGGGCTGTTTCTGCAGATGTTCCTCTAGAAACACATACCCCAAATGGTGAGGCAGTGTTTCCCGTGGAGCCAACTGGGCAAACAGCTGTCAACACAAAAGCAGAAAACGAGGAAATATATGCCCACACAGCAGTTGATCAGTCCAATGGAGAACTTAATAACACCAAAGTAACCATAGGTGATAATGCGGTAGGTCCTGTTGCAGAGATCTCTGCTGCTGCTGGCACAGAGGAGAGTAAAGATGGTGCTGAAGTCCCTAATGTGCTTCCAGTCCAACTGAGACCTGAAGAGGAACTTTCAACCGAAATGGAGACAGCAAATGCAACACATGTGATGGATGCAGGAGTGGAATCAACGGTACAACCTGCAGAGGGAGGTTGTGAGAAATGTCCTCCAGAACAGACTACAGAAGAAATTGTTGAGGCTGTAGCTGACGTTTTGGTGGAGACATCACCTGACATGAGTGATGTAATTACTGCAACACCAGGAGAAGAGGCTGCTCCCCAAGAATGTGTGGAACCAGTCCCTAACATGTTGGAAAAACCTGCATCTGAATTGCTCAGTCAATCTGTTGCTGAAACCGGTACAGCAGGGAGTTGTGAGAACGGTCCACAGGTTGAACCTGTAGCTGACGTTTTGGTGGAGACATCACCTGGCACGAGTGATGTAATTACTGCAACACCAGGAGAAGAGGCTGCTCTCCAGGATAGTGTGGAACAAGTCCCTAACATGTTGGAAAAACCTGCATCTGAATTGCTCAGTCAATCTGTTGCTGAAACCGGTACAGCGGGGAGTTGTGAGAACGGTCCACAGGTTGAACCTGTAGCTGACGTTTTGGTGGAGACATCACCTGGCACGAGTGATGTAATTACTGCAACACCAGGAGAAGAGGCTGCTGTCCAGGATAGTGTGGAACCAGTCCTTGATTCATTGGCGAAATCTTTATGTGAATCGCTCAATCGGCCTCCTGTTGAAATTGCTACAGAGGGGAATAATGACAACTGTCCTCTAGAACAGGCTGCTGTGGAAACTGTTGAAGCTGTGGCTCGGGTTAATGTGGAGTCATCGCCTGAGTTCCCTGTTTTGACTAATACATCAGGAGAAGAGGCTACTCTCCAACAGTCTGAGGAATCGGTCCCTAACCCCGAATCCCCTGGTCAACCTGCAGCTGAAACTGCAGTCAAGTCTGTTGAGTCTGCAGCCTCAGCAGAGCCAGTTTTACAGGCTACAACTGGGGACATAATTGAGTGTGAAGTCCAGCCTGCTGATAGTAGCCTTGTTAAGCAGAGTGTCGAACCAGCACCTGAGAATGCAGTAAATCATGTGGTGGATTTGAGCACTGAGGATGCGATTGAACCTGTAAGAGCTTCAGATGCTGAATCTGTTCAGAATGAGTTTGATAACAGAGCCATTGAACTGACGGATGCATTAAATGTGGAGCCACCCACAACTGGAGCTGCGGCTGAATCTCTGAAAGATTTAGAAAAACCCCTCGCTGAGGAGACGAAATGGAACAACCAACCTGATAATACCCATGTGTAAGTAAGACCTTATAAAAAGAAACCACCTCACACTTGTTTTTTTTTTTACATGTTTACATTTGAGCAATAAAATATATCTTTCTTTTCTGATGACTATTTTCGGAGCTCTGAATTGTTTGAAATATACTTACAGTAGCAACAGGTCCACATACATCATGAGACCAATAATATTCACTTTAAAGTCAACATAATTTAGAGTTTGAGACATTCGTGCAAAATTTAAAGTGGGTGATCATCTTATTTAATACTTTCTCTCTATTGCAGGTATAGAAATGGTGTTTGTTCATTCTGTGACAAAATAATTGACGGAAATGTCAGGATCATATTCGATGAACCTCCGGTGAACTGCCACCCTGACTGTCTAAGGGTTTGTTCTGTTTTCTTCTTTATATATATATAGTCATTTATTGAATGTCAGACTCTTGTCATTGTATATTGTTAATATTGTGTGTGTTGTTTTGCAGTGTGCTTTGTGCGCTAGGGCCCTGGGAGATATGGAAATTCCTATGTTTTTGCGCAAGCAAGCAATCATATGTGGTGGATGCTTTGCAGAAATTATTAAGACCTGAAGACCCGGAACAAATATGACATCATAGAAGACCCAAAGCATGTCTGATTACAATACATACATACCATACGTGATTAATGTGTTGTTTGGACTGAGATCCTCACTATTGTTGCCTTAACTCTGTATTCTGTCTTTCTAACCAATTAATGAAAGTTTTTAGGACATAGTTTAGTGAAGTCAGGATTACGAATTCTATAAAGAAAAGGTTCGGCAGAATGTTATTTTTTGTTGTTGTTGCAATTGCAAAAGACAATTAAATGAAGTATAATCAACAGGATAAATTTTATATTGTGTGGTATAAATAAAATCACTACTACTGCCTCAGATGTAAGTGGTTTAATCGGCCTTAATTTCAAATGAGCACACACAACACAACCCAGCTCAGTAAGGGTTACACATCAAACTCGTCTCACCTTAAGGCACATTATTGAAGCATCAACACCTCAGTAACATAAAACAGCTGCTTTTAAGCAAGAGCTAAAGAAGCTCATGGAAAATGGATACAGATTTTCTTTCCTCCCTTCACAGTGGCATTTAATAAAAATACATTGTGAGTAAATGCAAAGTCCATGCATTATGAGTGAAAGGGAGATATGAGGGTATGTCTACCCTTGCAGAAACCTTAGGTACATTCAGCTTCACATACTTTAGTTCACATAATGTTGATACTCAACATTGTCAAAATGAAGCAGCAGCAAAGTCATATTCAGAACCAATATATGGATCAGTAAACAATAAACGAAGGGCATGCTGTCATTATTTGCGAGGCAAGCTGTCACTGCTCTTAATTATTCATGAAATGTCATACATCACAAGAGGATCAGAGCCAATGAAGCGTCAGAAAAAAAAGAAAAAAAAGAGACATATAATTAGCAAGAAGAGGCACATGAACAACAAAGCCAAGAGAATCATCTGAAAGGAGGGTTTGAGGAGGAGACCAGAGGTCACTGCTGGGTGTGAATTATCTTCATCTCTCTGTCTGTTGTTCATACAAAAAAGCAATGAGAAACATTTGTCTGTTATTGGACACATCTAAAGAAATACTATAGCAGGTGATCCAGGTTTGAAAATTGCTGTTTCCCAGAGGATGAATGGAAATCTCATGTAGCATGTTTTGACTATCTATCTTAGCCAGAGGACGGGGTTGGCTGGGATGGATGTGTTGCACTTAGTGGATCCCTTTCCTGCCCAGAAACCGCAAGGCTGCATAGTTGTAGGTGGTAGCCACCATATACACAAACTGCAAATGAGATGGAGTTGGGAAGAAAAGACAGGAAAAGAGGTGAAAATATGGTTTTGAACATATGTGTTCTGATAACCAAATTACAAAAAACAGGCACTCTTACCTCGAGCCATGTCCAGAGAAATCTAAATCTGAGATTTACTCTGCTAGCCCATTACCAAAAGGTGACTGGCATTTTGTTTGAAATATGCTTTGTGATGATTGGTAAGGACCGTTTCTTTGGTAGAACAATGAAAACTTTTTGTAACGAGGTCTGGAAATAAATGTTGCTGCTGAATATTTTGAATGTTTTGAGTATCACAGACTAAATTTCTTTCACCTCCATTGTACAGGAGTGGCAGCAATTATCTCAGAAAGTAGAATCTCAAAACGTTGCCAACCAGATAAAAATATATATGTATGTATATATGAATGTTTTCTATATATGAATGTGTTTTTTTTAGCAGAATTGACCCTTAAAATGGGAATCAACTAGAAGTGTTTACAAAAGGAAGGTTGTTGCTCACCAGTGCTAAGAGTGTAATCCCGGCACCAGCAAATGCTGCTATGTACAAGTCATATGTAACGTAGAACTGTAAGACATACAAAGCACAAGTTGGTTTAACATGTATTCAGACAATTGAACCAAACTCTTGCATATATGTGTCAATCCATCATAGATAAAAAAAATCCTTAGTTTTACTATTTACCATTAATAATTTGATATATTCTACTGACTGTCTAAAGTGGAATATTGGATTCATCTACTCACTTCGCTGGTTTTACAAATAGACGCCAAGGTCATTCCACAAGCCTTGCCTGGCATTGCATTCCAAGGGAGCAGACCTTAAAGAAAGACATGACGTAAGTATCTCTTATCTTTGCTGAATCATAATGCGTTATGACGCACTTAAGTTCCTGCTTGCATGCAGCTTATCAGGGACACACCATTAAATTTAGATAAAGATGTAGATCTCTTTATTTCATAGCTACTGCAACAGCAAGGTTTGCATCCACTCCACAATGATTAATTCATTGTATTCACAGACACATTAATATTCTCATCAGGTGGACATGCGGTCAGTCATTATAAGAGCAACGCACCATACTGCCTGGCGTCCATGCAAATCCAGCCGTGCTGATTAATGCTGGGGGTTGTTTCAGCCAGTATATTGATGGTGTGACAGGTCTGCTCCATGTTGAACAAGAAGTAGACTGGGATAGCAGTGAAGGCAAACACTGCCAGCCAGATGAACGCCAAGATGTACGTCACTATGATAAACTGTTGAAAGAAGAGTGCTGTACATTAGGGCACAGAAATGTGGCGTAGGGGCTTAGATTTCAGTGTGATAAATGTAATGTCATTAAATCAGCTTTCGACCATAATTCATGGTTCTGTGGAGAAATTGCAGAAACAAAGAACAAGTCATTCAGCACAGAAGCTGAAACAAACCAGCTTAACAATGACCTGACGTCACATTTCTCCCTCCTTCTTTATCTCCCTCCCTCCTCCTTCCCCCTCCTCTCACCGTCAGGCTGAGGCAGCGGCCGCAATGGGTGCTCCTGAATTCACCAAAGGTCTGCTTGACGGCGCTTGTGGTGTAGAAACCCTCAGCCAGCAGCAGGATACCATACAGGAAGAAAAATGATGCCAGGCCATAGATCACATACTGGAAGTATTTGATGCTGGGATAGTGACAGGAAGAAGTCAGGTCAAACAGCAAAATCAGTGAATTCAAATCAATCATAATTCAAAGAATTTAATGAAGCATCACTCACAAGGAGGCCATGACCTCAAAGTCCTGAATGTTGCGGGTGAAGTGAGTCTCAACCAGGACTTCAGTCTGGGTCAACGCTTCATGCCCACAGCCACAAAATAATGCCATGCCAGCATAGCACAGCAAGGTGGCCACCAGAGATGGGTAGGGCACTGCCCCAATGCAGCGGATACAGCAATCATAACAACCTGAGGGGGCATGATATATCAGCACACAGGCGGCACATACCGCACATATAACCACACAGCACATTTACGTAACGGTGGGGAACTCTTTTACCCTGTCAGGGAGCTATGAAAAAGGCCTTGCTCTGTCTGCAAATCCATGAGCACACACCAACACTCCACCAACAGGCAAAAAAAAGCAACAGAAAAAAAATAGACAGCGATAACAAACAAGAGTTCAAGCAGCGATTCCCAATAAAGCGTCCACACAAAAGCAGTCACCACTGACTTCAAGACAATCTCATGCACTTCTTCCAGTATAAGCTGTGCTGTTGAAGCAGGTAGCAAATATCCACTGTGTTAATAAATGCATTGTCAGAAATGGGATAGAGGAAAGCACCTAAGGCTTTGCAAAGCCAAGGCTGCGTGACTGGAAACATTTGCTGCTTCTGATCCCGTACTCCACAACAAGAAAGATCCCAATGCCCACCAGAGATGTACAGTGCTGCCTGCAAGGTATTGCTACAGTAAAATAAGCCTCAATGCGCTGATTTCACTCGTATGTGAAAGCTCTTCTGCTAACTCTGGTCCTTCCTTCTTTGTCCAGCAGTCACAGGCGTCACCAGGCGAGTGAGAGATAGTGGTGAAACACTGGCTTCAGGAGCCTGAAGAAAGAGCTTCCCTTTGTGGCTGCACATAAAATATCTATTGTCTTTGTCATTATCAGGGAGGAACAAAGGGCAGCGATGTCAAACAAACAAAGACTATAGTGCCTCAGTACACACATCCACACAGACACACGCGCTAGTATGTGGCAGCCGAGGGCTCATCAGGACAGTCTCAACACCACTGGCAATGTAATTTCTCAGGCCATCATCCACAGCTGGCCGAGTCTGGTACCATGGCACTGAGTGTCAATGCCAGCAGGGGCTGGGTTCAAGTGTTCAGAGAGCATAATAATATCTTCACAACCACGACAACCCCACTCAAAATGTGAGTTTTGTCACTAAACATTGTGAAATCTTAAGGTGACCAAATTGCAACAGTGCAAGGACGCATTGTGATCATTCCATACATTATAGGATTGTAGCTGAAAGGAACAGAGGTAGAAAGTTAAGCAAACTGCTGCTAAAGTATAAATAGTAAAATCAGGAGGACAGCTAGAGTCCCATTAATGATAGTGCCTCCAGACACCCACGCTTCAGCTGTGCTCTGCTGCAACAGTGCTTACAGTGATAGAGTGATACAGGCCATCGTAGCCTTTATTTGAATCCAGTGCTGAAGGCATCCATGCACTTACAGTCGACGGAAGATAGTCGATCAAATCTCGAAAGCTGTTAAGAAATGTGTGAAAGTTAGCACACATGTTCTTAATAAGTGAGAAGTCCGCAGTTCTCATGCAAATGTGCAAATTTATACCCGTGACACATGTGGGAGTAGCTGGAGCGCTTTTGCATGAGTGACCTGGCATCAGCCTGGTAGGATGAGAGTCACAACATCTCTGCTGTCAGCCACTCCGATTCCAGTCCGGTTCATGGTTAAATGGGGTCAGACGAGGTAATGAGGGGTTACTTGTGTATTGGAAAGTCTTTAGTCTTCTGATATCATCATTGTATGTTAAACTATATGTTTATATGTATATATGTATATGTGTGTATATATATACAGTTTATATATACACACACACACACATACACACATATTCATATACATATATATATACACATATATATAGATTTATATATATACATATACATATATACATATATACATTAAAATATATACATATATATATATAAAGGTTAATCAAAGATAAATAAATAATTTGGGGATATCATAATGATTTTGAATGATTTTGATAAATAAAAACATGGGATTAAAGTAGCAAATGTTCCCCACAGTGTGCAAGGGCAACATGATGTCCAAGGACAGAAAGGATATATTAAAGCCAGCATTAGTAAGTTATTGAAATCCACATTTTCAAATCACATTAATAATAGATGACAAGAGCTATTAGAAATTCTGTGCACTCACCCATGTCCAGAAAGAAGTGCGGGGGTTATTGAAGTTTTGCTGGGTGGCTTTGTGACTGTGATATGAGGATATGAGAAGTTAATCCCCGCCACTCCTATATGAATCTGACTTGCGCTTTTGTCTCATCAACAATAGATAGACCACATCTCCCCAAGTCACATCTTAAAGTCACAAAGTCCCATTTCAGCTGCCAGTCATTATTTATAGAGCCATGGGAGCAGGATTGGGGAGAGAGAGCAGGTCACAAATTCTAATATGAGGTTGTGTTTTTGTATTTGGCAATATATACTGTGCTTTAGCTGTTTAGACTGATACCTGTGGATCTCCTATTACACTAAAATATGTGGATAATAAGGGAAGTTTTCCATGCACACTTAACTTAATATATCAACCACAAAGATAAAAGATAAGGGCAAATGTGCATAACTTAATATGCACAAATTGAATTAATCAGCACAATTATCCAGGGATTCTTTTTAAATATTTTCACCTCAGTTTTGTTAAATGATCGTTCACGTTCATTTGGAAGGTGCATTTCATGAATGTCCATACTTAGTTCATCATAAACATGCATGTGTCATCTGTCTGCACACACACATGCTAGATGTCAATGAACAGCTCTGAGGGTCCTCAGGGCAGCATCTTCAGACACACACACACACACACAGATAAGAGGTGTGTGCTTTGACAAAAGAGTGAAATAAATTGAAACGCCAGTGACTGACATCGATGAAGTTGACTAACAAGGGTGACATTGACGGTAGGGTCCAGCTGCTGCCCTCCTTCCCTCCCTCCCTCATGTTTGACCCAGTTGATGTCAAAGCTGGGCTCTGTACAAAGGAGCCAGTGTGGAGAAGGAGAAAACACCATGCAATCTTTTTTTGGAGAAGCCTCTCATCCTATTTATGCTTTCCATTTTATTCCCTTGACAAACTGGACATACATGACTATTATAAAATACATTATGATCACTTTATTTTCTTTCATTATAGTGCTTTAGATTTGAATAAAATCAATATTGCAATGGGTCAGACAATTGTCTATATTTTATTCCCCTAAAAAACAGGACATTTGAGGAGCTGATCTGTTATTGAACATAAATTCACTCCTTGCGGATTAGTAAATTGTTTGGATTGACTTGTAGTCATTTGTCTCTTTAACCCCAAGGCAATAACTGATCAAGTAATTAGTATGCAGAAAGGATTAATGACATCAGCCTTGTTGAGCTGAAATTGAAGAGCAGAAAACCATATGTGAAGCAGAGACAGAAAGAGCAAGTGAAGCATTAATTAACCTCTCTACTGTTTGTGAGTGTGTAGCGTGGTTGTCAGCTTTACTTGGAGGATCTGAATTAGTAATAATGTTGACAATCAAAGGATGGCATTGGGTGGGAGGACAAGCCTAAGAGGCTCACCAGCTTGGTTGACATGAAGAGAGCGAATGTATTCATTTATGAATACACTGTATTGCACAAATGCTGATGCAGACGAGGATCATGGATGTAGTGTAAGCAGCTTATACTGTATGATGAATTATCGGGTAACCGTTAATAAGGCCATCTAACAGTCTACTTCATGGATGAACTGATTTTTTCACTCTCCAGGCTTTCAAGTAAGCTATAAATGCTATTAGATTGCATATATCAATATCTATTTTGCATAATCAGATAGAAAATGGCCCCTATATTTTGATCAGCACCACTGACAGCAGTTACTACATTGTGAGAGTACTCTACTGAATATCAGTGCTTTGTGTGTGATTGTGCATGCAGTGTGTTTGTGTGATATGTCACAGTGCTTTATCTTTGAGTAATTTTTTTAATTGTTTGCCGTGTGATGGATACACTCGCCAGTATTTGCGCACTGAAAGTGGTGATGTGCGTGTGTTTATACAGGGGAGGAGGGGGCTCTGTAACAATATTTGCACCACCTCCCATCCCTGTTATGGTAATGTGACTTTTGTTATCTTATGACAGAACGAACAAACAGGCATCAAACAAATAAACAAGCACTTGGAGGACAAAATCATGTCAGGCTCGTTCAGATAAGAACTGAATAGTAATGGCCTCCTGGTGAGTGCCTGAATTATTTGTTTTACCACATGATGAAGTAAAGGGAGGACTGAGCCGTTCTCCATCAGGGTTGCATGTTTGATTGTCTCTTATGAGACATGTTTGAGATGTGTTACAAACATGGATGATCACACAACCTCTTCAGCCCATGGTGGGATGATGTGATCCTGTCCTCTGTAAACTGGGAAACTGTAAAATGGATGTATTGGTTTTCAAATGTCCTTGGACAGAAGAGCAGCTGACCATGTGGGATAACAGATTTTCATCAACTACTAACAACTAACACTAAATTTTGTAATTTATTTATAGTAATTTTTGTTTTGTGTGGAATCAGCTATGGCTTAATGCTATTGCTCACTGTGGCCATTGTAACTTTAGCCTACATAGTAAATTCAATCTGCTGCTGATGTGTTCTGACTTTTACTTTTGTGGTCTGTGTGGATCTGGAACATGTGCAGTGGTTTATGGCTGTTGTGTGTGTTGAGCTATAGTATACTGTATGTCTCATCACCAACTGTATCTATCATGGTTTTGGGTTTAGTTTGTTGTTTCGGGTCTATAATTTAAACCTTTGTTTCCCCACCTTTCTCTTTCTGTGACTGTTCAGTTTATTTCTCTATGTTGTGTCTTTCTCTTGTTTCTTGAACTATGTTGTCACTCACCTGTCTTCCCCTTCAATGCTTGTGTTTTCCCTCTTCTGTGATTATCTGCCCCGCCTTAATTAGTTTCACCTATGTCTCCTTATTTCCTCTTCCCAGTATATACAGTCTGTGTGGTCCTGCTTTTCTTTGCCAGTCTGCTGTTGACCCTTTGGGTCACACTTTCCAATCTTTCCCACTGTTTCCAGTGTTTTTCTTTAGCTCTATTTTGGACTCTTCCTGTTTACGGACTTTGCCTCTGCCTCTTGTTATGGATTGTTTGCTTGGATCATTGTGCGCAAAACCTCTTTTCCCTGCTTGTTTGGACACTGCCTGTAACATCGCCTGGACATTTTTTTTTCTGTATGGACCGCTCTCCTCTTTTGGCCTTTGCCTGTTAGTTCAACAATTGAGATAACATTTCTGATACTGTGCCTTCTTTGCTTCACATATTGGTATTGGGTCCTAATTTCTGAACTGATCAAAAGCATGACAGTATCTGCTGTACTTTCACTCAAATACGTGGTTGTGAAATTGTAACCAGCTAGGTCTATCTCCCCTGTCTGTATGTGTGTGTAAGTGTGAGGATTGTGCGAGACACATAATGTACAAAATAAGAGGAGTTTGTAGCAGGCTGGTGTGCCTGACTACATGAACAAGTTGGAATAGCGTGACTTATTTTGCCTAAACTCAGTAGAAGTGACCTTGAAAAAATGAGTCAGTGCAATAATCTAGCCTTGTAGTAGACTAATGAATGGTATTTCTAGCTTTACACACACACACACACACACACACACACACACACACACACACACACACACACACACACACACACACACACACACACACACACACACACACACACACACACACACACACACACACACACACATTTTTGCCCTTCTCCTCTTCTCTCCTGAAATGAATCTGCTGCATACCCTGAGAGGGTTACAAAAGGTTTAATATGAGGAGACTGGCTCATGGTAAAGTGCTCTGAACCATCTCATACAAACAGGACCAAATATGAATTTTGATAAAATATTGAACAAATATGGCCATTCTATCCTGTCAAAAGCTTTCTTGGCATCCAGTGATATTGCTGTCGCTGGGCGCTGGAGTAAGCTAGAGCTGTTAATTACCTGAAACTGCCTCCTCATGTCATTGGTTCACTACCCAGCTACCAATCCCACCTTGTCCAGATTCACCCGAGATGGATTGACTTTCTCCAAACAGAGAGCATGGACTGATAGTCATTGTTTGATGACTTTAAAGGTCATAATTGCTAATTAGTTGATGTTCTTTCCTAGGTTTCGAAAAAAGATATTGTGGCAGTACATTGTCAATGGCAGTGACTGATTTTCTGTTTTGTCATTCTACAACTTAACCTACAACAAAAAGCAGACATGTATAAAATGCAGCAATAAAGCCATCCCCTCCAGTGTGGTCCTACAAAATGAGAGATGTTTTAGCAGACTGCATTTCGTTAGGTGTCTTCAGAGTTTCTAACGCATTTTTCTGAGTTACCTGTAATAGAGGAAGATGTAATGGTGGTGGCTAATGTAACCTTTTTTAACTTAAATGGTTGGTTGTTACAATTCCAGCAACCTTAAATTATGGTTACAGGGCTGTGAGTTTGATTTTGGATAAGGCTCGATTTAATCAAAGCGGACCCTTGGGCCTTGGTGGAGGAATGTTATCTACTGAGGGCCGTATTAGTCATGAGTTTTCTAAACATTGCGGCATAGGGCATTTAAAAAAAACAACATTTTCTCTTATACTAGAAACCCCTGAATTGATTTCCAGGAGGGGTGGGAATAGGCCAGGTAAGCTTATCAGACATGTGTAGGATTGTTCAACCTTGGCGGAGGTATGCACTCTACTTAGTTATACCTGCATTACCCATAGAGAGAGATCAAATACCAACTTTTGACAAGACTCATCTTTAGTTCCAAAAGTCTTTTAATAGTTGTCTCATTTAGATTAAACAACATTATGATAAGTTCAAAGAAATCAAATCTCGAAGCTTGATGCCCATCATGTCCAGTCATGTCAGTAAAGAGTGACCCCTATATATATTTTTGTACGCATAGGGTCCAAACCACTTGGAGAAGGAGCAATAATTTCTAAGTTCCATGAAACTCCTTTTAAATGAGAATACTTGAGTTGGTATACATACAATTACGATGTAATTACAGTTGTCTTTCTGAAGACCTTACAGTTTTCATAAACAAACAACAAATAAAATGAAGATCTAAATGTATTTTGTACAAAGAAGCCAAGCCCAATGAGCCATGAATGGGGGTTGATATGAAAAGACATTTTAAGCAATTCTATTTTATAGTAAAGCAGAAGTTATATTGCTATGATGTATTAAGCAAAATTATGGACACATGAAATTAAAATATAGTAAAGATACTCAAATAGACTACAATAGATTACATAACACTACATATGCAAAACTGAATGGTTAATTTCAAACAATGGCTAATTTACAGTTTTATAATTCGCACAGCCACATACTCACATCCAGTCTCTCTCTCTCTCTCTCTCTCTCTCTCTCTCTCTCTCTCTCACACACACAAACGCACGCATGCACACACACACACACACACACGCACACACACACACACACACACACGCACACACACATCCACATGCAATTGCTATATTTTGTGTAATAGTGTGGACACATTTTTATCACATTTTTCAATTCTTGATGTTATGATTCCACAGTAATTTCTTGTGTGAGTGAGTTACAAGGCATTTTAAAGTAATTACAGTAAAAATACATTTTCATAATAAGCAATGTATCATGAGAAATATGTATAAAATAGCTTGATAATAGTAATACTGCTTTTTAGCTTTTCCAGATCTCCTCTCCATCCGCCACAAGTTAAATGTCACTTTGTTTCACGAGATCAAAATACATATCACAGAGTAAGAAAAAGCTTCCCATACAAATCCAGCTGTATAAACATTATACTAAGTTCTTGCTAGGTAAAGTTCCAAAAAAGCCAAAGTGGAAAATGAAATGCACTTTCTATCTTTTTGACTACCTTTGAAAGTGGTTATTATAAAATGACTCAGCAGTTAGACTTCCGTATATGATAGAGAGCAAAGGCAGGATGTTGGTGGTTGTACAGCTTTGGAAAAGACAGAATGAACATGTTCAATCCTATTTTACCTATACATTCTTAATACATCTTTAAATTTCCATGTTTTACTAATGTCATAGTTCCCCTCCACATATCCTTTGCCTCCCTCCAGACTATACTCGTGTGGTAGAGTGGGTGCTGGGCAGGCCTGCAGAGCTATAACCTGCAGGAAAGGTGCTGTAGGGACTCATGTTGGAGAGGCCCATCAGGGAGTTGGGAATCATGGTGATGTTGTTGGGAGTCATCAGAGGGATGTCGTCGGGGGAGCGACGCTGGCTAAGAGAGAAGTCTAAGCTTGGCGAGACATGAAGAGGATTGTGAAGGGCCTCACACTGGTTCCTCTGCTGGGATGACAGGGTCTCATCTATGGTGTTGGTGTGGCTCACGTTGTTGCCCTTGCTGTCACACTGAGGGCTGGGCTGCTGGGACGTGTCTTGCCGACTGCGTTTGTCCTTGCGGTAGTACAGAGCAGCGAAGGCCAGGACATTGAGGAAGAGTAGTGACGCCCCAACAGCAATGGTGACGCTGAGCTCTGTGGAGTAATCTCTTGGGTTCGGCATGATCAGGGGACCCATCTCCCTCCCCTCCTCACCATCATTATGGGCAGTAGATACAGGAGGTCGACCGGTGCTGCCCGACCTCTTACCATTTGACTGGGTTGGATCCAGTGGCGTGACCCTGGTGGTGGTGGAGGAGTAGTGGAACATGTCATGGAGGTTGTAGAGATGGGGCACCAGATGTTTCCAGAAAGCCACCTTGGTTGCCCGGTAGTGATCACGGATGCGAGGCTTCAGGCCAATGTGCAAGTACAGCTGGTCGTAGGGGTCGTACTTGGACCAGGCTACCTCCTCAAAGCGGTTAGCCTTGGTGTGGATGAACTTGGTGTCCTGTGGCACTGGCTTATTAGGATCCCTACAGACACATTACAGACAGAAAAAGTAAGTCATGAGAAATAAATAGGATGGAAATGTTATAGTCATGGTCAGGAGATCGGTTATTTATTCGCTTCCAGCATCTCATCATATTGCGATATGCAAAAAATATCAAACATTCAGAATAAGCTGTAGTTAAAAATTAAAAATGTTTTTTTTGATTTTTTTCGTCATCCCCCTACCATGAAATGACATCCAATCTGTCTGTCCATTATCAGTTTTTTGTCCGGAGCATATCTCGCAAACTATACATTCCCGCTTCACAAAACTTTACACACATATCAACCATATTACGTGGTTGTGTCTTTTGAAATTTATACTAATTCTATTTCATGTGGTTTCCATAGAAACATGTTGGTTTTGGTTACTCATCTTGTCCGAAGCGTGTCTTGCAAACTATACATTCTTGCGTTGCCAAACTTCACACATAAATTGCCTTTTATTATTTAGATTTTTCTATTTTTCTAGATTTTTTTTTTGTTTTCCATGGAAAGTTGTTTGGTGACTGTAGGTTGGTCATTTTCTCCACAGCATATATCCAAAACATATCCTCTACTCTAGGCTCTCCAAAGGAATTGAGGATATGTCATACACTGATGAATTTGCTGCACAATTCTTCGTTATTAAAATACCTTCATTCATATTGTGATAATGACTTCCCTACGTGTGGCCATTCCAAATGGAAACAGAAGCCCTGATCATTGATCTTAAAACAGAAAAAGAAGAGCTTCATCAACAGAAGGCCAACACTAAGGTCAACACAATGTAATATCATCATCTCTCCTCAAGGGCTCAGCATTCCTGCATACTAAACAGCAGCCTTCAGTGACTTGTGCTGTCCTTCCTCATATAGGGTCATTGTACACAGACTCATTCGTTTAAAATCCAAGATGTCACTTCTTGTAATGATAATCCAAAATACAACTATCAGAGGTTCCTAAAGATTAATGTTTCTTTGTCCACAGTTCAAATGTTTAACCATAATCTGAAGAATTCATACACAAATAAAGAAGACATACTGTATCATGTTTGAATTTCTTTAAATAAAGACACTGATATGTGTTAACAATCTAAAAACATTGAGCATTACAGGTAAACTTGGATATACCATACATATACAGTACCAGTCAACCGTTTGGACACACCTTAACATTCACCTGAAAGAGAAACCGTGTCCAAACCTTTGACTGGTACTTCGTCTACTTCTATACTGATTATTTGTTCTACATCTCACAGTAAAGTTAGCAGACGTTTATTGAGGACATCTTTACTGCCGCCTCAAATCTTCTCTTCAACACAACCTTTTTGTTAAACAGTGCTCTAAACATTTATGTGATTTAAGCTGTAAAATTTAAAATCCATCACCTTTAGGAGGTTTGCCCAAAGTGATGAAAATGTGTTATATGCGTAAAGAGAGGTTTTACGGAAGCCTAAATTGGCTCTTTAAAAAGGAGACAACTTGACATTAAAAAGACAGAGCTTGGATTAGGTGGCGGATATATTCTACAGCCATTCAATGTGACGATGTAGTAAAGCATCACTTTTAAGACAGCGTAAAATTAAACTTTTTTAGATGAATGGTGAGGTCAAGTTCCTCTGAACAAGGGTAAGTAGAATTACCTTACAGTTAATTGTGTCTGTGAATGAATGATGAAGCGCATTAATAGACTTTTAATGTGAAGGAATTCATACTAATTGGTAAAAAAAACAAAAACCTGAAGCACCACTTGTGAACTAACAGAAGAACATTAACTCAAGGCTGGATCCCTCAATCGTTTAATGTTAAAGGAAGGGTAAGTGTAGCAGTTAGAAGACAAGTAAAGGTCTGCACAAGTGAGTTTAATTATGTTATACCACAGGAATATAAAATGGGATACTGGCTGAGATTTTAATGCAACTACATGTAAATAAGACAAGTTAAGCTGTATTTTTATTTGTCACCGGATTTGCTGTTACTCACCCACTCTTGGCAAAGTTGGTCCAATAGGTCATAACCACAGCACTGAGCATGATGTCGTTCCTGGAGAAGTTACAGGGGAACAGGTCAGTTGGGCCCACCATTGGGATGCCAAACACATAAGGAACCTCATCTCCGTGTGCTGAATCTGACCACACTGGCTTCATGAGGCTCTGGCAGTGGTGGTAGAAGGCGTAGAAGTATGTAGGCGAGCCATAGCGGGCATGTAGGTCTGCTGTCACCACTGAGGGCTCCACCCATTGGTGGTCAGTAAAGAGAGCCACCAGGGTCTTCCTTCTGGTCTCTGGGTTGTCCTTGTCAGCCCAGTCTGTGTACATGAATTTAATTGTCTCCCTCAGCGTGTCCTTCCCCTCTGGGTAGCCATACAAGCTGTCCACAAAGTCTGACACAGCAAAGTCAAAGTCGCTGCCGGACACACCATCCTCCAGGTCCATCACATTCTCCACAAATCGCAGTCCTTCTCCCTGATTGACGCCCAGCATTATATCATAGTTGAGGAATTCTCCCTGCTCCATCAGGATCTCCGGGTCATCCGGGATGACGTCTCCATCAATTACAGGACCGAAAGCCACGCGGTATCGGGCAGGCTGGATGTCTTGCTCCACCAGCTCCTTTGCACTCTTCTTCTGCAAGCAGGAGACCATGTCCACAGTGTCCAACACGTTGCAGCCAACCCTCTCGGCCAACATTCGAGTGTACTTGACTGGTTGGTAGTTCACAGCCCAGCTGGATAGTGCTGAACCACTTTGGATAATGGCTCTATGGAACAAACCTTGGGACACAAAATTCAGAACAGGACAAGCCCAATTAACAGCGATAAGTGCTTGGGCCCATCAAATCATCACTCCTAATGTTATTTTTACAGTACAGACCTTAAGAGCATTTTGAACTCCTCCAAGCAAATATGTGATTCGTTCTACACTAATTGCTAAATTTATATCAATGGTTTGTTGCCACGAAAACATCCGGAAGACAAACACGAACAAGCCTAAGTGTGATGCACAAGGAATGCTATCCTGAGACATGAAGCATTTAAAAGAGGGAAAAAGTTGATTTGAGTCTTGCTAATGAGAAGCTCCTCGAGTTGGAAGAAGAGATTAACTGGTAATAGGATGTTGGTCCTTTCTATTGTTATGATAATGACAAAAACTATGAAAATAGGCCTATTTGCGTTTTTTCTGTTGATGTTATTCTTTGTTGCATGTGTTAGATATAGACTGCTGATCCCGACTGTGCTGCAGAGGGTCTGTACAGAGAGCTGAATAGGCAGTAACCCTGATCCTTCAATGTTGATACAGTAAACACTGCTCTGTTGAATTGTTTATATGCAGCGCGTCACCTCTGTCTCCAGGGATCTTTGTATCCACCACCTAAAAATGACAAGTGATATGTTGTATATGTTCAACTCAAAAATACTCCGCCGAGGTTAAGGCATAGCAGTCACTGTAAAAACAGTGCTGGAACAGTGTCACTTTCTCAATCCTTTGCTGTCATTTATTTAATTTTTTTTAGGGCAGCAGCTAGCTAGTCTACTTCAAAGACAGCCGGAGGGCTTTGTGCATTTGCTGCAACAGAGCGAGGGCATCAAATTCAAACCACAAAAAGGACAGTTGCCGCAGCCTCCCTAGCGTTGATGAAACCGCACCATTTCTGTCCATCTTGTGATTATGTCCAGCATCAATGGGAGGACCAGGGCAATTATACTGCAAATATAAGATGTTGAATTCCCGATGGCCGCTCATATTGAATAACCCACCTTTGATTCTAGCAATTAGCTTTGGTTAAGTGTTAACAAAGGGCATGATATCCATTGAAAATACCAATAAAATTTTCTTTTCAGTGGATATCTGTTTCCTCTGAGTTATGCATTATACACAGGCATTTTAATTGAACCCATACATGGTTTATGTAAAATATTATTAGAACTGTTGAAAGCATAAATTTGTAGTGGAAGCTGGACTAGAAAACACAGCTTTGAACAAAAACGCTGCAAATGCATCTGTAGACAACAAAAAAATGTTTGTTTTTTTACAGAAAATATCTAAAGAATTTTCAGGTCCTGCTTCGTTAACACACCAAATTTGTCTTTGTCTTCACTAAAAGGTTTTGCAATTACAAAAGACTAATATAAAACATAAATGGTGATTTTATATTTTTTGAGCAAACTTTGAAACAGTTTCTCATACTGTGTACAATGCAGCTAACAAATCTGACACCAAACTTATATGAGTATGAGTAATATTAGTCAGGTGGAACAGTAAAAATGTAGGGACACAGGTGAGCATGATGGCATGGGGAAAATGCTCTCATGCTAGTACAGTAGGCTTCTCGAACAGCTTCACATTTCAAGAGGCAAAGCTTTTAGGCTGATTAGATTGAGTGGGGAACAAAAGCCATCACTTACGAAACAAATGCCCCCTTTACCCTCCTCCAATATCATAACATTTCATCTCTCTGACAGACCATTTAGAGCTGCACTTGGAACAAAAAACGAAATTCCAAAATGATAAAAAAGCAACAAGATAAGACTCAGACTTTTTGACAGTGCTTTCAAATCATTTTATTAATTACTACCTCAACTTTAGGTAATAATTGTTGCTCAGTTATTAGTATCGATCCGCATTGATCAATTTTAGAGACAAGTGAGATAGTGAAACACTGACTCTTACCTTCTGAATGGTGTGACAGAGTTAGCAGACTGACACAAGAAGCACCGATTCCAGATCCAAAAACTGTGATGCGACCTGGGTCTCCCCCAAAGTAACCTATGTTCTTACTTATCCAACGTAGAGCTTGAATCTGATCCAGGAGCCCATAGTTTCCTTTTGCTGCCTGGTCGCCGGTACTGAGAAAGCCTGAGATACACAGATAGATAACAGAAGCAGAGCTGAAGTAGAGATCTACAGTGTATGTCACAGCTTTGATCTAAACTTGTAGCCCAGCAGGGCATCTGAATGAACTGACACCATCTTCCCTCTACAGTATAGTGCAGATATGCATTTGCTCTCTCCCTTAGTGTCTTGATTACATTGGTCAACTACACGTAATAGTCTCCACACAGCGGTGCCCCTCACGAAGTGATCAGGCCTCTCTTCATCAAATGTGAAGGCGCTCCTCCTAAGTGACTTCATAAAATTCAAAGTACATAAATAAATAAATCTTTTACTTGTGCCTATTTCCTTACATGAATGTCATAAAACAACAGAGGTCACTTTCATCCTAAAATTGTTCTTATTACTTATTCCCTTGTCAAGTCTCATCTAAAAACGCACTGTTCTAAATGTTACAAACAGGGAAATGGAAAACTCTTGCCCTTGAGGAATGTTGCATCCCTACATACACTATTTAAATCATTTTTCTTTCAAGAAAGGCTAAGCTTGATACACTTGTACAGATTAGATGAATGAATCTTAGGGAAGAATGAATGGGTGTAACAACAAGGACAAGATATGATTTGTATCTGCATAATTTTTTTTCTGAGGACAACACTTATATACAAATCAAGCTATGCCATACCAAGGTCTCAGTTGCCTATATTTCCCATGCAATTTTACATTTTCTCTTGTGTCTCTCTCTCTCTTTATAGGTTAATAACAGCAACACAAGGTGAAATAAAAAAATAAATGAATTCTTTCAGATTAAATAGGGACTAAACACCCCATTTGAAACCTCATTAAGAGTTACCACACCGGGACGCAGTCATCACCTAATATTCCAATTCTGTAGTTGAGTGTGACGACAACAACATTCCCATAACTGGCCAGCACACTGCCGTCCATCATGTTCCCAGTGCCCTCCATATAGGAGCCTCCGTGGATGTAGACCATCACAGGTCGAGCTTCAGAGTCCCTTATATCTGCAATGTCAACACACACACATGCACTGAGCAAACAGGGGTAATGAAACAGATAATTACTAAGTTATATAGCAAGCATGAGTCAGTGTGAGTTCAGTATGAGGTATGGGTAAAGACTGCTTAGAAAAGGTGCTTAGAAGCAGTGGTAGGCCTGAGGTTTGCAAGCTGCAATGACATTCAGAAAATGCATGATAAATACACTCTGACAAGCGGTGTATGAATAAAAAGGTCAAATATAATGAACAATAGTTGCTTTAAGTGCTCAACCAAGCATATTTTTGCTGTGTACCGAATCTGGAATTCTCTACATTACAGGTAGAAAGAGAAAAAAACATATCGATTTGACTTGTGGTTTGATCTCAGCCGAGAAGAAAATCCTGTGATGGTAGAATTTTAAAGTTCATCAAATGCATAAAAGTACCACAGTGCGGTGAGCTCTTGTTATCTAGTAGCATGATCTAAAATAGAAACTTCAATAGAAATGCAAAATCTATAATGCATGTTTGGAGACCAATTTGTTCTATATCTAACGGGACTGTAAGACAGATAAGTAGATAATGCAATCTCTGGATCAATGTGCAAGGCTGCAGATGAAGCACTTACTGAGAGGTCTGCAACATTTTAAGACATGACATGCAGGAGCAGCAAACTTACATGATCTATGATTAAACTTATATAATCATAGATCAGATATTTTCCTGATTCCTCTCAAAATATAAAAGACCCCCAACAGTTACTCAGGAAAGTAATAACTAAGAATTGTAAGATCCACCAAACTCAAGCTAAAAGAATCCATGCATCAAGACTATGAGCTCTTAAAAATACCTTCAGATATATGAGTCTCAGCATGTGAGAAAGCAGCCCCCTTTTTCCTGTGTTGGCTCCCTGGGGTTCACATAAGGAAAAGAAGAAGTACAGAATTCAAAATAGCATGGTTGACTGTGCCTCTTACTTAATACGATCCAATCAAACTGACAGAATCAGGAGAAAAAAGATAAATTAATAAAATTAATTATAAGCAAAAAGAAGATTAGTGAATTTGGATAGTTTATTTTCCCTGTGATTGCTTTGTGACTAAATGAAAAGGAATAAACAAGTCTTGTTCCTTTTTAGATACTTTTAGGAAATGGTGTATGATGTGTATATATGCGCATACACACATACACATATATACACACTGTTATTTTTGAATGGTCTATTATCTGTATTGTCATATTGATCCAGCTGCCTCAGCAGTGACTGGAGTAATGCATCTTTCATGGTTCATTTTTATCTCTCTGTACAATTTTATTTTTATACGAACTGGCATTCCATTTCTTAAGCAAAACCACAGCAGTACAGTTACCGCAGATAGGACGTATACGGTTTATTGATGAATATTTAATAAAAGTCAGACAATGCCTATGGTGTATTTTAAATAAACAATGATCAATTCTGAAAAAAATAAAAATCGAGGCATGTTTTTAAAACCATTTCTGTTGAAATGTGAATGCAAATTTGAGATTTAATTAACCTGCTTGTGTGTCGGGTGAGGAGGCCGTTAGGGAGAACTCACACCAGGAGCTCTGTAAAATGTGGGCTGCACCATTTTGGACTGCTGCCTCTCAAGCAGGCTGTTTATCTGCTGTTGCTACGCTTCTATAGAAAAGTCAGTCAGCGAGTGTGGTGTTACATACAAAAGCTGAACGCGGTTCAACTTTGAATACTGAAGGTATTGTATTATATTGATTGCAAGAGGAGGGAGGAGATACATTCTCAAAAAAAAAAAACATGGTGTGTTGGTGTGACCTGAATGAGAGAAATCTATTTGTCAGCACATTAGAGAAGATACAGCATCACTGTGTTATTGTTCTGCTAATCTACAGATTCCCAGTCACACCAAATGTTCCTTGCTGGCTCCTTTCACAGTTCCATTAGATGCAAAAATGGGAGGGATGCAGCAAGTGATCGACAGGAGCTGAATCCTGTACCTCACTAATTAGGCCCCAACAGACACACTGTTTAAAGAAGCAGAGATTTATAATAAAAAATAACTTTTAAATTGAACAAACATGAAAAAAGTGGGCACAGCCAGGTCTACTTGATCTCCTAAGTCATTCTTCATAATTAAATTTGATGCTAAGCAGTGACAGTCAACTATGCTAGGCTCATAATTTTAAAGATGAAAATTATTGCTTCGTTTGGGTGAACCAATTCTTGAATAGCACCTTACCGCAGCAATATTTCAATGGATGTCTATTAGTGGGAGTGTATACCTAACGCATACCTAATAAGTGTATACCTAATGCATTTGTGTTTGGTTGTGCCTCTGTGTATATCTATACACATTCTGTGACACCAGGGCGGCAGCAGCTTCTGTAGCAATGACTACCAAAATAAAAATAAACCGCTTATTGATGGGAACATGATTGTTATTTCAAATTGATAGTAATTGCAATAGGTAAAACACAGTGCTTTGGATGGTAAATCAGCCCTTGGTGGCAGCAATGGCATGAGCAGTGATCATAAGCATGCTTTATGACGACCACAAGACGACATCGGAGCCACCATAATAATGATCAATGGACATGGAGCGTCGTTGATATCCACTTTAGCACACCAACTCACCATCCTCTGTCGGAGCGTAGATGTTGAGATATAAACAGTCCTCGCTCTGATCCTGAATGTATGTGGCTACTGTGTCCAGGTTATAGGTGAACCATATGGGCATCATGATCTCTGGTACGGTGTTGTGAATGTTCTGAGGGCACACAGGCATGAAGTGGGTAGCATTCTTGATACCTGACCAAGAGGAGGGCTGCTCGGGAGGCATGAAACGCTTCTCGCCCACAGGTGGGGCTGCATATGGGACCCCCAGATACTGATCAACGGGCCTGAGCACCTCGCTGGGCACAGGAACCCTGAGACCTCGCAGTTTCCCAAACTGGGTGGTCACTGTCGGGTAGAATTTCTGGCTTGTTGACTTTGTGAATGACCAGCAGGAACATAGTATCCACCAAAGAAGAGCACAGTGGGTAATGGTTACAGTCCCTTGCTGATGTAGAAGGTGTGCAGGCAACAGATGGTCTTTAAACGTAGCCAGCCACATGGTCTGGGTAAAACAGTGCTGTTGTACAGCACAAATACACACTGTAGTGTCCGCTCAGTCCCTCTGCACTGACCGCGTCAAACAGACATCAGTCACGGTGGCTTTGGCTGCGACGGTTATCAAATCCAAATACACCTCAGCCAGGTATGGGCCGGCCCCACTTCCTCTTTTCATTGCAGTGCATAGAAATCTGAAAATAAGATGATCACAAAATGTCACATGTCTGTATTATTGACTAACTGGAAGAACTATGGATAAACTGCTGTCTTAAAAAAGCAGATTAATGCTTTGAGATCAAATCAAAGAACACTGATTTCTGTAAACTATATGCCCCCAAAACATTGACTTTAGGTATTTTAATTACATATAAAATTTTCATCAAATTTTATTACATAAGTTCAATGTGAAGGGTCAGATTTAATTTAATGCATTTCTGTCACATAGCGCTAGCATGAATAAATTAATAACATGATTTTAATTAAATTAATGCAAATCCTATGTGTCTATTCAATCACTTTATATAAAATTAAGGGGAAATTTTACACAAACATAATGTGGTTATTGAAATGTCAAACATACGTAATGCATTTCAAATGAGTTCTTCTGTCTACTCTAATATATTCAAGTCTAATTTATTCACATTGACTGTGGATCAGTGAAGGAGGCAAAGGTAGCAGTAAGAAAAACACATCTGCTGTGACGTTAGAGTGATGCTGCAAAAGCATCTCAACTTAAAAGGTGTTAAGCTCCCTTTCTCTTATGTAAAAGAAAGAAACTTAACAGCAAAGACAGACACATCTTTAATACGCACTGAGGGAAAATGAAAAGGACCACCCTGGGACAGAACCATCCGAGTTGATTGTGATCTTCCAGTGATATATTTTAAAAAACGACAAATATTTCACATCTGAAATAGGTCATATTTGTGTCATACATCTAGGCAGCACTGCCACATAATGTAAGTACCCCCCCACTCCATCCTAATGGTTATTCCATTAAATAAAAATGGAGGGTGAGGGTTTTTAATTCAAGGATCACAAGAGATCTATTCCTTACATTCATTTTCCCAAGTACTTCGAAATATTGCATAGCTCCTTTTTCACAGAACAAACATCACCACCTTATGGAATATATATATTATTATATATATTGATTATATTGTTTCATTTTCTGAAGCCGAGAACTGTTTCATTTTCTGTTATCTGTTTTTTTAGATTTGTTTTATTTCATATATCAGTTTGTTAGATTTGTCCTGCAGACAGGTGCCTTAGAATTTCACTATATGTTGTGCTGTGTATAATCTTTGTATACTTTTGTATGTTGCAATAAACACGATTAGATTTTTGTTATTTCTAAGTGAAACATTCTCCGATATGGGAACAGATATAATATTGGTAATACATAGCATCATATGTAATATTGGACTGCATGATGCAAAGATACACAGTTTTGCTTTATGCACATAATCTGTTTTCTGACGCAACTGCAGTCGCCAATGTATGCGTGATGACCAGTGATAGCTACTTACGGTTTTACCAGTGTGCATGCTATATTTAACAGGAGAATACACATTCACACAGAGGCTACATACTTTATGCCAATTAAGGTATAAATATAAGCTCACCCATGGAGAGCTACAGAGAGCAAACTGTGTTCTGCTTCTTCCAATTAACTACTTTGTCTTCCAAAATGCATGCTGTCTTAGTCCTTATAGTCTTGGAGCAGTTGGCTTAATATATTCGACATCAGATTCTCACAGGCTTGTTCAATGAACAATGCAAAAACAAGCTTGTTAACCTAATCAGATTTATTGACAAGTACCGTCTCAAGCATTGTGGAAGACTGCAGCCAAACAGCTTTCTTTCAATCTGATGAACCTATCTATTAGAACTAAAGACGCTTTCTTCCTCCCAATATGAGAGACTCATTAACCAGATGTGGTGCATTGGCTTTTCTCTTTGCCTGCAGCATTTTGTTTACACTGGCAGGAACATAAGCAGTGATAAATTGAGTATATTGTTTCTTTCATAGGTGTGTAGGATTACATTACCTGATACTGAATATCATCATAGTTTGCCCAGTTGTAAAGAATGGGACAAGTTAGAGAAATATCACACAGGTTCATTACAGAAATATCGCCGCCTTAGGCCAGATTAGTATGTATTAATAAATGTTCCCCATTATCAATAAAGGATAAGACTGTCTTTCTTCTTCCATCCCCTATCTGCTGTATGACAGTGATGTACGGCTCCCCAGACACTAAAATGGCAAAGATAAAGAAACTGATTTTTTTTTTTTTTAGATCGGGCCACATCTTCTGGTTTGAGACTGACACTGATAATAAATCATTTGGAGGAAATAAATCCTCTCTGCTCACAAACCTGGTATGAATTAGCAATTATTAAGTTGGCACTGTATGGGCTGTATAGTGGGTCTCACCAGTCAGGCTTGGTTTCTTGTCTCGAGTTTATGAAAGAGAAAAAGGTAAGACTCAGGCTGTGGCTGCTGTAGATCATATGGATAAATGAATTCTTTAAAATGAGTTACATTTTCAATCACTATTAATTCATGATATCATTCTCAAAAGATTTGCATTTTTTTTTTTTTTACAATTTGAATCAAATTAAATGTCTAATTTAAATCAAAGGAAACAAAACCAAGGTTTATTTTTTTTGTTCTTAGAGCTGACGATTGTCCAAGCAGCCTAATACCTGAATGCCTTCAGCTGTGGAGGATTCTTTTTCCAACTTATACTCTGAGATGGCACAGATGTTGATAAAAGCTTCCACCAAATAGGCTATGTAATATAAGTGAACCATCACTTAGTCATGTTTGATACATGGCAACAGGAAGGGAATTTTTTTCATGGATGAAAAATGTATTGCCATTTGAGGGCTTCTAATAAATCAGTAATGGAGTTCAAAAATCAAAATGTTTTACAACCGATACATATAATTCGAATAGGCAGATACATTTTTAACATGCATCACAGTGGTGGTTTGGGTAAAAAGACTTGGCTTTCCCCAATCACTTTAATTCCCATTTGACAGACTTGATCTCATTTACGGACCTATTAGAATGATTGCTATAATCACGTCTCTGTCATCGTTACTATCTCTACACCTACATCATTGACAGGCACATGAATTAATACCAATTCACTACTAATAACAATCTCCAAGACAACATCTTATCGATTAGGTTCTGGTAGCCTGGGGCCCTTAACATGAATGTGTCAGATACTGGACTCCCGATGCCCTTGTAATTCGACTGGTGTGGATCAAAACTGTTTTAGTGGATTTCCCCAAACCCCCCTAATTTAGCAGTGCAATAGATTGGAGTAGGGATTGATGCAGAGAAGACCTTGTAGAGAACATGCAGGTACAGCACTCAACATAATGATCTGCGTTTTATAAATTAATGCACAGATCCAGACCCAGGGAGATAACCACAGCCACAGCCCAGATAGCATCGACAAACTGCTGTGGTGTGTGCTGCCTCACGTTGAGACTGACAAGCTTGTTTAATCCGGGTCTAGGACGGTGTTATATTGAATAAAATGGAGAAAAATAGGATGCCAACCAATGCTCCATCGTTTTCTATCGTTGAGTATCCGCTTTGAATGAAACAGTCAGCCCTGATGTCAGTGATCAATCTGAACAAAGATTCGTCCCATGGAAAAAAACAGAATCATTAGGTTAACTCACCTGCTTTTACAGGAGCTGAAACGCGCTCCATGTCGAGATTTCCTCCATCCTATGCACCTCGGCTTCGCTATAAGACAATGGGCTGTGTGCGAAATATTTCCCGGTTTCACTATCAAACACACGGATCTTTACTATCTTATCTCCTGCTTTGCACAGTCTGTGTGCTTTGCGCATTCACGACGCCAAGGTCAGGAGCGCCAACGATTTTAATGGAGCGCCCACCACAGAGATCTCACTGCCAGCGCGTTACTAGGCAACCACCGGGATACGCCAGTGCATTAAATTCACCCTCCAACAACTGAGAAAATCCTGATTTAGAAACCATCAGGTAACCACCCTAACCCGGCCAGCACTCACGTAGTATGGCGCTTTGTGCTCAGGCAAAATCCATCCACCTTTTGACAGGAGCAAAGTGTGCGCACTAATTAGGCGGGTTTGCAAGCTGAGTTGTGTGTCTCGAATACATTCCATTTAATTGTCATACGCCTTTTAGCAAAGGTATGACAAGACAAATGGAATAGGAAAAGAAAACACCCCCCTAAAAAAAAAATAAAAAAAAACGGCAAAGCGTCCTCCAATATGTTTCCCAAAATTGGCTTTTTAATATATTTTAAATGAGATTCTTAATCATTTTATCTCCGTGCAAAGCGTAAACAAGATGAATTCATCATATTCATCAAACCTCCGTCCCTTCATCACAATAGGAAATTGCATTTTAAAAGGAATTGCAACGACAACTCTGAAACATCAGCACCACGTTTGTTTAACAAGCAGACTGAATAAGCCATGTATTGATTTTATTCGATTTTATCTGGCCATAATAATAATCTGCTATATGAGCCAGAAAAGTTTCCTCTCACTTCATTAACCACCAGCAGTATCTGTAAAGCAAAATCATGTGTTGTTGTGGTTTTTGTTGCTTCTTGCACTCATTCCATTAACTGGATGGCTATATGTGTATATTTAAATTATTTTAATGGGACTTGAGCTCACTGTTCTGTTGGACTCTTAAGTTGAATTTGAAATAAACATATAAATGCAGAACTGAAATCTTCCACAACCATACACTATAAATCCAGCAGCATATAGACCAGAGAGTTGCTGACAGAGCAATCATTTCCCCCCACATATCCTTTAATGCCCAGCAGTCAAACACACAGTAGCTGTGATACTGTGATTCATGCACTGAGCTAAGCTGTCATCTTCACAGCATTTGGGAAAGATGCTAACTTAATGTCTGTTTCAGGCTGGGTGATCAAAGCAAGGGAAGTTTTTCATAAAAAGAAAATACTAATTTGATGCTCATGCAGGGGGTTCCAAAAACAAGAATGATGTATAGATTAAATGCAACTAAATGGAGGCTATTACCTGCCTGTAAACAGGCAACTTCAAACAGCATAGTGCATTCCAGGTCACCTTAGCAGGGCCTTATCCATATTATCCCTGTGGAATACAAGGAGTTCATCAAGCACATCTTGAAAGGAAGAATTTTTAATTAAAGATGCAATTTCCAGTCCAGATATTTGCAGTCATGGACAGTTTCTCCTTATGTGTTGGCTGAATCAGCTTGATTAGGGATAAAGATATATACAGCAATTTCCGTGGCCATGGGTTTGCCAGGATATCCATTGTCCTTAAGTCAGGATGTGAGAAATATTTCATTTTTCTTTAATTATGAGGTGGTTCATAGCTAAGGCTGAACTGACATCAGTTGAGCATGTCGAGTTGAAACTGAAACATTCAAGTGAATGTATTTTCCCCAATCCATGTACCAAATGGCAGTATGTGTAGCCAGGTATGAGTCTGCCAGGGGTTGCACCTTCATCTCTCAGCCTAACTAGAATTGCACTGAAACTTTATGATAGTCATTGTGGGTGGTGGGAGCTTTTGACCTTGCTTTAGGGTGCACAAATGTATATGTGGGAGGAGTTTGTGAGACCATGGAGGACATTCAGTTGTCCTCATCAAGGTTCTAATTGCCTTATGGTTCAAGAGACAGGGGTAAATAAATACTGACCCGACAGTCCAGGGGTGGAAGGAGAACTCACCAACCCCTTATGACATGACATATGTGGACACAAGCACTGGGTAGGGACTGACACAGCAGGATTGCTTTGGGTGAGGGGACTCTCATAATGAGCTGACATATGAAATGTGCTTTGGAGTAGAACTACTACTACGTCCAGGAATATCTAAATGGGAGGAGACCTTAAGAAAACCAACAACTCAATAAAGGGAAAACACAAGCCATGTGACCTCAGAACTCCCCAGAATCCCCCGGGATGAGCTGGACGATGTAGCTGAGGAGTGGGATGTCTATGACCCTGCAGTTCCTGCAACCTGGACCCACATCAATTTACCGTACTGAACATTTTGATGATAATTCACAAGCCTGTCTAAATTGACTGTCTGCCTTTGAAAAAAATGTTTTTAGCTGTCACATCACGTACTATGTGCAGTGACGGACTACCTTTATTAGAGCTTAAGTGTCCCTCAAAGACATAGAGCTGCACCTTTCTCTGCTCTTTTTAATAAGGGTCAGTATAGCCTTTGTTTTCTGGATTCCCGATGCTCCTTCTGATACTACTTTTCATGTGCTTTGTTATTCAAGATCTACTGCAGTGTTTGTCAAGTGCTGAGAGGACAGGACAGCAACATGCCCAAATAATGTAAAGCACTCCCACTGTTCTCCTCAAACAACCACTTCCCTACATTAAATACTAATATTTTCAGTTCACTGTCTTTAATGCTTTACTGGCATCCCTTGTCTTTCTTGGCAATATACCATTTATACAATTTTTGTCATTTGTTTAGTCAGCTACATGTAGTCATCAACTCTATCATTTATTTATTTAATGTTATTGTATTGCCAGGTTGTATCGATATATATGATCGTTTATATGAATAAATCAAACTAAAATGCCTCTTTGTTCTCTTGAATACACCATAAATAGATTAGATTAGATTGGATGAAACTTTAATGAACCCCAGAGGGAAAGTGGGTCATGGCAGCTGTAGAGAAGAACTGATTTTACTGTTGTTAAAATCAAATAGAAACAAGAAGACACCAGATGAAAATAACACAACACGATACACAACAGGATAGGCTGTATTAAAATATAGTGTTTATATAGTAATTATAGCCAACTGAACAATGGATATAGTGCCAATTATATTACAAGCAAAAAACACCATCCTTTATTTGGAAGTCAGAACATGATTGCAATTAGATACAGCATAAATGCAATGTGTACACAACGTGCAGCACTGCAGATAGAAGAAAATATGCACACAGAAATCTGTCAAAATATGCAAATACTTAATGTTAATTATTCATATGCTGATAATTTTACAGTTGGGGAAACATGTTTTCAGATGCAGCTGTAGAGCCTCTGGGCTTATTTTAGGCATGCCAGCGTCGAACCAAGGGTGTACTTAAAATGCCTTTATTGATTAGGGCATATCAAAGTAAAAAATCTCACAAAGTATCACAAAAAGAGGAAAACGCTAGCCGGTTTACTCACAGTAATGATAGGAGTACATTGCTTTACAAAAAATGTCTAAAATCTATTTCTTCATTGTCCTGTCATTGTTGCTGGTGTCATTGAGGCTTTTATTGCTACAAGTGCAACCAGGGAGTGATGTAAGCCTAAGGGTTATTTTGTCTAATGTTGAAAACTTTAACTTCTAGAGTACTTGGCATACCCCATTTACTATTTCATAACCCTGAACACCCGGTAATCTCCATTGTTATATTTATAGATGCACTTCGGACCCCAAATTCCGTTATACAAGCAAATCATCACCATTTACTATTCAAATGTGCTGAAATCACTGAAAACATGCTTGGTACTCCCTTTCCTGCCAGACTGGCGATATCATGTAGCGATGGTTGTCAGACGCCCCTTGGTCTTGAGGTGATGTGTCCCAGACAAAGGAGGAATTTTTTTGACCTCCCCAACCAATATCTATTGTTTTATTTCAATATTTTGTATTTTTGTTTTCAAACTTTATTTAAACAGGGATGGCCATTCAGAGCAGGGTCTGTTTTGCAATGATAACAACACACATAAAATCAAAACATATAAAACACAATACTTATAAAACGATAAAATGGAATCACAATAGGCTTACACATAAAATAATAGTTTTTTAAAATTTGACTTAATGTTAAATCAAATAAAAACACCTATATCCAGGCACATTTTCTATTAAAAGACATTTAAAAGGAATCAGCTAATCTAGTTCTAAAAATGGACTTAGGTTGTTCCATTTGTGAGGTGGTCCATATTTTAGTGGCTGTTTCACAATCTCTGTATTGACATTGTCATCTTAAAGAACCAAATAGTTTTGGGACCTACTGCAGAATGACATTTTTTATCTAACAAAACCTGACAGCTTTGAAGTTTCCTCTCCGCTGAAGTACAGCCTATGTAGTATGGATTACTTGATGAGACCTTCAAAGACCCCCTGCCTTGCTGTGTGTCAATCAAACTGACATGCTCCGATTTAACTGTGTTCCTGGATATACTGTCCTGAATTCTGTCTGTCATAAAAACTGATGTCTATGTAGTGTATTGGACATTATCCACCCAAGTAAAATCTGCACACCCATTACATACAATTAGGGCCAATGCAGGGTAATTGTAATGATATTGGAAGGCAATCTGAGAGGAAGTTCACCCTGTAAGGCAAAAGTCAGGGAAAAAATTCTGTTTAAAAATATTCCCATCCTTCCTCTTTCCCGTGATGCACTGCGAGATTTAACTTGCTTTAATTACGTTGATAAACTTACTTATGTGCCAGAATGTTATATTTCATTGCAACTTAACCGAAGTGTGGTTTGAGTATAAAAAGTTATCAAACGAAAAGGTCCGAGCAAAGGGCACCAGAGGTTCTAGTTTGTAACCCGTAACTAAGGCAACGACCGATGACGTGACTCGCGGGAGAGTCAGTAGCAATAGTCAATCAATACGATCTCTAACCCTTTTCCCCGTCTGTGTTTAGATTTCAGAGATATTCGTTGTACATGGAGCGACATAACTTGGCAAAAGAAAGACTCATAGTACCCACTGACTTTAACTTACCAGCGGTTTCAAGTAAGCCTTTTCTTTTATTCTAGACGCATGTTTGGTTGGTATTTGCCCGTAGCTTTAAGCTAATGCTGAGTTAAGTATGTTAGCTAGCTGTAGTTGAAGTTGT